>RXPK01000021.1:600000-878363 GCA_004143645.1 Protaetia brevitarsis
AACTTCCATCATTAATAATAGACGTCACTTCAAACCTTTGAAATCACACATGCGCGGTACGCGCTGAAAACTATGCAATCGCAATTACTGCAAGACGTTAACTGGAGACACGAAATTGCGTGCCCCAAAGCGACCGTATAAGCCCAAATGGCGAAGATAAACGGAGCCGTCCGATTCATACTCGAAATAGGTACATCGGAAATAGTGCCCCGGAACATAGTTTAGAGCGTTCGCATATGCGGTAGTGTCCGTGGTGCGGAAGGAAACTTTGATACCATCATTATAAAAATACGTAAAAATAAAATAATGCACTGAATTACATGCGAATTTCTTTCTGTGTTTATCTTGGTGGTTGGGTGGGCACTTGCCCTTGTACCCTTTAGTACCAGCCGCCACTGTATGCTTAGCTTCCGGGCTGAATCTTCTTCTGGCCGACGTTTTGTCCACAATCGCAAGGATCGGATTTGTTACTTTTCTTACAATCGATCTAAATAGAAAAAATCGACCTTGTCATATTTAAGCCTTAAATCGCGATTGTAATAATCGCCCTTAGCAATAAATGAGTTAATAAATTACTGCAAGCTGAGCTAAATTCATTTAAAACTTTATAAAGTTAATACTGTCACGAGCCGCCACTGCCAATTACCCTATATTTTGAACTAAAATAGTTTATTTTGGTCAAATAAACAAATGAACTAACAATTAAACTAAAGATATGCTTTATTAATTGTAAATAATTTCGTTTCTTCAATCAAATAAAAAATTATTTGAACATAAATCATTGCTTTACTATTCCGAAGAAAGAAATTTTACCTTTGGACTGATATCGATTATTTTCAAGTGAAAGCTATATTTTTTTCACACGGAAGAAGTTTCCTATTTAAATCATTATTTGTTTCAAATAATTCTTTTCTTAGGACCTATAATAAATATTCCTTTACTACTATTTAAAAGAATAATTTATTTAAATGAACGCATACTTATTAACGACAAAGAAATCTTCCCCTCAGTGTATCTATGGTTGCTTTTTTTGCTATTTCTAGTATAATATAGTGTAAAGTTATTCTGCAATCCCTTCGGAGTTTCGTACAATAGTGGAAACGGCAGCAGACATAACAGAAGAGGTCGTATTCGTATGTAGAAAGCTTTTCCAAGTTTACTTTCACAATAAGCGCAGCGGTGCATTGCCGACAGCAGCTCTAGAAAGACAAATTTGATCCTGCATAGTGCAAGAGCTTTGCATATTACCGAGCCAGAAGTATTTCTCAGTTTTATGTTTATAAAATTTAAATTTAAATTTTCGTTTTATATTATGAAATATACGGAAACCTTAAATTGATATTGTTTGTCTTCAATCATGTTTATCAAGAAATATTACTATTTTAATAAGCAAAATTCGTACCTATATTCATGATTTAATTATAACGAAGAAACCAGTATACAAGAAATTGGTCTTAATTATTTCCTTAATCTCAATATGCCAACATGGTTTTCTATTAAATCGGGCCTGTAAACACGGCTTTGTTTAAATTTGTTAATCAGGTATTTTTAGATCTTGATGCTGGGTGCTTCACTCTTGCTTTATTTATTGACCTATCAAAAGCGTTTGATAGCGTCAATCATGAAAATATTACTACTAATTTAGAACTGTATGGAGTTAGAGGAGCCCCATGGCATGGCTTAGAAGTTAACTCTGTTAGATCGAAAACAAAGAGTAATCATAGATAATTATGAATCTCAATTGTCTGTGCTTAGAAATGGTGTCCCGCAAGGCTCATTCTGGTCTAACACATGTTTTTAATTTATATTACGACTACCATTGCAGATTAGCAATAGACTAATATAACTCTGTTGATGACATCACTATCTGCGTTTAAAAGTAACAAGTTTGAAGATTTAGTTTACAATGTAAATGCAGACAACACTAAGTAAAGCCAATGATGGTTTTTAATAATCTGTGCATAAACTCAGATAAACCCAATGCATACTTTTGCCGTAATCGTTTTAGATATGATATCAGCAGTTTTATCCTCAATGAGGAAATGATTGAATTTATTGAATCTGCTAAACTACTTGGCGTCTTACTCGACGAGATTTAAAGTGGATTATCACGTGGAGTACCTCTCTAAAGAATTATCAAAATTTGTTATGCCATTTATAACCTTAAGAAATCATGTTCTTTATGTAAGTTAAAAACTTATTTTCTCAATTTTTTTCTCCAGAATGATATTTGGTATTATCACACTGGGGTGCTGGATCAAATGTCAGACCGCATATTCCTCCTGCAGAAACGGGCAGTTAGAATCATGTACAATCTGCAATACGTGAATCGTGTAAAGAACATTCAAAATGAGGGTTTGCTAACTTTTATGATGCCTATGTTTGCGAAGTTTGTGTTTTGTGTTTAAACATAAATCTGAATTTTCTACATATGCTAGTAGCTATAAAGTGAGAAAGTGCAATTACTTACTGCCTCCTCGTCACAAAACAACACTTTATCAAAATAACCTCACGTATTTGGGGTGCAAATTATACAATAAGTTACCCGAGGAAATTAAGTGTATTGCTAGCTTCCGCATTTTTCGGAACCGAGTGAGGGGATATCTGTTGGATATCTCATGTTATTCTCTCAACGATTATTTGAAGTTTTAGCATGCAAGCTGAACTCGTATTTTGTCTGTGACATTATTTTGTACGCTTTTGTAGCCGTAGTTGAAATAAAGATATATTATTATTATTATTAATTAGTAAAGATGTGTCGTTATAAAGATATACATCTTAGGTTTCACCCAAGAACCTGACAGGTAACTATCTGTTCTTACATAACCTTCGCTTTATTTGAAATTTATCTTTTTTACAGTCATTAACGCTAATAATTATTACAAAAGGAAATATACGCCTTACACGTTTAGAAAGTAGAGAAACAAGCAGGTATTATTGTTACGTTGTCACATCACATGTTCTATTGTCATACCGCAGCATTTTTTTTTTCGTATTGTACCCTAAAGCAAAACATGCATACAATAATGACGCGTATGCAAGTCGTAAGTGTGACAAGTGGGCAACTAAAAATGCGTTAAATGCATAACATCGTTTTCCGCGCGGCATTTCTCTTTTCCTCTTCGCTTATGAGAAACCACCACATAATATACGCGCCTTTAAACTGGGATACTTATAACAATCCACAAAGCAGGTCACAGAAGCGAAAGAAATCAACGCACTCCGGTCGTTATTCATAAATAATAGTGGCGGTATGCACCTAGTGCGGGAAAAATGAATAAGTGCGCGAATAAGGCGGCGAACGAAGAAATCTGGGCTAACTAGTGAAACAACGGTGGCGTTTTCTCGAAGTAGTGACAACAATAATAACAGTAAGTAACGAGTGCCGACGTCGAACCACCTAGTTGGACTACTGTTTCTAATTCTGTGAATTATTTTGCCTGTAGGCGCCCGCGAATAAAGCGTGATCATTTCTAGTGCCGCGTTTTGCCGACTGATCCGCAACCATCGGAAACATGTTAACTACCAACGTCCTGTGCATGAAGAAGCGCAAGAAGAGGAGATACTGCGTCTCCAATGTATCGGAATACGGACGAAAGACGGCCACTACAGATAAAAGGTAAGCGCTTAGGGAGAAAAATGTAGACACTTTTTACAGAATTATGGGTATCTTTACTATAAAAGATTTATTGATTAATATCATTATTATATATAATAATAATAATATATTTATATATTATGGCCTTAGTCCGATACGAGACAGTATGTTAGGGAGGCCAAATAGTTTACAATTGTAGTACATTACATCAAACGTATACATACAAATACACAACAGCTTAAAATATCAAATAAAACAAGCCTAATTGTTGAACACGCTATCAAATTCGTCCATGGAATATACACAACTTTGCACTAGCAACTTTTTTGGTTTAACTTAAATACGCTTTCTTCAGTACATGATTTTAAAGATTCTAGCAGGAGATTAAAGAGTCTAACTCCCGCTGAGGATAGTGTCCGCCTCGTTATATTAAGCTTGTTGAAGAGGTGTCTGTAGTTATCCTTTCCCCTGGTATTATAGCCGTGATTTTTACTGTTCTTTACAAACTCGTCTTTATTTTTTCATCTGTATTGGAATTCTAGATATAAACCAGCAATTATGCTCCTTGATAACCGTCCGTTCAACTAGTGGAATCAACTAATCGTTTAAAAGAGGCCTAAACTTAGTTGAATCAACCAAACCGCTTTGTCTAAAAGAGGCCTTAGACGTCCATTTACCGCACGCCCGCATGTTCTGATCGTTACCAAATGCCTTTGCGTACCACCATCCTGCCCAGAAGAACTGTGTCATAAATTTCTTAGTCTAAGTTATTGCCTTATCTGAACCAAATTCCTTATCCGGAAAGCCATCCCATGTTATCGATACCTTAATCAAGAATAACTATTTTAGACACCAGATTACCATAACCCGACACTTACACATACGTATCCGAAACATAACCTACTCCACATCAATCCACTGCTTATCTTCACTACATTCAAGGTGTTACTGACCATATAGGGAAAATCTTGTCCAATTACAACATGAAGAATCATATTTCTTAATCAAAAATCTTAATATTCTAATGTTGTAATAATAATAATATACGTATATTTGCAATTAAAATATTTCAAACGAAATCAATATAATTAAATGTCGTTATAAAAGAGAAGTGTATATAAAATCGGAAAAGGTATTTAAAAATAAGATTTAGTCATATCCACATAGATGGTAGGTCACATAAAAAAAAGAAATAACGAAGAAAATTACAGATTAATAGAAAATGAGCAAAAGTACAAACAGAAATTAAAGTGAATATATATCAGCCACCGCCCTCCATGGAAGTAATATATTCATTAATGGTATAGAATTTTGAATGCGTTACTTGACAATGCCTTCGTCTCCGTCGGCAACAAATTGTACAGCTTAACCCACCAATCCACAGCATTCTGAATTGATGTTAATCTGTGGTGTGGTGTTCTGAGCTTTTGACGATTACGTGTGGCTGTGACCATTTATTTGGAATGTTTCTTTGTTGTTGTGGACATGGATAACAATATTTAAGATGAAAATACACGCTAGGGTAAGTATTCCATTGCTTCTAAAGTGAGTTCTGCAGGATTCATTATAGTTCGGGCCCCTTAAAATTCTAATCGCTCTCTTCTGCAGTTTGAAGATTCTGCTCATACCAGCGGACACTCCTCAGAAAATCATATCATAATTAAGTAGGGAATGGAAGGACGCGTACTATGCTGTTCCTGCCACCATCAGCGAGCGTTTTTTTAAGCTTTCATATAACAAAAAGGGCTGACGACAGTCTGAATGCCCGAATCTCAATGTGCGCCGACCAGTTTAGTCTACTATCCAATGTTAAACCCAGAAACTTTGTTGGTTAAGGCGTCAATGTTTCTTGTAGTAAACATGAAGTGTTGCGTTGTATCTGTGTTAATTTTGAGATTTGGTTCGAGGTTGAATCGAAAAGCAAGTATCAACAACGGCGTTACTTGATCTATTATTGAGGTCTTGCCTCAACGATCAAAGACGAAGGAAGACCATTAGTGTATACAATGAACGACAGAGGCCCAAGTACGACCCCTACGGAACACCGTACTTTATTTCATGATATTTGAGACCATTGTTGTCCCAGACAGTAACCTGCTTTCTGTCGCTCATATAAGATCGTAACAATGCCAAAACATTACCTCAGATTCCGTAGTATTCTAACTTGGTTATAAATATGTCTGGACTTACAGAGTCGAATGGCTTGGTTAAATCTAGCTTTGTCATGCACGAGGTGGCCTTATTGTCCAGCGCCTGGTGTTTGCCGTTAACAACTTGTAGAATCCCGGTCGATACGAATCTTCCCGCTCTGTAGCCGTGCTGGTGTTCGATTAAGAAACATTTCCGCTCTAGATATTCGGATAGTCTCTCATGGATGGCTTGTTTGGGAGTTTTGGATTCCACAGGCAGAACACAGAATGGGCCTGTAGTTCTCCGGTTTCCCTGTATCTCCTATCTTATACAAAGGTATTGGACCTATATTTTTTAACCAAACAATAACTGCTGAAAACGAATTATTATAGCCGTTTATTAATTAACTTCACGATGACGAACTTACAGAAGAATTTTTTTCAGCAAGATAATGCACCGACAGTGCAAATCTCGACAAACAATAGTTTTCTAGGAAATTTTTTTCTATACAGGAAATATTAATTTTCCTGCAAGATCTCCGGGCAATTTTAGATTATTTTATTTTCCCATAATTAAAGAAACCTTTTTTCCTCTTCGATTTCGATGCTGCCAGGTGCAACGCGCTTGAGTTGCACAGTGCTACGCAATTTCAGAGGAGATAGATAGGTGTTTCATCCTGTTCCCCACAAAATCTACATTCTACATCTACACAAACAAAATTTCTTTGCGAAGCCAAGATTGCTCAGACGTCCTTTCAGTTTACAATGGCCTGAAAGTATTCCTGGTAATCTGCGAATATTGTTTTTACTCAGGTTGATGCATTCTGTAAACCTCTTCTGGTCATAGATTCCCAGAAGAATTTTACTTTGCCTCATTCCTTGGAGATTCTCCCAGTAATTAGATTTTCTCTGCTGACATTTCTCTTTTCAGTTTCTTCAGTATTGTACTGCTACTTACCCCGCAAAAGGGTTCAGGCCCTACATAAGGTATTCCAGCCCCTTTTAACAGTGCGAAATAATTATAGAATGTGTGCAAGGTTTTTCTACAATAGACTATCAATTTTTGTTACTTCCAAATGCATTCAAATTTTAAAAAATTGCCTTACTATTTCAAACAATATCAATCCTACAAACAACTGTGAACTTTTCCTAAATGTACTCGTTCATTTAGATGATAAGCGTGTACGTTTTAGAATCTAGTACTTTGTAGTACCAATTCCTACAAAATCGCTAGTTCTGCGAGGTGTAAGTATTTATTACATAGATTTCTCTGTGTGCCATCCTAATAATCAGCAAGTGCGTGTGTTTAATGATATGTAATTAACATTAATTGGGAGGTAATTGCTTAATGCTGTTAAAATACAAATAGGTACTTGTAATGAAGCGTAGAACAGCTGCAGTTAGTAAATCAGTTCTTTTCACTAGCAGAGAACTCTTTTATAACTCATAAACTGTGACATATAGAAAAACAGGTTGTACAAATTATCGGTATTTGCACAGGTTGTTTTATAACCTCGGTACAGTCTTCAATTTTGCATGGAATTTCATAGTGGCGAAACACTATTGACAATTAATTTAGTGGTTACTGTTTAATTCTACCAACGGCTAATTTTTGCTTTTTGGATATGTCCAGTAGTTTTAATTTACAGGGAAATAACTTTGTATTCTAATACCAAGTACTTAGTATCATTGAAACAGGTAAAACCCTAAAATACCCTTTATAGTTGCGAGTGAGCATTTGCCCATGCTAGTATCCCATGTAAAAGGACTGAAAGAAATAAACCAAAATATACTTTATACGTTACATTATTGTCAACAAAAGCTGCTGTTTTTCGAATTGCATAACAAATGTTGTCAATCTGTGTAATCCACGAAAGTTTAGTATGAAGCTAAATCCTAAAAAATTTATATTACTAAAATGAGTTTTCTCTCTGAGTAAAAATGTATATATTTTGGTTTTGTCTGTATCGATACAAAGATCGTTTGCATTAAACTAAGATTGAGCATGGGAAATAATTTGATTGCTGAGTGTTTTATCACTATTATGATTAATGTTAGTACGAAGAGCAAAGTTTGTGTCATCAGCATACATTGTTGTTAATATCGTGTTATCCAAAGTACTCATATGTATCGGTAGGTTATTAACATAAAGTATGAACAAAAGGGGCCCAATATGGATTCTTGTGGAACCCCACGTTTAATTACTAAGGGATTACTTAGTCTATTAGACAGAGATACAATGTGTTCTATTAGAAAGATATGATTTTATTAGATTACTGGCTACTCCTCTGATTCCTTAAGACTTAGATATTAGTTCTTTTAGACAGACGCAGTCAAATGCTTTAGATAAGTCTGTGAATATACCAATCCAATCTCCGCGGCTTTCAAACGCGTGTTGAATATTGTCCACAAAAGTCATGATGGCATCATGTGTTCGTCTACCTTTCCTAAATCTACATTGGTTCATACTAAGAATATTATGAGTTTCAATATAATGATTAAATTGATTTAAAATGGCATACTCTATTATTTTTTAAAAACTGAGAAGTATGTTTATTTGTCTATAATCCTCGGGCAAATTTTCGTCACCTCATTTATAAATAGGGCAAACTCTAGTCCCCTTAAAAACATCCGGGAAGCTACTCTCCACAAAACACATATTAGTAATATTAGCAAGCGGCTTGCAAATGTTTACAGCGCATGCCTTTATAAGGTTTGTGGATACATCATAAACATCAAGTTTTTGTATAATTCGAAGTATATCTCTATCAGTAATTGGTTGAAGAAATATGGTGCATTCATATTTTTCAACCCTGTTATCTGCACTTCCCTTAACTGGAATTTTAGTAATAATTTGCTGAGCAAAGTTTACAAAAAAAATATTTATTTCGTTAACATTAATTTCAGAGTGATGTTTTGTTGTGGGTCGCCCTGTCTGTTGTTAATGTTATTAATTCATGTAGCGTAATGTCTTCCATTCATCATTTAAATAACTGCATAACAGTAATAAGAAAAAAGGGAAAAAACTAAAGAACAAATTCTGGTTATCGCCAAAATTGAAAATTGAAAACAAATTTTATTGATCTGAGAAACAATACCACCGATGTAAATAAACTCAGCTATAATACTCAAAGACTAAAATATAATTCTGTAATAATTAAAAGTAAATGTGAATACAATTGTCACCACATAATTAAAACTCTAATAACTTAAATAAAGCGGTCTCGAATATTGCTAATAACGATTAGTTGCACCAGTGGAAAAAAAACATCTGCCTACGACTCTTCACTTAAAGCGTTATTTAGTAAATCTATATTGCTGTCACAAAATTACTACTAGTTATTTTCTGAATTTACATTCTCTGCAAATTTAAAAATGTGGGCATCAAGATCGGAAACACCTAGAAGTTTTATTTCAGAATTAGGACAACTAAAATTGGACAATATATTGTCAGGAGAAGTTTTTGAAAATGGTGTTAGCCTTGTAAGACCATTAAGGGTCATTTCTAGCTTAAATTGGAGGTCAATAATTTGTTTTCTTTTTTCATCAGGCTGAGAAAAACTTGTTAAAATCCTCACAAACAATCAATTTGACACGGAGAAACGGATTGTCGATAGTATATGCGATACCCAGTATATTGGACGGAAATGAATATTCTTCGAAGGATTTGCGCATTGTTATTATGTATACAGCTTGAGACAGCTCACTCATTATCCGGTAATAACTATTAATTCGAAAGTATATTATTCAGAATAATTTTACTTGTAATTCAATACATGGATACTCAAGATAACGTGAAAATGTGCGTATGATAGGTGTATTGCAGTTCCAGTTTCTACTGGCAATGATAATTTGAAGGAAGTTCAGCCTGTTTCAATGATGCCATCTTAATAGCTCCTGTTGCTCTCTGGATAACTTGAAAAACACTGATGCAATCGCCTTCATGGTAGTATCGTCTGCTTCAACAGAGTTTGTTTAAGTGATCTGGTATGTTCCGAAAAGTTTACTGTAATGTGTGAACGAAGAAGTTATGGAGCTTTGGAATAACGTCATCTTTATGTATTTTGTTGTAAACGCTTAAGTGAACATTCCCCGTGAAAGTTTTGCAGAATTTGAGCTCAAACATTTTTTATAAGGAATCGATAGGATTTCTCTCGAGATTCTTTATAGATGCAGGATTTCTTCTCTATGTTTCTAAATATTATTTTTAATAAATTTCATGGGAAAGCATTAATTTGTAATTGCTTATACTGTATAAGAAAATCAGCTTTACTTATTTTGATGTTCTTAAAAAAATGGCTATGCTTAAATTTTGCTTTCAATTTAATTTATTTACATTCTTCGCAACTCGTTGTGTTCAAAAATTAATTTGATGCAATTCGCGTTATTCAAAAGATATCGAATGAATGATGATTGGTTCATTCGTAAGTATTCTTTGACCTTGAAGTGTCCGAACCAAGCCTTAGCTCCTATTTATGAGATTTCCTAGCTATATAACTATTTCATCCTCGATTTAAAAACATTGAAAGTAATATTACTAAGATTGCCTGCTCATTTAAATTCATCGTCACTGGTTTCATATCAATGTTCATAGCATAACCATGAAATATATTTTTATAAAATCTTATTTACTTTAACTACCCGACCATTAAATTCCATATGCCATTTTAACGCACTATTAGTCATGAATTAATAACATTACCGATTTAATTAGAGTATATGTTATGCGCATTTGCAAGTAAAATTTATTGTCATTAACTCACTGATCTCGGTGACTTATATTAGTCAATGTAGTTAAAATACCACTTTGAAAACGATTTACTTGAGGAGCAAATATTTAAATTTATTGTTGCCCAAACAAGTGCTATTTCAAAAGGGTTAGATTCCCCATGTTTGTTAGAAAGGCTTGAGTATTTGAAATTCTGGCTTTTATTTCAAGATATAAACATTATAAGCGTTAAGGAATATAACCGGGAAATCACCGCCTGTCACCATGAGACGAATAAGACATTTCCAACTTATTGCGAAGATTTCCTAACGTGGAAAAGAAAGTGTCAAAGATATCTTGTTCTACAGGTGCAAACAGCTTCATTACCATATCATATCACTCGAGAGATTAGAACTCCACATCCAGACAGAAGCACCTACAAAAAGAGTTGTAAAATATGTAGCTTCAGCGAACATACGCTGCACTCAGAAACGTGAGTGACTATTGATCGGCTAGGAAATGCGCAATAGCTACGTACGTCGCCACAGGAATGTGTTTTGCAACGAAAAAGGGCACCTTTACAACAGGATGAATATTGAATAATTTATGAGACGTTATGTTTACAATATACCGGAATAAAAACACGAGGAAAGAGAAGTTTTTATTTTCGTGTTTTGTGTTAGGTGCTCACCTATTTTCGTTTGTATGGATAGATAATAAAAGGATGCATACGTGTGAAGGTGTAAGCTAGGTAAATGAGGTTTCTACATTCCACTTTTGTTGTACAACATACCCTAAGGGCTCCTGCAGGTATAATAATAGTTCATTCAACTGTATAATTTTGTTCCACTATAATATTCAGTAAATCCAGCAAATTAGTCCGTGTAAATGAAGTTTACTGAAAGTTGTGATAAGCTAATTCATGACGTGAAATATTTGACGATGGGTTAGCAGAATACGAGTTAGTGTTTGGACTATTTTCATCGTCTGTTGCATTGTTTAAATCCGATATTTCTGCAATATTTCTACTGCCATCAATGGTTAGCTTTGATATCACCAGCCTCTTTACAAGTGTACTAACAAATAAAACACTTACAATTGTCAAAGAAAACCCTCTCAAGAACACCACCATGCAAACAAGCACCACATTGAGAATCGACACCATCATGAATCTACTTACGATGTGCGTAGAAACAACGTACTTCCAGGTACTGGACAAATTCCACAAACAGCAGTTTAGAATGGCGATATATTCACTTCTCTCTTCAATTTCAGCAAACAGCAACACGAACACACCATCTCAAGCAAAGACTCTGGCGCATTTGAGGATGATAGTCCAGACAATGAGCGACCGAAATACAAAAACTAGTGTGTACAGAAAACCAATCTACACAGGGCAGTGTCTACATTACCAATCAAATCACCTACAATATATAAAATTGGAGTTGCAAGGTGCCTATACGTATAGAGCAAAGATTATATGTAGGCGCGAAATAAAGAGGTTAGAGCCATCACCCACACACCCAAGTGAATAAATACTCGGAAGATATGTTGTCCAAATGAAGCAGTGTGAGAATAAACACGACCAGACCAAAAGAAAACCAGTTGCAAAATCTTCGTCCTTGCCAGCTCAATGGGACGAAACGTGAACTTAGATTTTTTTGAATTTTTTTGGATCTTGAAAGAATATGCAAGTGGGATTCTTTTCCTTCCTTTAATGCTTAATGAAGTAACCGGTTAGTAAATCTGCCATCATTTCAATAATGTTTGCGCGTTTTTTTAATAGATCTATTGTAGATTCAGATCTACAAATTCTATTAAAAATTGATTTTCCTGTCACTGTCCTGATAACCTTTGCCACCACTGTTTGAATTGTGCATCCATTCAATGATGAACTTTGTTACTTATGATTTGGTAGGCCGAAATAAAAGCCAACCCCAATTCAAAGCCCTGACGATTCCTATCTGGGCAGAGCAGCTTTTTTTTTTAGACATTTCATCATTTCGCATACAATGGAAAATATGTACCTATTGTAAATAGGGGATGATACTCTTGAAACCTTCTCAGTTTGTAAACTTCATCAAATGTTACTCAAGGATACTTTGTGTTGAGACGGAATAACTTCTAGAAATGTAATCTGATCTACATAAATATTTTCATATTGTTTTGGGGTATACTTAATACTTTCGTATAGTTATAATGAATATAATTATCTAAATCACCTTTGTATACAATATTTGATGTCAAAAGGCGATTATAACCTATTTCTGAAGTTCCATCAGCACGACATACGTCGTTTCGTGCGTATACAAGAAGCCAACAGATTGCAGTATTTCCGAAAACTGCCGTATTACATGGAGCCGGTTTCTAGAGCTTAAAAAAATATTCATTCAGAATCTATGATTTGCAGTTCGCATATTTTCCTTGTTATTTTGGAAATATCTAAAAAAAAAAACAGTGAATGTTAGCGCATATTGGATCGAGTTTTACGTGTAACCTTCTTCTATGTAACTGTAACGTAAGAAATAAACAATTTTAAGCTAGAAGTTCTTCTTTTATCTATTCGTAAGTCCTTTTAACTTACCTTGTGATCGAGCTTCACAAACAAATCTATAAATTTAATTAAATCAAATTAAAATTGAGTGGCAAGCCGATATTACCAAGACCACTTAATTAACGTTAAAATATATATTAACAAATTGTAATAACGTTGATAACCCACAATCTAATTTCGAGGATTCAGCAATAAGAGGAAAAAGCCGAAGCAACACTTTTAACATGTTAACGAAGGCACAAATATGTACTGCTTAATTTTGGCATGTTGTTTCGACTTTTCAGCTACTATTCAATCCTAGAAATTATCAGCGTCATTTCAGTTTATTGTAATTACCAGTCACTCCTTTACTTCTTTTCACTATTCAATAGTAAACAGACATTATATTACCACATATTTGAAATACTAATATTCTACACAACCTAGAATTAGTCCTGAGAGTGACCAAGATGTAACACGGTGGAAATTAAGTAAACTTTAATGGAAATCCCTCTACATAACAATCTCTAAAATGGCGATAATCACGAAAGCAGGGATCAACACTGGAAGTCGTTAATACAGACTGTAATAGGTAAAAAACATAAACTACATACTGCAATTTCGTATAAATTTGAGACTTTTGATAACGAGCAATCTTAGGAAAACAAAAATGAATCTAGAAGATCATGTCTATCAACTGCTCACATCTCCATACCGACTAATACAAGATATTTGGATTTTGATTGAATACAACAGTTAAAAATAAATATTTAACCTAACTATTGGAAAAAAACAGGAAATAAGTTATATCTGTATAAGTTTCCTACAAATATTTTCCAATAGAAGCAAAACATACATAATATATACATTTTTTTCAGAAGTTTATTATAATTACTGAAATATCATACACTTTACCAGCACCTCCACCAAAACGCTTCTACGAGAATACACTGAATATGAGTTATGTAACTGTTTGCTAATTCACTTTTCCCGAAAATCAACAAACAAATTGAATGCAAATGCTGTCGATTTGTTTTTGTTCGAACTCAGCTACCCATCCTAGGTAATACAAACAAACAGCCCAATTAAAATACAGCAAATTGGATTTGTTTTTCAAACGTAAAATGTAGTTAAAACTCCATTACTCTTTCTAATTGCGTTTACTTTGCACCTACGCCTTTTCTCCATGTCCAGCAAGTACGAATCATGAATGCAGTTCGGTAAATTAGCAAAAACAAATGTGAGAGATGCTGTAAACACATTTAAAAACGTTCCATTCCTCCACATCAGAGTTAGATTAGTGAAACGTAACTATACTTGTGCACCGATTATTCCTCGTTTTGCTGCACTTATCGAGCGAAATATGTATACGTTTTTCACGCCAATGCCGTCGAGAACGTTAGAATGCAAGGTCGATCGACGATATGCTTCGTTATTCCGTGTCTGTGAGTGGTACAGTCTGTAATGCTGTTAACCCCATTACTCACATAAAAGTAAACAGCAATGTGTACCTGTACAGTTTATTATTTTAGAAAAATATTCAGTTGTCTTGCATGCAATATGTGGAGAATAAATTATTAAGGTATCATGATCGATTATTATTATTTAATATTGTGTGTACCGTTTCCATAACACCAATTTTTTTTTGTTGCAACTGAATAAATGTATAAGGGCACTGTTAGACTAGAAATCAAGATATATAAGTTGTTTTTGGCATTTGAAGTATTATTTGCAGGTACACAATTTTCCCCAAATTAGTCTTCCAAATTGCATCTTGTCCTCAAATTATCCTTTACTACCATGTTTTACTATTACCGCTGACATTAACCTTAAACTGCGCGATTTCCTTAATCTAGCCAAAAAAAAAATATATTTAGATATAAACATAAAGTAGGATTACAGAAAAAACATTTAAACAAGTCTCTATTCAAGAAAGTAGCTTTATTTTAGAAAAAAATAAAAATAAATGTAACAGAACTGATACACAGTGTAAAAACTTACAAACTCAATATACTTTATATACTTACATAAATCTCACAAGTTACCAAACCTAAGATATATGGAATTGTGCAAAACAATTATTATTTTTATTCAGGCAACGGTTTAGCCCATATTTAGAACATTTTAATGACATACAATTAGGGAATTTGCACCGTTGGCTTAGATTCTCGTGGACCGGTCACTCGACCAGTGACCAAAAGTCTCCTATTACTTCGTTTGGGGGAACATATGGAGTTGTCGCTGATCAATTTTTTTTCTCTTAGATAAACATTCTGCTATTTTTGACCGAAACTCTGACAGAGGTGGGCATTTTCTGTCGTCTGAGAACAGATTCTTCTCTAAAGTAACGAACTGTTTACTATAGTCATATCTAGTAAGTGATAGAATATCTTAAATACCATTTCTTAGTTTTAATTATGATTTTGTAGTGCCTAGCGTCAACAGGCGGACAAAAATATATAAGTAAGTATGTAAGTAAGTTTGGTATCTAACCAGTTTATCGATGATACTTCTACACCATCTACGTCACATACATACTCATACAATAAGCCACAGTTTTCTTTTTTTTTAACTCCTGCTCAGTGGGGACTTTGTAATTTGGAATTCTGGATCCTCAGACAGTTCCGAGAGAATAGATGCCGTTTTAACATAAATATAGCATCAAAGGGACCGACTTATAAAAATTGGCAAATTAATCCTGTAATTTTCTAGGAATTATTCGACACGACACAGTCGTACTACAATGTTGCAACTACATCCTACATCTGGGACATCAGATTTCTTATGTTTTGGGTTATTTTTTTTTTTGGCCGGGATAAATTTCAAAGTTATCTGAATACTTGTCACTTTCATAATTTGTAACTACACTGATAGGACTTTGCTCGTAGGTACTGTTTTAAATAATGCCTGGCCTTTGTAGTACATAGTTGTTCATCAACAGACAGATACATCTGTAAAGGTACGAACTGAAATTTTTTGTTCAATGAATCTATTATCGGTCGTAACTTATGTAATCTATGGTTTGGATTTGTTGTTAGGCAATGAAGCTGAATTATCAGTTAAATGAGTAAAGAAGGACTTCAACTGTAGGCGTTAGTGATTTGCTTAACGAGCGATTTTTGCACTCGGTTTTATCAAACAAATGATTGATCGTTCATTGGCTTATCGAGAACTCTGAAATCGGCAAGGCAAAGATTCCGAAACATGCGTCGATATAATACATATGTAATACTTGAGCGAGCGATGAATAGAAGTGTAAACAATTTTTTGCCTGTAGATCGCCTTTATACTTTTTCGGTCGCATGTTTCACAATTTTTTTCGGATTATTTATCACGCGAAAAGTTTATATATTCATTAACTCGCTCAAGTAGATACATACTATGTATATAAATGCATCGAGTGTCTATTAGTTTTCGAATCTTCGCTCTGCCCAGCTTCAAGTCCTCGGTAAGCTAATGAATTGATTGCTCATTTGATATAATCGAGTGCATGAATCGCTCGTTAAGCACATCACAAGTAGGCGTAGCTACGCAGCAGCAGCCCAGATTTATTAACGTTCGGCGAATTCTTATAGTTCACCCGAATTAACGATTTAATTCGGCTGAACTATAAGAAGCTCAATAGCTTGATATTCTTTTTCTCGCTTTACTTATAAAGTTTGTAAAAGTAATATTAAATCCAATATTACATTTGGAAAAAAGGAAAAGGGAAATAATAAAGCAATTCGATAACTGAAATATATATTATAAATTTCAGTGACAGAGTCCATAAACAACATCAAAAGAAAAAAGAAAAGAATGAAAACCAGTTTTTTAAAGTCAATATTCAAATAAAATAACAAACATGATTTTAAAAAACCTAACAATTGTAAATAAACTATTTTTTTGTTGTTAAATAGTATATTATTGAAAAAAAATATTCATGTTTGAGATATGTATTTATCATTGACTCATAAAATTCCAGGCAACAGTAATAATCGTCGAGTAAAAGTACTTGAGATATGCTGATTTTATACGATCGATATTTATTCTTATGTAAAAGGTTTAAAACTATAGGTTTGCACTCTTATTAAATCCGCAAGCAATTTGTTTAGATGTCATACTAGGATTTTATTCTACTAATGCACAAACTTATTTCGATATCACTGACATATTTCGCTAGGACCTTTTTATTTTAGTTAATTATTAATATAAACGTTGTTTCAAATCTTCGGACTGTATTACGAATAGTAGTCGTGCTAAGGATTGATCTTTCAGCATAATTTAATTCAAATAAATCATGTGTAACTTCTGCCGAATTGCCACCGTAAAATTACTTCACAATAAGAAGTATTCCTCGGGCCTACAATATAACGTTTTTTTTTTATAAAATTACTGACTACGATCAAAACTTACTAACCGTTATAAAATTTGAGGGTCGTACCTGTACCCTAATATCTAGCAATGCCTTGTTAAGAAATAAGCGAAATGAATTGAACGCCGGCGCCACCTAAACTGAAAGTGAATTTACGCCTCTGTTTACGCTTGCCTAGCGAATCTTTCCCTACACCTCGCAATAAACAGAATGAAGGCGATGTTAATATGATTTAAATTGAGAAGATCGATATGGTGATAGCATTTTGTAGTAGTTAGACAAGGGTAGAGAATAGCGGTGAGTGCTAGTGGTTAGACAGCGATACCATGCGGATTGGAGGTGGTAAATTGAAGGGTATATCTGACACATAATCCCCCAGTAGGATAGCATGCGTCTTTCTCAAATTTGTTAGCTAATAGAAATCATATCTTTCATCGTTCTTTTATCATATTACGGCAGTCTACAGGTCGAAAGTGATTTCTTGGTATACAAATGCACTGATGAATAGCGGTGCTGTTAGTAAAGCTGGTTTATTAGGATTTATTTCAATAGAATAAAGGTTTTATTTTGAAGAAAGCATCATCCATGAAGTAACATAAAACTGTATAGCGGTTTCAAGTTTCGCAATGTTAGTTGAAATGGTGATACTTCCTCTAAAAATAGAAAATTCTTCGCTAAGAATCAAACGTCTTCTCCATATAATTTTCGAGTATTGAGTCTTTACATTCATTTTCAGTAACCGTTTCACTTTCGCTTATCTGTCTTGATCTAAGAGATCACTGTTTATTTGTTCATTGCTTTCTTTTTCTATTAGGAAACCATCTTAAAATTCAGTTGGTGTACTTCTTATATCTATTTGTTCGTCAGAATCTTCCACCTTACATTCCACGAGCGATGGCTTTTTGTAGCTCTGTTCTGTCAGGAACCTTCTTGATCAGTATTTGTTCATTATCACAGAAAATAGAAGTAAAATTTATCATGTATCTTTTTTAATACTTAAATTTGCTTAAAATTCCCATTTCGTATGCTATTATCCAAAATTCAGTGTCAGTAAACCACAAATAAACACTCGAAGTTGTCAGCTACACCGTTGTCATGAATACCTTATTTTATTTCCTTTTCATATTTTCTAAATTATGGATTCTTGGCTAAAATAACAAAGCCCCTTTGTATACACATCGATTTCATTCGTTAAGGATTCTTGTCGTGCTTTTTGAGACAGGAAACAGTGAATGGGAGCTTGATTTTTATCGCCATAAACCACATGTAAAGATAACTTGTACTTGTTTATACGACAAAAATCGATGTGTGTATAACAAGGCAACGGCTGTCGTTCCATTATATGATATTATAGCTTCAGTAATACAAAATACAATTCTTCTTATAGGAGCTGTAAAATTTCCTGTTAGAAAGCACAGTCTATTTTTGTTAGTGCAAAATGTATATTTCTGTTTTATTTGTATGTAGTATTGTATAATGCATAAATCCACCGATCAAATGTAATTTTGCTGTTAAAGTAACGTATTTTAGTTTTATCCTCAAGAGAGAAATTACCCATAAAATGGAAATCGAGTGTTCCATAAAAGCAAAACTACATTAAATCGTACGACTACAAAAACAGTTGTTTAGAATAAAATTGAAAATTAATTCATATTGTTTGGAATGCAAATCAAAAGTTCCCCGATTCATTGTAGTTAAGGACCAGTAGCTCAGTGGTACCCAAATCATAATCTGCCAAGTAGTTACTACTAGTTTATTCGCATTAATCAACCAAAACTTCTTTTAATTTATCACCATGGCAGAAAACAAATAATGAGAAGCTGCAAACTAACAGATTAAAGTGTTTTTATGTATATTATGTTATTGTGATTACATATTTATAGAATTAGAAATGAACAAACTTTCATGTTTATTGCCACTAACAACTCACCACCACATATGTCCAAATTTTCACTGGTTTATTAGGATAAAGGCAATGAGATAGGCGTCCCTATTTACATGTATTTGTTAACATCATTTGCTATTTGTATTCATACCTTCCATTACAATAGCAAAAGTAATTGGGTTTGTATTACACGTTAAATATTAATTATACAAAGGTTAATTTGCTATTGTTTCGTAGTCGTGTTTTCATGTTTGTTATTAATTTCAGGCATCAAATAATTGCATTATTATTACGCGAATATTTGTTTGCTAGCAGTTCGGGCGACTGGTTCGAAATTCATGTTTGTTTGCCCATAGATGATGTTTTTTGGGAAGAAATACGAATGACAGTGTCGATGTGTTGTATAACGATCATGTAAAATTAACTTTGAAAGATTATTATAACGGTTAAGTTACTCAGTTTGTGATGCGTTAAATAGCATAAATTATATACATATCAATGTTTAAAACTGACAGTTTTAAGAATTATTGTTGTCAAGAAGAAATCTAAAGCGGCTTTGTATAAATTGATAATCTTTATTTCAATAAACTATTTTCAACGGTAGTTACAAAGCGATCACACCATTACGGTTATCAAAACAGAAACCGACCAGAAAAAAATTTCTTATGCTTCCATAAGCTTGCTGCCAATTCTTTCTATAGTTTTTGAGAAGTCATGTCAAAATACCAGACCATCTTTAATTTTCCATCAAACACAGATATTAGATTGTCAAGATATCGTTCTTTTAGGACTGAGTCTGATGACGGTAATAGGACCACTGCGAAGACGTTAGATTTGAACAATCGCATAGGCAATTGAAAGAACCGAAACATTAACTGAAGCACCGAGTAAGAGAACAAATTTACAGGCTGGGCAATTAACTTTACAAAGATCTGAATATCAAAATACGCAGCTTCCGGCAATATATCATAAATGTTCGACAAGCAGTTTGAGGCGTAATTATAAGGTATTAAAGAGTCTTACCTTACTTCCTCTTGATGTGAACCAATGAATGTGGTAATGCAAGACTAATTCGATCTGGTGTTTCTTAAGAAAGTATATTAGGACCAATATTATGCCTCTTTTATACCGTGGACTTATCAGCAACAAGAACCACAACTTTAGCAACTTCCGCTGATGGCACCATTGTCTCAGCATTTCCATTGATGCATTAAACTCCTCAAGAGATCTATAAGCGAAATAAAAAATTACATTGGATAAAGCATGCTGTATATGTGTAAAGTCGATGAAATAATAGCTATTCATATAATATTCGCCTTGCGTAAGAAAAAAACGTGGGCATTAATTAAGAGCAATAACTACCAGCGTCCACAAGCAGAGAATATCAAGCATCTTGCCATGTATTTGAATAAACAACTGACATGAAGCAAGTAAATATCTGGAACATGTAAGCAACTAGGACTTAAGCAAATGTAAACACTCATTGGTTCGTACTTCGACAACAATCTGACGCTATAGAAAATCATCGTAAAACTTATATGGGCATATAGCATCCAACCGTAAAGCACTTCCAGTAATACTGTCGTCATTCTTTGAAGATTCTTAAACAAAGTGATCCTTGTCTTAGTACTAAACTAAACTATTTTTGCCAAATGCCGCTGCGTTTGCAAATCTTTTTTGAAGTTGGATAACTGAGCTCTAAATTGGAATCTGGATTGGTGTTGGGATGGACGTAGTTTCGTTTGCTTGTGTAGCTGTGAGTAAATATTGCAGTGCAAATCGAGAGAATTAATGAAACGAATGCTCGAGGTTGTTTTCACGACGTGACTGGATACATTTCGTAAAAGGCAAGAGCAAGTAGCCTCGTCCACGGCATGGCTTTTATAATAGGTTATATTTTAATTTTTAGACAAATAATTTGTTAGTAATTACAAAATTGTTTTCATAAAACACATTTATTCGCGTAAAACAATGGAAAAGGTTTACTTAATGCACAGGTGCTAGATTCATCCAATGAATGAAATAAACAGCTTGAAGTCGTATTATGAAGTGGCCGGTCTACCGTGAATGATAGATAATAAAAGTTTCGTTCACATTATTATTCTGGATAACCGTATAACCGCTATTAACTTTACCTCTTGTACGAATCTATCCAAAATGAGACCCTAGAAGTACTTTCAGTACTTCTTTCAGAAGTGATGCGTTTCACAAACACCCGCTCATTTTGGCTACTGTTCTTTCCTCCCTTGGCCACCAGGCGAGAGTGCCATAATTTAGCATGGGCATATTTGTGGCAGCAAACAGAAACAATTCACAAGAAAGTCCCCAAATCATGTGCGGAATGTGACATGGCATACTACCTTGGTTTTTGTTTCGATATGTTTTGCGCCGGCTCAGATTTATGTGAAACATGACGCCTAAATATTTGATTTTGTCTGGAAAAGTGAGAGCAGTGAGATAAACATTTGTGGTGAGTGAAGTTGTTTTACCTTTATTGTGGCAATAGTGAATACCAGCTAACAAGAAGAAGGTGGAGCACCTTTTGAAAAATAAACGCCTGACAATATATGGTTAATAGTTTTCAAAAGTACTCGAACAGGTGTTAATGCTAGCTAAACAAAATCGAGCCCAGGTCCATATATAAGATTAACATAAATAGACAATTAAACTCATGATTTAGAATTCAAGTTTCGTCAATAATTTAGAGAGTGATTTTCAAACTGTAAAACTCCTACTGTTACAATTTTCCTAAGATTCTTTGAAGTTAGTCGTATTTTCCACAACTAATCCTTATCAAAAATTCAAGAACTATAGCTGTGAGATATGTAAGAACACCTTTAGAATCAATATTAAAGTAAAGCTTATCGCATATCTTGAGGTATCTATACACAGTAAATAAATGTAAAAGCATTCCTTTCATAAGTGTGTAATGCAAAGCGGTGTTTATCTAACCAGTTATTGAAACAATGTCTTTACCGTTTCAATGTTATCGAACGCGACTAGTTTATCCACATAACTTCCCTATACTATATGCATTATATTGCATAATTCATCCCAGATGCAGCGTGCCACAAATGTGTATAATATACCCAGCTATTGTGTAACAGTTGTTATTATTCACGTCAGCAGGACTAATTATATTAACATTTCCGTAATAGATATTATCTTACTATCCATATCTATAGGTATACCCAATACCATAGTTTCTATAGTCGTTAGAATTTTTACTTTATGGGGTGAAAAATGGCTAATGGTACTTTTTCTAACATGTTATTAATAAAGATGACACGAAAAAGAATCTAACAGGTACTACTATATGCGCTATATATAGATTCACGGAAGTGATGAATACTAATTTCTGGCTGTCATAAATAATAGTCTTAATAATAATATATTTCTTCTTTCTAAAAAAAAAAAGAACAAAAAGGAAAAATACATGAATTACACAAAGGATAAAAAAAAATAGAATAGCAAGAATATTAATGTTACTAAACTATTAGAAGGCAAGGGATCGCATTCGATTATAAATTGATCTTCCCTGCGACCCCGCACACACGTACACACACAAACGATCATAATACATACAGTTGTTTATAAAAGTTTGTAAAAGTTAACAGAAAGCTCACACCCATCTTACCATACAAAGCATCGCAGAGCATCAACTCCTAGTAAGGCTGCACAAAAATAGATATTTAATTAACTAGCTAATCACTGTCCCACCTGTCCGTCAAACAAGAAGCCAGAGAACGCGCTCCTAAATGTCCCAAAGACTGTCTAACATCAGACGGATCACATTGCTAAACTCTAGTTAGTTAGTAAGAGTATGACTTCCTAAAAAATTATTCCAGTGTATTGGTGGTGGAAGGATGCCCTTAAATTGTAGAACATCCAATTTAAGGCAAGTTTGGTAATGAGGCTACCTGTCCACATCTGTAGATTTGGGTTTTATGTGATAGAATGTTTGGACCTTACATTGTCGAGATATGGTGAATGTATTCCAATTTAAATAAAGCATACTTAGATCGATTCATAAATTTATTTGAGCTAGATTTCGTATACAAAGCTTTGCTCTTGTATTTGGAGGTTATATTTTTAGTTACCATCGATAGGCCAGATAGGGGAAATGACCCTCGTTTTACAACAATTAGATATTCTCGTGTTTATTAGCCCAGCAGTGGGGATTCGTGTTGCCTACCGATTTTCTAAGAAACAAAACAGGAGCATATCTAATCGTTGTAAAATGGGATTCACTTTTCCTATTTTGCTCACCGCTATTAGTTACTATTTTTGAATTACTTTAAAGAAATTAGGGATTGTCAAGGGTTGATTAAAGTGCAGCTTGGTGTTTTCTTTGGCATTGTTTAACATATAATTAGATAATAGGGATTTAAATAACAGGGATTTTTGGTAATTACTCGTGTATCAGCTTTAACTGATATTTGCTAGAAATTTCAAATTTTATTTTTACATAAATTAAATGACAATGTTATTATTATTATTAGTGAGTAGTATTTGTACACTAATTTTTGCACAAAATAAAAGACATTTATTACTATTATTATTATATTCCTGTTGAACTCAGGTAGGTACCTAGAAAATATTGTGTGTATGTTTGGTGTTAATTATATTTCAGAGAAGCGTAGGTTGCACTTGTTGTTAGTGAAAACAATCCTTTTATCTATAATAAACCAGATAATACATTAATAAGTCGAAATAATACTGTTGACACATATTTGAATTAAGTAAAGTACGATATTATCCAGAGCTACAATAGAAGAAGCTCTTCGTGCAGCTTGGCAACTTAATCATAACTGAGGAAAATATTTATAACTACTTCGTAGCCTACAGGTAGTCGTCAGTCCACACTTAAAGCGATTAGTTCCGTAAGTGTGAACTCTAAACTGATTTGGGACTGCTAAGCGCCCTGAATGCGCTGATTACCCACAGGGAATTAACATTGGGCTGGGTTCCTAGCCACTTGAGTCTGAGAGGAAATGAGGCGGCGGATGAGCTGACCAGAGAAGGTTCGTCAAGGTCATTCATTGAAGCTGGCCCTTCTTTCGGTGCTACCAAATCGCAAATTAAAAAATCCATCAATGAGTGAATATATAATCAGTGCAGAGAGTGGTAGCAAAAATCATCGGGACAAAGACATACAAAAGAGAGTTTCTAAAGAAAAGGCGTGAATTTACTATGGATCTATTGAATAAAAATAGGAAAACTGTCAAAATAATAGTGGGTCTGCTGACTAGTCACTGGCGACTAAACACCAGTCCATGTGCTGTGCCAATGTGACGGCCTGGCAAGGACAAGGTTTGTTGTAATAGGTGTGGGGAACTCCAGAGCTAGCAGTTACACAAAGAAGCCGCTCTCAAAGATGATAGGCCTTATTAAGAGGACAAATTAGAGAGCGTCTCCTAGGAAAAAGAGGATCACAATAAATCTGAAAGGTCGCGGAAAACAAGTCCTTAGGCCACTCCAATCCCAATCTAATCTAACAGGTAGTCTAACTGATGTAATATGCTTGGTTTATAGGAATGCCTAAGCGTTTGCCATCTAGAAGGTGGGAGCCTATTCCCCTATTTCAACGAAAGCAAAGAAAAGGAATAAATTAAAGAATTAAATGAATCAAACAAAAGATACACGTAACTGCAAAATAAAGGTACATTA
Source organism: Protaetia brevitarsis (assembly GCA_004143645.1). Lineage (NCBI taxonomy): Eukaryota > Metazoa > Arthropoda > Insecta > Coleoptera > Scarabaeidae > Protaetia > Protaetia brevitarsis. The sequence goes on from RXPK01000021.1 coordinate 624,878, forward strand.
TTGTACCTAATCCATTTAAGTTTATGGTTTTATCCAAATTTTTGCTTTTTATTTAACTGTAATGATATGCATTTTTTACCATTTTTATTTTGGTAGTTTTAGTCATTGTATATAATTGACATTATTAAACTGATATTAAAACATTTATTTGTTTTTTGTACGTTTTGATACAACAATACTCAACAGAATTTCGTTTTATATTCTTTTTTTCTTGTGCACATACATCTACGCATTAATAAGTAAATAAAAATTAATTTAAACGGACACAATATATTTTATACATAAAACCAATAAATTAGAAATGTAATACATTTGTAATTTGTTGAAAAATGAATTACCAATGAAAATTGTCGTATAAAAAATTGATAAAGAGGCATTCCATTATTAAAACATTTAACATTTATTTGTGTTAAATATTTTATTTGTTAATCATTTATTAACAAAGTACGAACGAACACAAATAAAACCAGCGTACCTTAGTATCTGTTCTGTGTTGGATATTTATACACTTTATTTATGAAGAGCTAAATAATTACATTTGATCCTAAACCCTGTGCTCCACCTAAAGATACTATCCGAGCTACCTATTCTAAGAACTGTATGGATTCCATAGCAATTGAAATGTTCCTACTCTATTCCCTATTATTGTTAGTAATATAAAGAAAATATACTAGTTATTTCATTTATCTCCCAGCATTCACCAAAGTGTAAGGGCGACTCATGAATAACCTTACCGGTAAGTTTTATATGGGTAAAGCATATTAAGTTATAGGCTTATTTTACTTTAATGACATCTGTTTATGTTCGTTCCTACTATGCTCATTAATATAACGAGCGACTAATTGCAGGGGTGATTCTTCCAATGGCAATGCAGAATTTAATTGGAAAATTGTTAATGGTTATTGTTACATATAGCCATCGATCTAGGCTTTTATTAAGTGGTGATTATGTGATAATACAAAGATCTAAGGTTAGATTTAAGTTATGTTTTCATGTTGTACACAGAAACTGAATATACGCTAAATGGGTTGCGAATGTGTGATTACTACAGTCGTTGTTTGGTGCGAGGCGGGGTATCAAATATCAAAAAGTCTTGTGTGTGAAGAAAAGTGATTTCACCGACATAGCTAATAGTTGGATATTCGTTCTGTATCCAATCATTGAACAACACGATCATCGACACTTTTCAGCATTTATATGTAAACAGACCACTCACACACTTTTTAAACAGCAAAGTTAGTCATTATCATAACTGGTGCCGTTTCATTGATGTCTAGTGCCGTATGAAACTGAGGTTTATCAAAATCCAGCTCTCTTCAAAAGAACTCAATTGGATCAATAGCTACTTGAATAAATTTTAGAAAGAAATCCAAATAAGTGTTAGTTTACCTAAGCAATATCCTGCTTGCGGCACATTAAAAAACCATTTTTTTATTCTTCATAAATTTTACATATGTACATATAATAACAGTATTCAAGTAATGTAAATTCTAAATAATATAATTTACAATAATTACATCTGTTTGTTATGCATACAACAGAAGTGACATTAAAAAATGCTTGCTAATCTGAAAGGAGTGGTGAGGATTGGATTTGAAATAGTGTATGAATATATTTTTTTTCCTTTCAAAAATTTTTGTGTTTTATTGTTTCAATTGATTCACAATGCCTTCTAAAGTCCTATTATCTCTTACACAAGCAGCCATTGCTTGTGTTACGGCAAATGCCCTCGTTGGATTCAGTATAGTACATATATGCATATCCTATAAAGGAAGGGAAAATGTTTGTGTATACAACACCCCAGGCACATTTATTGTTAATGATCTTTTACAAATTTTATATTTGACTTTTAATCCACAACATCAACTGCAATAAGCTTCCTAATTATTCGGTAATTCTCTATGCAGATAAATAAACATTTCTTAATGTGCATCGTATGAGTGAAACACACTAAAACTAATTAATGTACGAAATGTGATGCACTTCCTAGTATTGTTCTAACACCCGGACACTTCTCCTAAAAACTTTGAAGCCAAAAGTTCGATTCGCTCTAAATATGTTGCATTAAAAAATGTGGTTTTCGCATAGAAATAGTGGTTTACCGCACAATCCGGCTATAAATTATTCTCTGTTAGGCTTAATTACACACGACCGTTGTTACCTCACATAGAACAAAGCGGAGATAAAACTCCGTGCAAATGAGTTCACTGCTAAATTTAGTTGATAATATCATTGCATGAACTGTAGCCATTGCCGGAGGGATAATGAGAGAACAGTTAAGCAACGGAAAATTTTCAGATGCTACCCTGTGGTGCGAAACAGAGGTTTAGTTTTCGCCTAAGTACACAGTGCGGGTGTCGGTTCAAAGCCAGAAGAGGGACTACAAACGCGAATTCCGTTAATCGCAACAGGATGTTGTAACAGATGTGGCTAAATACTGCCCAACATTTCGTTTTCCAGCTTCTGAAGTTTCAAGCAACTTTTAGCTGCTTGGCGGCATGTAATTATTTTATTCAATTCCTTTTTTCCCAAAATAGTCACGATATCAAAAGATTAATTTAGAAATAAATTCGAATAGGGTTTAGATGGGTTTGATTATAAATTACCAAACGATCCTATTAATTTACGTCTACAATTAAGTCGTATAATATTTCAATTTACTAAATTAAAACCACAATCCATTAGCTTATTGGGTTTCAATAAATTCGTAAAGTTATTTTAACCTACATTTACCCTGCTAATGGAAGCAATAGTTCTAAATGATTCACTACTGCGGCGCAATTTGATAATTGATGATACATCTATAATGTACTTTAAATAATTAATTCATTTTTACATTGTTTTCTCTCCTCGATATTCAAAAGCAACAGTATATTAACCAATGTTAATAAAATGAAAAAAGAAGAAATTTAATTACGAGTTGTGGTTTAGATGTTTATACAGGCAGGAATTAATTTACTCTACTAAATAGACATGAACGTAAACAGTTCATTACTAACACACATGAGTAAAAAACATTTTTTTTTAAATTACCTCAGATTTTAATAACTTTTTGTGCTGTTTAGCGAAGAAATGATGAGCCCTTTTGCTACCAGAATTTAATTTCTAGATAAACAACGATTTTGTGCGCCTCTTTAGTCTAGTATTTGGAAACATCTAGGGCGGGCTCTGATCTATATAGGCGACTGCTGGTCCCTTGCTTGTCCAATTCAATCAGCATTCTCGTCCTTTAACGTGAGAGTTCTCCAGAACCCAATTCAGAGCAACACTTCTTGGCACAGCTAATCGCAGAACGACAATCAAGCGCTCCTATACCAGTATTATTTATATCTACTATTTGTGAGTTTTGAACCAAGCATTGAATTTTTCTAAAAAATACAAAATGATTGAATTTGTTAAAGAACAAGCGTTGGCTCTACATAACATTAGCATATTGTCAACACACATGTCAATTCCAAAGAGAATTCCTAATAATATTTCGAAAGATTGAGTGTGATTTACAAAATAGCCAATAGTAGAAAGGCTGATTGATGTGAAGTGTGTTAATTAGTGAAACTGATGTTTTCCAATTGTTTTATTCGAACACAATTACAATTCAAAATTGTCTCCATCAGAATACCTGCATCGGAAAGCCATACAGTGCTGCAGACGGTTCATCCACACCACATAGGAGTGCTGGAGGTGGAATACTAATAGAAAAACTCAATATACGTTCCCCCTTAGCAGTCTTTTGGTATTGCAAAGAGTTTAAATACCATTTCTGCGTAGATTTTTCTTATCTCTAATTCAATTGTTAAAATCTGTTGAACAGTGGTGTGAGTCGCATTCAACTCTTGCTCAATAATTCTTCCTTGGATGGAAGTTGTTCTACACCGAGATCCATATTGCAAAGTATTCTTTTGCATTCTGGCAAAGTCTGAAGCAAAACCTAGTAGCACATGTTTGCTGGAGATTGATGCCACTCATGAAAACACTGAAATCACTTCGATTCGTTTATCGTTATGAACATCTAATCTAAATGACTGTAGACATTAAATAGGGAAAGCATATCACATGTTCACCAACAACGCATTCAAGTCCGCCGGCGTACCTTTCAAGTTTGTTAAGTAGAAAAGAATAAATAACACAGTAAAATGCGTTAGATAGGTCGCAAAGTACAGCACTTTAATAATATTTTCGAAGGTTTTATATAGGAAACTATGTCAAAAACATCACCGGTAGATACGCAAAATTTGCAAGCTTCTTACTGTATGAAATAATTAACGAATTAATGTACATCTGCTAATTACCGTAATAATTAAGAGGAATTTTCTCAAGAAAAAAATTTCTCCTCTCTCGTTTACCGGGCAAACGCTCTATCATTTGAGCTAGCGAGGAGTATGTAGGTTCGCGCGAAAATCGGCATAATTCGATATCAGATCTTGAAAGGCCGACAGGTCAGCGAATATGCAAAGATTGGAAGCAACCTTCTCGGATATTTTCAAGTCGAGAAATCATAGACTGGCCTGTAACCTGATAACGCGAATTTATTCCCAGGTTTATGTATTATTATATTTATATATTCTAATATTGAAGTCGAAGATTAATTAAGTCAACAAAGAAATTTAAACTTTGAAGTGGTAATAAAAGTAAAATGCGGAGATGTCGTCATAGCCTTTAAAGCTTCTACTTTTTGTGTTACGTATTATAAGATATCTGTTGGTAAAAAGAAAAACGATTTCTCGTGATTGAATTTAAGGAAACACATAAGACCTGTATTTGGAGTAATGTAACTAGTTAAATGAACAGCTAAGATAGAAAAGCAATTATGTTACATTGCTCAGCCAACTGCCGCTGAAATTCATTGATTTTGTATTACGAACCAGTCAATTTCTGCTCCCACTACCGCTCCATGTTTGCTCAGACCCAAGTATAGGCAACCTTTGACATGTTTGGGCCAAACTTTAGTGTTGCAAATACGTTCGCGGCGCCGTCGTTTAAAAGTAGGGCATTTTAAAGTAGTGTTCATAATTTTTAGCGATAGATATCTGACATGAAATAATACGACAATGTTATTATAATGCAATTTATTAAAATAAGCATAATAAAATGCAATTTATTAAAATAAGAAAATTAAATGAAAAAAATAGGTACAACATTATAATTAAATTCGTGAAAATTTAGAATTATTACAAACCCACGAAAGTTAAATAGCGACAACGAAATCAATGAGACCCTTGAGCTTGAATTTGGGGAAACTATCCTCGATGTTTGGATGAATTCCACTGATACAAAGATGTAAAGAATTTTCCAAATTATCGTCAGTCAGCCTTGTACGATGCTTTGATTTATTAACTTTCATCATTGAAAAGAACTTTTCGCATATATAAGTACTGCCAAACGCACAAATCAATCTTCTTGCGAATTTCTCTAAGCTCGGGCAAATGGTCTTTCTTCGAGGTATTTTGTAGAAATCGCAACAACCCCACGTCTTCCAAATTTAGATTTTAGGAGTGAGTTTTCTTGAAGCTCAATGAACTCCATTTGCAAGTGTATTGGAGCATTTTGTACATTACTTTTTGTTGGAGTAGCTAATAAATTGAAACTGTCTATCTAATGTTTTTAAAATCGTTAAATCTGTTCGAAAATTACTCCGACAGTAATTTGAGTTCTTCAGCATATTGAGCATAAGCAGTATTTTCATACGCAGAGAGCATTGTAGAATGGTAACTGTTACCAGACAGCAACTGTGCCTCCCACAATCGGATTTTGTTTTGAAACGCTTTCAAATGGCTGTACAAATCATTTACTAACTGTCCTTGTTTTTGAAATTTCAAATTTAAATCATTCAAATGGCCTGTAAGGTCGACCAGAAATGCTAAGTCACATATCCATGTTGGGTCACGCAATTCAGATAGTGGTTTATTTTTTATTTGCATAACAGCTGCTATCTCATTTCTAAGCTCGTAAAACCGTTTCAGCATTTTTCCTTTGCTTAACCATTTGACTTCACAATAATATGTTACGTCGTCATATTCGGCTGATATTTCATCCAAAAACGCCTTGAACTGACGATGGTTAAGCCCTCGGAATCGAATATAAATGATGGTTTCTTACTACCACATTCATAAGCATCTGGATGTCTGTTGAGCTGTGTCAGGAAATCGGTGCTCGCTTCTTAATGCTATAGAGAAAATTCAAAACCAGCCATACTTCAGCCAAAAACTGTTTTATATGATTAGCCATATTTCTTATACGTCGGGCAACAGTTCGTCTTGACAAACTAATTTTTTCAAATTAATTTTTTTTTTCACATCAAGGGCTTTGATGTTTGCCGCCTCACTCTTGATCGCCGCCACGCGGCTTGCTCGCTCACTTGATTCCGCAAGAGCAAGCGACAAACCCCATATCACTCGATCTTCCTCATTTGGAGTGAGTATGAGTAAGTAGTATAATATTTTTCTCTCTAGATAAATCATTGGATGTCTCCAAACGTCTGCTGTAGAACATTTTCTTAAATTCAGTAATTATAATTCTCGAAATACGTTTATATTCTTTATAATATCTACCAAACTGTCACTCATTAGGAAATTTACTCATACATGCCAAAATTCTTTTGTTTTTAATTGAAATTTTAATGGTCTTCGTTAACCAATCTTTTTTGAATATTTTTTTTAGTTTTTAGGTGAAGGGATTAGAACCATTAATGAAATTGTTAATGGTGTCGGAAAGCATTCCAAAATTTTATCAGCATTAGTGTTATCATTCGCTGGCTATGAAATCTTTGCACACCGGCGCCGGCGCCCACCAAACGCTACGCTTCCAGTCTCATTACTTAATTCACCTCTACGTAATTAGATCAAGAGGATCTTAAATACTCCAGCACTTATAATTTTTACTTTAGAGAAATTGTTCCAACAGTATGTTTCGCCTTCTTGTATTTTTATATCTAAAACTAATTGCTTTTTGTTTCGAAAACTTAGATGTTTTCGTAGAAATTAACAGATGTATAAGTTCATTCGACAAATTTGTACAGCCCACACTCTTGTTTGCCCTTCTTTTTTGATGTTTTAATTATTGGGCTACCTTTAACGCTCTAACATTCTACTCAGATATTCGCTGGGAATCTCCTTACTTCTTGATGTTTATTCATGCGCAATTTCACAATTTGGATTCGTATCCAAACAAAAAAATTAGCTAGCAAATATAAAGGCAAACGAAATTATGCGTGAATTATAAAGGTATTACAAAGGTAGATTGCGTAACGCAAATTAGCCATAAATTATTCATCGGATCGCTTCCAGTTTCTTTCTTCATTTTAAATAATTCCGTTTTACCTTTTCCATCGCTTTGAACCCTCCCTCTATCCCTCCGTTTCGTATGGCATTCGTTAGCGTTTGAATTCTGGCACGGACGGTTGAAACGGACGCCTCTTCCGCAAAGGAAAACACAAATAACTCCCTGCCTATGTATAAATCACTCGAATAAACTGAGGGGAAAAAGACGCGCAGCCGATCGCTTTTCAGTACCAACGATCGCATCCTTAACTTAACGTTGCAATCCCAGCAACCCGAACACTTGCTCGAATATGGTAACTTGAAGCGATCGCCGACAGTCATTTACGCAACCGGGTAGCAAAAAACGCGGATCCATTTATTAACCAGTTTGTCCCACAGCCCGGTAAGAATGTAGCCAGCGATATCCAAAGGCACGTATGTACTTACGTACAACATGCGACATAATACGCAACGTGTATGTGTGTATTTACAAGTGAACTTTCATTATGCCTTCGGAATTTTTACGGTCGATTAATTACGTTCGCACAATCAAAGTCACAATGGAAAATGATACATGCGCGCATCGATATTCTGCTCCTGTTATTGCGTCAATCTCCGTGTCGTGCTATATAAGCATCACGCGTATGAAGTTATTACTCCATTGAATGCAAAATGTACTTTGCCTTTTAGGTGGAAACTAATAAAAGAACAGCAAAAAGATAAATGATAGAAACGGAGATACTTAGAACGTAACGACGGGAAAAAGCAGAAAGTAAGAAGTAATGAAAGCAATTACCAAGAACTAAAAGCACTTTGCACCCTTAATTCACCATTCATTAGTATCTGTAGTATTAGGAAAAGGATTCTTATCTCTTGATGAGTTTCCTTTCTCGTCAGAACTAGTCCTAATTGTTTCAGGTAGAATCTGCTGCTTCTGCTTGTGATTTATTTAATCTCATTGGTACTTTGTGCTATCCTTTTATATTTTTATTTATATAAACACAGTTTGGTTTTAGCGTTGTAAAGCGATTATTTTTACAAGTGTTAACTACTTTGGAACTGCATAAAGAGCAACTATTAATAGTACTGTGCTCGAATCGGAACCTTATTTTTTTTAACATTGATGGGTCCTAGGTAGAAAACACAATTCGAGTACGCTGAATTCGATGCCATCGCCTGTTTTGTAAAGTTGGCTCTTTTCTTCGAGACATTCACGTGTAAAGACTGTACACAACATAAAAAGATAAAAAAACATGTTTTTGCCTTTTTTAACTATTTATTCAACAAATGCCTATTGAGTTAGATAATTTTTTCGTTGGAGTATTTAGTCGGCCTGGTATTCGACGTTTGATGAAAGACACACCATTTGAAAATACTAGTGACTCAGAACTCGTGACATGGGATTTTGTTAAAGCCGTAATTGAGAATGTTCTCGGGATTCATCGATCTGATAACTCGCGCCTTTACATTCAAGACATCTTCATTACTTTTCACTGTGTTAATGTTAAAATGTCATTAAATTTTTTTTTTTACATGCACCAGCCGAATCAGAAAAGCATGACGAGCGTTTTCACCAAGTGACGACAAGACTGAAATATTGGTATAAGGGGAAAAAATGGATACTCTGTTAGTGCATATTTAATTGGAATTTGCAAGATGGATCAGAAATAAAAGATGTCTGGGAAAGAAATCTATGTGGAAAATATACAATGATTGGAAAAAATAGACTTTTTCTATATAGGGTGATTCACGGAACCGCTCCATTAAAAGTTCTTGAATTTGCAATGATATCTCGATTTTGAAACCTCTGAGTTAAGCATAGTTAGCTATGATCTATTTAGAAAAAGTAGTCTCATGTATGTCACACTTCCGGTTTCATCGAAAGTCGTGGCCAACTTTGATATTATAAACAGAAACATATCTTTTTATGCATTTTTAGATTCTACTACGAATTTGAAAGCTAATTTTATAATACCTCTTGTTACTGTTTTAGAGTTATTTTGTTTATTATTTTTGTGGAAAAAGGACAAAAAATATGATGCATTGAAGGCGTATAACGGCTGTAAAGCAAAAGGTAGAGAGATTTTATGTGGACTGTGCAGGGCACCGGTCCTCCACTATTTAACTAAGGATTAACAAGTAAAGAAAATTATACAGGGTGTCTCACAATCAAGAGTTGAATTAGCGCAACTTCTTAGCACTAAAAGTACTTTTTTCAAATGGAATGGAATTTTTATTGGGATTCTACAGTGTTTGCAAACGAATAGAGGTCATATACAACACTCACATAATACATACAGCATCTCGTGTTTAATTACACTGGTCAACAGTGAAATTGCTTCTTAGGTGAAAGTACCCAATCCCGAATGAATTCAACGTGCTGAACACGAATATCACATTGAAAAAAGTTGATTGGCTCACGTTCCAGAGATATTGACGTTTTGTCCATTGTATAGATGCTATTGCATAATGTAATGCAATTTAGTGAGAAATTACGAAATTTTGTAAGTTTCCATTGAGAGTGTTGCGAAATTGATTGCGCAATATCAAGCAATAGCTAATTATAGTTTATTTATAAATGGCCGACGTGACAATTAACTCGTGCAATGTCCGTTCATTCGCGCATATTTTTCGAAGCTCTAGCATACACAAGTGATTGCTATAGTGTAAGTAACTAACAGTAGCAATGCCTCGTAACTGTGTTAATAGTGCAGATAACTTCTGTTATATTTGCGGAGAAGTGACATTTTGCTGCACAGAAAAAGAACATCAGTGCAACAGCTAAGAAAGCGTATCATTTGTATTTTGGTTGCAAGATAGGCGACCAGGACAAAGACTGGGCCCCACACGTATGCTGCCGCACTTGTGCCGTAAATCTTTCACAGTGGCTTAATGGCAAAAGAAAGGCAATGCCATTTGCTGTGCCCATAATTTGGAAGGACCCCACCAATCACGTTGACGACTGTTATTTTGTATGGTACCCACAGCTTCTGGAGGCATCACCAAGAAGAAGAAATGGACAGTTGAATACCCTAACATACCATCTGCTCTGCGACCTGTCTCTCATGGCGAAGGACTCCCAATTCCAGAACCCCCTACAGATTTTTCTATCAGTTCAGACGATGAGGATGGCCATGCGTCGGCGAGTTCTCCTCAACGTGGCAGTAAGGATGATAACTTTTCGTGCTTTGACGAAACATCTGCACCACATAAAATTACCCAGATGAAATGAACGATTCTTGTTCGCGATTTGGATCTGTCGAAAAGCAAAGCGGAGATACTGGCCTCAAGACCTCGACAGTGGAATCTTCTGGAACAGAATGTCCGAGTGACTTCATTTCGCACTCGCCATCAGCTCTTCGAATCTTTCTTTAAGAAAGAAGAAAGCCTTGTGTTCTGCTGCGATATTGATGGTCTACTACAAGCTCTCGGTATTGCACATGATCCCACGAATGGCGGCTGTTTATAGACGCTTCAAAACTGAGCCTAAAGGCGGTTTTGTTGAATAATTGGGAACCAGCTTCCATCCATACCTATTGCACATGCGGTCTACATGAAGGAGACTTACGGCAATCTAAAGCAGCTACTGGAGACGATTAACTACAGCAAGTATGGCTGGCAGATATGTTCTGACCTGAAGGTAGTATCTCTGTCGATGGGTTTGCAGCAGGGATATACAAAGTACTGCTGTTTGCACTACATCAAGAAAGACTGGCCCCCGAGAGCATTTTTTAAGCCTGGAGAAACGAATGTACAGCACCCACCATTGGCACAGCCGCACAAAATCATCATTCCTCCTTTACAACATCAAGCTCGGTCTTGTCAAAAACTTGGTAAAAGCCATGGATAAGAATGGACCAGCATTCAAGTACCTGAATGGAAAAATTCCCTCGACTCAGTGAAGCCAAAATTAAAGAGGGCATCTTTGTGGGCCTCAAATTAGACAGCTCTTCCGAGACCCCAAGTTTGAGGAACTTCTTCAAGGTAAAGAAAAACAGGTTTGGGATGCATTCTATCAAGTGGCAGCAAACTTTCTGGGGAATGACAAGGCAGAAAATTACAAGTGTCTGGTTGAGGATATGTTGGCTTTGTTTCATGAATTCGGCTGCAATATGTCCTTAAAGATCCACTTTCTTGATTCCCACTTAGATTTCTTTCCTGATAACTGCGGGCAGGTCAGCGATGAGCACGGCGAACGCTTTCATCAGGACATTGCCACCATGGAGCAACGGTACCAAGGCAAATGGTCTACGTCAATGCTAGCTGACTATTGTTGGACAATCAGTAGAGATGCTCCACAAGTCCACTACAAACGGCAGGCCAAAAGAAGTCGAAAGCCAGAAGCAGACTAATGTTTTCTTACATGTATTATAATATTGACATAAGTACACTTTTTCTGAAATATGCGTACATTTTACAGAAACCCATAGCCAATTCAGCTTTTCTTAGTCATTTCGTGTTCAGCACATTGAATTCATTAAGAAATGACTATTTTCAGCTTGGAAGCATGAACTTTTCGAAAATTTGTTGCCCAGTGTTATTTATTTATTATTTATTATATTAAGAACTTTTAATGGACGGGTGCCGTGAATCACTCTGTATTTCTCTGCATTTTCTGCTGCCTTGAATACTCAATTAAAATTTGGTATATATTGTAGTGAAAAATATTTCATTAAATGAACAAATTTTGTAGAAATGAATAGAAATCTGTTGAATAAATGGTTAAAATATATAAAAACAAATGTTGGTTTTTTTTTGGTACAATCTTTACATGTGAATATCTCTAAAACGAGAGCGAACTTTGCAAAACCAGATCTCATCAATGTTGACATTTTCGACTAGCACAGTGTAATCGTTAAATTGCCCCCCACAGTTTTTAGTTGCCTGATATACATGTGTAAATTGGGTTCCGGTGGATAAATAATAAAACCATAATGGTTGGAGCTTACGATTACAAAGACTTGGGAGGCAGTTCACCTATTTATGAGATGAATTACGTGCGACCCTTTCTCCTACTACCTGTAGAGAGGCAATTTATCAACACCCGCATCAACATCCTAAATAAAGTGGACACTGAAATCAAAATACTCTAGGCTTGGGTCTCCAGCCATACCTACATGAATGGAAATGAGATATACGTACTGGCCAGACCAGAATCGCCAAGACCGTTCATTAAAATTGGCCTTGCCTTTGGTATTGCCAAATTACAAGTGTCAAAATTCTTTAGCAAATGAATAGATAAAATTTTAAGGAGTAGGAGAAACGGATATAAGAAATGGTTTTTAAAGAAATAAAGGCCTAAATTTATGAAGGAGCTGCTGAGTAAGGACAAGTGATAGTAGATTTAGCAGCTGATCATTGCAGATTAGATAGTCTTGTGCACACCAAACGCTAGCCAGAGGATTTTGTAGATTCTGCCAAGAAGAAGAGAAAACCCGAATTCATGTTCTGTTCCAACGCGATGGTTTCTAGGTTTGGGGAATCCCAGAGCAGATGAACCGCTCTCAAACATGGTAGGTCTAATTTAAGAAAAGGCAAAATCAGAACGTCTTTTAGAATAAAAGATACTACAATAGATCTGGAAGAGTAGCAGTGAAACAGGACTTCTTGACCACCCTAATCCTAATCTAAACACATTCAATCTGATTTTAAGTCACTAGAGCTGAAGGTATTGGTGTACAGAAAATTCTTATTGGATGCGTGCGACACATAGAAAATCTTAAATATGTTAAAGTTCTAGTAGATATCATGGACGATCAGGCGATTGGCCTACTTTTTTAAGAAGTAACTTGTTACTAGGTTCTGGATAACTTATCTCCAAATGTAATAAATCCTACAGTACCAACTAAAGTTATGTCATTTCAGCAAAATAAGGCAACATCCATGTGTTGGAACACTTTCAAGTCAATAACAGCAGAAGCAGAAGCCCTGAAGATGTCGTGTGCGATTTTGGACGAAATATCGGTCAAAAGAAGATACAAGTCGTATGTGTTAGTTTAATCATTCTCCATGTAGGTAGATAGATAGATGTTTTATTGTGTATGATAGCTTTTGACTGTGTATATTCGTCAGTTGTATAAAGAGAAAATTACAAATACATATACAGATAAAATACTACCGTACGTTCAAAAATCACTGTGTGCTAGTGTTTTCCACTCATTCGGTATTTTATTGTAAAATTTAATGCAACTGAATCTGAAAGATCTGATTCCTGGTCAAACGGAAATATGGTGCTGTCACAGATCTCCGGCGGGCGTCATACCCGCTTGGTTTACTAAGTTCTGGTCTATTTGAGTAGGTATGCATAATACACTCATAAATGTATTGACCCACGCACGTCAAAATGCTTAAACCTTAAAAAAGGGTCTACACGTCTTTCAAGGCTGGGCATTATTCAAAATCCTAACTGCGCGCTTTTGCAAAATTAAGACCCTACTCATATGCGCAGAATCCTCCCTATGTGTTTCGAAAACACGCAATCGCTCATGTCGTTAATGTAAATGAACAGTATTGGCCCCAAAATGGAACCCTGAGATACACCATAGTCAATAGGTCGCATAGATGGTTTTTCATCCCCACAATCCATCATCTCTGATCTTCATATTGACCATATTTCAAGCATCAATTAAAAGACGGTATTAGATTAAAAACTGACCGGTTAATTTCATTCTGTAGGTGGTTACTAAGTTATATGTAGGTAGACCCTTATAATTATAATATAAAAGTTACTTTGTGAGTCATTTATTTTTTTTTCTAGTAAGTTTCTTTTAACATAAAACGTTGAGAAATATAATTCATAGAATCTAAGAGGGAACACTATAGCACGTGAGCTCCTACAGCTTGAAAATTGCCTTTGAGGCATATAATACATATGATTAATAGAATAATTCTTTCCATTTCCTAATGAGCTCGTAATTACGTTTCATAACACAACATCCGAATCGATATTACAACAACTATGCACGCATTGAGTTTAATCGATCCTATTTCAAAAAACCCAATTACAGTGACTTAAAGGTCAGTCGTTCGAGAAAGCCCGACGTGTTTTTAATATATTTTTTTAACTGTTCATGCCAATAAATACTACCATAATCGACTGTTAGCAGGTTGCAATCGGTAAATTGTTACAATAGTTCGTAATTCGTAATCGCTTATAAACAAAATGAAGCAACGCAATTACTCTTAGAACTTCAATAACACATGCAACGACAAACTTGTGGTATTTTGCTGGACATATGCGTGCTACGTTTTAAACATAAAATTGCAGTTTCGCATGGTATAAATTAACTGTTGATTAAAAAGTATCAAATTCGGTCTTACGGTCTATATAAGTGGTTCAAGGCAAGCAAACATGCATCAACGCGATACTTAGTTACAATCGCACTTATGTATCTGTTATATTTATTTACTACATGGAAACTATTGTGTAGATGAAATAGAATGTAAAAATAATTATAAAGATAATATTTTTTCTGGTCGCTAAAATGCTTTACGTTATCTAGTTATTGCAAAAATTACTAACTTATTGTTATGTCGAGAGGTTTGCGGGTATTATGCCCTTAAAATGATTTGCTGATTCTGCGTGATTTTCAATTTTACTCCAAAAGGGAAAACTATCTCGCATGTGCTGTCGACTTACATTGTGCTGTGGTAGAATATTTGAATGGAAAACAAAACGAGTTTGATCTTATATTAAAGATAAACAAGAAGATATTTTATATAACTTAGAGCAGTGGTGTTCACTTCTCTATGCGGTAAAGCAGAAATAATAGACATATGACTAAAATAATTACCTAGCTAGATTATTTGTTATATTATGTAAAATTAATATGTAATTAAAAGTTTCTTTTTAGGTATGCCGGTTTCGTGCACTGTGATTAGAAAATAATGCTTTAGGTTTGAAGGTATACGATGTAAAAATGCATACACCTTTGGGCCTACACGAATTTCTTAAACCAATAAAATTAGGCTCACATATTTTAACTTCGGAAATATTTTGTACGTACAAAAATATGGAACAGTAATGGGTTGACCGATATCTGCAATAATCGAATTTAATCATAGGCAAATGAGAACAAAAAAATTTAAATAACTTAAATATAGATATTCGATTTTTTAGAAGATATGGGGATGATTATATTTTAGTAGTACTTAAAAATGGAGACAAATACATCCTAACAAATTCTAATGCACACTATCCTGGAATCCAGTTTATCACGATATCATATAAAGATGGTAAAATTCACGAAAATTGATGTAAGAAACCGACACACCGCGGAAGATTCTTGTTCTTTTCTTCTTTAAGTTAGGGTGGGCACCTATAGTCCAGGCACTTGAGCTAGGTGCTCATTGTGCTTGGTGTTCTCTATAGAGCCCAGTATCTTGCCCAGGGTAAACCTTGAGAACTCTCGAGGGCTCCAATAGATCCTTCCCGAAATATTTCTGCTCGATTACTTTCAATTCCTCACGTGTGCGGATTACATATAAGCTCGTTTCCTCCTGTAATTCGCATTTTTTACACCACGGTTCGCTTACTCGGCCTGTGTTGTATAGATGCTTGTTCAGGGGACAGTGTCCAGTTACCAGCCCCGTAATGGTTTTAGCTTCTTTCTTGCTGCGTTTGAGTAGATTATCAGAGAATTTGGCATCTCCATCCCCTACCATCGCTTTAGTATGGAGTTGATCTTCTGTCGACCTCTATTTCGTTGTACTTTCTTGATCTTACCAGGTCCAGATCTCCCTTCTTGCAGAGTGCTTAGTAATCCCAGATACGGGCTCTAGATCTATGAAGCGTTTTTTAGAGCCTTCCTTGACTAGTTCGTCGGCTATTATATTGCCGTTTATATCCTCATGTCCCGGCACCCAAATCAGAGACATCGTGTAGTCTCGTGCCAGTGTATTGGGGGATTATTTGCAGTCTCTAACTAGTTTTGACTTAGTTACAGGGTTTGAGACTGCCTTAATAGCAACGTGACTGTCAGTCATTATACTTATTTTCCTCCTCATGTAGCCTCCCTTTGCAATCATTTCTGCACAGGCTGCAAGAGCAAATACCTCTGCCTGGAAGATCGTTGTATGCTTTCCCAGGCGTATGGATATCGTTAATTAGGGCTGGGCCCACAAATATCAGCTCTTGTCCCCTGGCTGGATTTAGATCTGACCGTGAACAAATCATGAAGAGCAGTGATCTCACTACTGCGGAAGATATTTAGCTTTCTTTCTCAAGCACCCATAAACAACAAGAGGCACTCTTAGTCGATTGCATTCTCAGAGAGATATAACTTACCAACAAAGTATTAAAAAGATGAAAGTTATATTAAAACAAGACAACTACCTCATAAATAATATAATAAGCATGTTAAAGGACGGGAAGAAATTAATATTAAAAAGCTTTAATATTATATTTTTATTTTAATAAGATTAAAAAATGGTGTAAAGTCGTTTCGGTTTTTGATACTTAACGTCATCCCATAGTCCGTGTCCTGCCCTTTTTGGGCCCATATTCATACTATCATTGAAAAATTGATAGTTCATTCTTATGGAGAATTTACGTACCATGTATTTGGTTGCAAACTAATATTTTCACAACTTATTCCGATTGGTTCTAGCCAATTAAATTAAATAAAGTACTGAAGTTTTACGCAGATGGGCTCGTGTTCTTTGAAATGAATAGGTTGTTCTTGTAAGGATAAAAAAAACATTTCAGATTACATCTAAAAGAAAAATATCAAAAATAAAGCAAACTTTTCACTTATTGAGCAGGATATTTAATTTTAAACATATGAGGTGTGTTACATTGCATTAAATAGCAATATAGTTTTTAGCAATAAATCGAAACTGCTCTTTTGCGCGAGCGCATTATCAATACCGTCTCGATTGACTTATTTGTATTTAAATGTAAACTAAAGGCTGTAATTTATAATCCGTTATAATACCTTATTTACATTAAAGCGTGGTAGACGTCATTCACAGCGCAAGAATTTTTAACGAGAAAAATATTCAGAAAATCTTGTTTAATTTAATAAAGCGTTTCGACAACTCAACTCAGCCTTAAGTCTGTGTCAAAGTGAATTTTTTTATGATGATTTTTAGTCAAGTCACAATTAAAAGAGCAATAAAAATACCGGTAAATATCTTTCTTTAAACTAAATTGAAGGATATTGTACATATTTTACATTAGCAGTAATTGATTGATTGAGATGATAAAAAATGCCATGCCGTATTAAAGTGGTAATAGTAGTTATTTACGTAAGTTCGGTGCAAATTCCCAGGCTTTAAATAAATTAATATTAAATATTTAATACACCAATTATACTGCGTTTTGTTATACGCTATCGGTTATTTCTTTAATATTTCGTCTTTCTACACAATTTTTAAAAGTGCTATTTTCATAACACGATTTATCATTTATCATATCATACAATTATACTGCGTTTTTTAATACGCTGTCGGTTATTTCTCTAATATTTCGTCTTTCTACACAAATTTTAAAAGTGCTATTTTCATAACACGATTTATCATATTGATGGGGGAAACAAATGGTTTGGAGGACAGGAATATTCAAGTTCTTATTCAAAATAAATGTATAAGCAGCTGTCGTAACTTTGTAGTAGTGTGCCGTAAGCATACATGTTTTTTATTATATAAAATGAATAATATACTCAGAACTGTTTTCTTTTTGTATTCTACGATCGACAACATAGTTTTTTTTATGTAAAACACCCCAAAAGTTTGACCAATAATAAGCTTTACAAACAAGTCGAAAACATATATGATATTATAAAAACAGACATAAGAGGAATTTGTAATTCTTCCAGTTGTCTGAATTATAAATACTTAAAAATATGAATAGAAGTTCCATACGAATTAATAAAACATTTATGAATCGACCATTAAGTTATTTATGATACTTATACTCTTGGGTTTAAAAGTGGCATGTGTTTAGTTTTTTAATCATTGCTACCCTAGGCAACTTTGATTATCTTTGTCATACTATCGCTACCCATTTAAAGATAGGATTTGTATTAGGGTACACGTAGGGTATTCTGATGGGTTCTTCAGTTTCTATCATTATTCACCCTTCCTTGATATATACATTATGATACAATGAGGGTAGCTTTAATATGGTTTCCACAGCGACTGTTGATGGACTTCTGTTGCTCCAATTTTTTTTTTGTGAGTTTTGTAATCGACTGCCTCTGTGTAATCTTGGTCTATCAAACCAGGCAGGCATAAATTAATATTAGGCTAACCAATATACGTCGCAAACTGCTCAATACAAAAAGGAACTTAACCTTCTTTAAAAAGATTGCTAAATTGAAAAATTCACATGCTGGCGAAAACTTCCCAAAAAAGGCGTCGCAATTATTTATTAAGTGCAATCTTTATTTGGGTCTAAATACCCAAAATAAATACCTCAATAACAATACAACCTTTCTATATCGAAAAATATCTCATTCCATCCCACGGTGATTAAATACAATAAAAAATTAAGTAGCACGATTAATTAATTATTCATATAATCACACTGTGAATGAATTTATTTCTATATGGTGACACCAAACGCCTATAGTATATACAACCGAACAATCACTCCTTCACTGTGGGTAACTCGGATTGCCGAAGCCTCCGGACTAGAAGCCGGAGTTGGGAACACTCCACTTTCAGGTAAAAATTAATGTCCGACTTGATCTCAGTTACCACTGAATAACGGCGCAGCCGAGACGGTTATTTCCGCTTTACTTTGTTTACGTTGTGCGTGCACAACCAACCAGCAAGCGCAGGCAACGTCAAACGCTATCCGTGACGAGTTTTGAATAAGAACAGACTCTTACGTTACTTTTTGGTGTCACTGTTAGATAATATTAACACGTTTTAAGGTGATGAATTAATTGTAAGAAAGTTCTAAATGTGTATTCGTGGTGTATTTCGATGGATTTGCTAAAATTTAATTAGGTAAGACTAATTATTTACTGCAAAAACTGAAAACGATATTTATTTTATTATTGAAATTAAAAGAAAGAATCCAATTTACAAGCAGTTTTATATTTAAGAACACATTTTTAATCATAGTCTATTATTGAGGTTACCCAACTTATTGTAACAACTTTTTCGGATACTTCGAATACATTCGCTGCATTTTGGCACGCTTCTGCTCTCATATTTTTACTCAAGTTTGATTCGACATTCACATTATATTGTTGCGCAAAAAGTAATTGGGATACACGTTTTGCAAAGTAAATAATTTCACTTAAATTACTCGATTTATGTTGTAATAACTGTTGCTAATCGTTTTGAACCTATTAAGCCCTGACATATTAGTTTGAATTTATCAATCATTAATTTCCTATTAAAGCATTGCATTATGTTTTAAAAAAAATAATAGTTATTTTAAAGTATTTTTAGGATTAGTTGTCATGGCTTAACCGGCTTAACAGTTAAATAACATTAAATAACTTTTATCGGAAGTTTAATTTAATTAACTTTGGTGTCACATATTACTATTTCCCCAATAGCAATATTATTTATTCTCTTTTTTGTATTATAAAAACATTGCTAAACTACGAGATAAAATTACAAAACATTTAAAAGTAGGTTAAACCTAATTGCATTAAATTAAACCTTATTTACACGTATGCACTGTTCTTATTCATTTCAAGGCTTTAAACAATAATGAGGTTTTTTTACACTATGTAATTTGTCATTCATTTCAATTTTTTAAAAAATTGTGAAGATCTTCAAAATTAATAAATTATTAAAAATAAACAGAAAAAGTTAAAACTGTTATTCGAAGGGATCAATTGTTAACCGCGGACCAACTAATGTTGTGTGTATGTTGTCGGTTTAAGATTAGAATAATTTCAAAGCGAATAATCGAGCATAAAAGATTAAAAGAGATTGTTTTATTATAGGAGTACGAAAAAAATGCATTTAACATGACGTATAATAATTAGCCTGCCCGTCACAAAGTGAATTCCTCTAGTTTATTAAACTTCAGGAAGGGTGAAACAAATAAAATAGCATGAATTAATATTTAAAATTGTAGTGTTAAAACTGTTCTAAAGAAATGTAGTAAAATAGTTTTCTTTGTAAACATATACTGTACCTACACACATGAAAGACAGTTAATTAATGCATTTCTAACAACTGTAGTAACTATAAAACTTGATCAACAGTGTATAGTTTACATAAATTCTGTCTATCTACTGTCGTCAAATAAAACGTTATAAAACTAGTTTGGTAAAAATCCCTGCAAACTTTGTTTGATTAAGGATATCAACTTAGTTCATAGCTTATTTTATATTTATTTTGCAAGTTAATTAGATTTATAATTAAAAGTCGGGCTTTCACAGGACACCTGTACAGTTAAACGATAATGAGTTTGATAAGTTTATGTGAAAAATATCAAAGTTGAATATTGATGTCGCCTATATATTATTTAAATGTTGCTTAAATCTCATAGATTGTTGACATAGTTGTTAATTACAGTATTTCATTTCATTAAATTTTATACCTTTTTAATATTTTGTTTGTGCATCAACCAACAAATATCAATATTATATGTAGTTAAGTATCCCATATTCATCACCTTAAACCCTAAAACCAAAAATATTTAATAAAATGTTATTAAATCAGGAAACACACTGAAAGCGTGCTTCCCGGGATTTTTTGCGACCTTATAATATCTAATTATGACTATTAACTAATAATAAATTAGACATACGTCCGTAGGATATGATTCCACCTAGAAGATTGTCTTTTCGTAATAAAACGAATTATCTGTTAGGTATAAACAGATTCCTTAAAGAACTGTTTTGCCAAATATACAAAACACTATAATTTTTATTTTAGGCATTTCGCTAGTTATGCAATTAGCTTCTTCACGATATGTAAATAAATACTTTAGGTGCTTTGTTGATATAGAACTTGTAATTTGATAAATCAAAGTGGCACAGAATTTTCTAATGTATGATGTTGAAAACGCTCTAAATTATAGAAGTATGATGAAACGGCAGTTAAGCAATACTTTGCTTTATTTTGTATAATTTCTATTCAAAGCAACGTTTCGGTAACAACAACCATCTACTTCAAGCTAGAATTAAATTATCATATTTTTACAGTATACAATAATCTAAGCCAATTAAAATTATTGATACACTTTTTGTATGTTTACACAAAAGAATCACAATTTTAAAACTGATGTTTATAAACTAACAATATATCATAATTTAAACTGCTGGCCATTTTTTTTACATCAATTTTAAAACGGAAATAAAAATATATCAGTACCTTTTCCGTTTGAAAATTTAAAATAGAATTTTAAAATTTAAACTAAGTAAGTAATTCCATCGGTCCATAATTAAATTTACTGCGGAAGAAGAGATGAATAACGAACTACCTTTCCTAGATAGTTATAGATAGGGAACAAAAGTAGATTAAAAAAGGCATTTTTAAAAAAGAACCAATGCCAATAGATTAATGAAATGACAGATTCAAATCACTGTGGACAACATAAAATGGCGAACATTAATTTCTTAATGGGCATAATATAATTCCTGCTTAATAAAGGGAGATGAGAAAGAATTGTAATTCATTAAAAAGGTAGGCATTTATAATGATCACTCTTCCATAATAAAAGTTCAACATATACACTATGTAAGAAGTATGAAGACCCTAACCTCACAAGAAAACGTTTGTTAAATTCTCCTTAAGATAAAGCTCATATCATTGAAAGATCAGCCGATTTTGGGTGCGGTGACTACAATAAGGTTTACCCTGAGCATATTAAACTATTGGAACTAGGTTCAGGAAACATATAGCAAGTAATTGCTATAGGAGACTTGACTCATCTAGTGTCGCACAACACATAAACTATACCGGGCATAATATCGATATGGGAAACCAGTCTTCGCCGAGGGAATTACAGGCAGACGAAACTGTATACATGAAATATTCGAAATAACAATACCTTATTAAATCGAAAAGTTGTACTGGCCACCAGTTAACATCGATGAACGAATTTATGGGGAAAAGATGGTTCAGATTCGTTGCTAATCCTTGAATATCTCGTCAGACCAAGTTAGCATAGAAAAGCACTTCTAAATAAGTTCTTTTTCGAGAGAGGCAACTTTGTTTATTCAATTTTATTAATTTATATTTTGTTATTATTTCTTTACATTTCACTCTTTTTATTTTTTTAGGAATATCCGTGTTTTATATTAATTTAAACTATATTTACGTTTCGAAACTTATCTTATTTCATTCTCAAAACAATTCAATTTACTATTTATCTATATTAAGCTTTGATATTGCACGTGGATCCATAATTATACCCAAAAAATACCTGTGGATTATACTTACGATTACTTTATAATTTGTTAGTTTGAATAGTATTGTATAACTGACAAGTACTTTTTAATATAAATTATGGTTCCACTCGCAATATCAAAGATTAAAATAAATAAATATTAAATTTTATTGTTTCGTAAATGGAATACAAAAAGGTTCCGAAACGTAAGTAGTAACATCGATATTTAACAAAAAAAAAATAATAACAAAAAGAACTAAATATAGACAGAGGTAATATTGTAAGTTTAAGTAATCGATTTTGTCCTAATTCTAATTCATTCGACCTTTAATTGCGAATAGGAATACATATGTTGCCAAAACAATTGTCCTGAATTAATAAAATTCCGTGTAGCGCGGAGTGATCGGATATTTATGTGTCTATTAGTACCTTTGGCAATTATAATATTTGAGTATATTTTACGTTAACTTTATCCTAAATAGAATCAACTTTTACGAATATTGAATGTTATTGGTATTCATATAAGCGAGCATCTTATATCTGTGTAACTAATAACGGTTCTTGTCAACGGAAAGAGGTGCTAATTGTTAATTAATAAAAACTAGCGTAGTTATTTAAGCATTCCGCTGTTACTTTCTAATAAAACTGGTACAAATTAAGTGTGAGTAAATTGATACAAACAAGTACAACTTATAGGCGATTCTCTAAGCATTGTTTTATTCCGATTATGGAACGCGTATTTTTCTACTGGATGTTTGGATGTTAGGATATGTTCGCAATTAATGTACGAATTAAAACAACCTGCTTAGGATATACAGCGAATTTCTACTCCCACACTACATTGTAAACTTAGTGCAGTTATTAGCACTGTTTTGTCATCTAATTGCCTACTTAATTGTATTCCTATGGCTTCGGGTGTAAGGAAGGGCTTATATATTCCGTAGGTTTGCAATGTTCGTCCTCAAGGGAATCATATCCGTATCTACTAATGCGTTTTGCTCCTAGCTGTACGTAGTTTAACGTTTATAGAATTACCTAGAAATAATGTGTAGCGTTACATACAGTTAGCTGGATATAGCGACCAAGTACGCGAGGTTGAATGCAGAAACTCATTTTTTAGACTCATTCGTTCACCTTGAAGTCCTTGAATGCTAAGGAGACACTGCGGTCTGATATAGGTATATATTTATACGTTTATTAACATTTTAAATACCTAAGTTACGGATTTGTCCTTGAAATTAGAACGTGTTATTCTAATAGACAATTTTTCGTATCTGAATTTTACTTGGGATATTTAAGTCTAATAGGAAAATGTGCTGAAAATGTGTGATTGTACAAAATCATATTTATAATACTTAAAATGCACTTGTTTGCGAATAATTTACCCTAGTAGGGTGCAAAGAAGAAAGAGACACACGCTAGAGAAATACAAAATAAACTTTATTAAGTCAAGAAGCTTTTGGAGACACACAATATCAAAAAAATACGATTTTTATTATAAAAGAAAATATCTTTATTTTGGTTGTAGATGAATGGTGCAATTTAAATTCGACCATGATCAAAACTGATGTTGAAACATGTTGTTTATTAAATTGTCATCAAACGTGAAGGGCAGTTACAAATTAGTGCTATTACAGGTTCAGAAACTAGTGTTTCTGAATAATCGAGGTTAGATTTCGATAGAAAATTGTTCCAGCTGCCAAACAAGAATCAGCTCACTATAAAACGCTGTATGTTATTAGATATTCTACCCTAAATTGAATTCGTTATTTTCACGTGCTTTTGTCTTGCAGTCCTGTCATAAACACCAGCGTTTAGGCCTAAATCTGAACTTTAGAATTTCTTATATATTTTTTTTATTTCTAACCTCGAAAAAGCATGCAATAACATAATTTAATATTTTGTGTCAGCTTTATGGGCATTATGTGGCGTAGACAAAATATCATAGGCGCACCGACATATAAAATTATTGCGCATGGCTGTCTTATTAGCAACTGCAGCATGGCTTGCATATGAATTCCTTCGTTTGATTGAAAAAAAAGAACACTTTTTTTAACAGATGGTGCAAATATAATCTTTTTTAATTTTCAAAATGCCACAATGGTCCATTCTAGGAGATGAAACAAATTTGGAGACCTTCCTCTTAATATATACTATTAGCTCCACCATGTATAATGTAATATCGTGTTTTACAATTTTAAGTTCAAATGTAATTAAATAACAAAATTAATAAAAAAAAATTCGACAACACCCCAAACGTGGAAACAAAAAAGATAGAAATAACTAATGTAAGTTTTGACCACGTAGTTTTTCCTTTTTTTTATTATCGAAATTAATAAGTAAAATGTTAAATTTAAAGATTTAATGGTTGTAAATGTTTGTAGGAAAAAAAATGAAATGTGAAAAAGGAAACAATAAATTTTTCCGAAACGTAAAAAGAACATCTTTGTAATTTAAACAAACACCGGCATAACCAAGGAAAAGAAAAAATAAGAAATAATCAAACACCCGTTAAATAAGAATTTTGTACTATTAACTGCAAAAAAAAAGGAAATTAACATTACAAATCAATAACTAATCAATTCTATATATTATTTTTTTAGTTGTTCTAAAACAGTTTCATCCATATCTAATTTAATCAGAAATATTGTTTACTGAATGCACGTATAGGCACGCAATTTGCAGTATTTGTTTAGTTCTGCGAAATATACCCACATACATCAATGCATTTTCCCAAATTGCACGTTTCATGTGAACGAGCTGTTGATCTATAAAATTCAAACGCAATACACGTGAAGTGCTGTTGTAAATTATTATCCTTCCGTTTATTACGCATAACGAAATTGCAATTTATTTTATATTGCTTGAATGCACAGGCATTTATATTTCTGCTCTAAATTAATAAATAAATATTTAAATAACTGTAAACGGTATTAAAATGTTTGCGTTACGCAATTTCGGTGCCTTTTACAATCTATATTCATATTGCTAGCTATGTACTGTTCGTTTACTTATTACTTATTAACTATTTTTTTTTAAATACACTTGCGTTTGATGTGTTGATATTTAATATAAATAAGTATGGGAGAGAAATGTTTTTGTACGAGAAATTCTATTTAGATCTCAAGCAATAATGAATTTAAATAGAAATTAGCTTCACTTAACACCTATTCATTTATAATAATCAGGCATCCATAAGACTCTGACACACCAGACGACGAGTACGAATGTAACATGCAATGTCAGGCGAATGTAATCGGTGTAGGGTGTGTTTGCTATTACAGTGACTACCACAGTCATAACAGTTTTTAGCGCGACGTCAAAGAAACATTTCGTTATTGCGTGAACGGGAATTGCCGTACAAATTTTAGTTTGAATGTTAGGTTGCGACAAATCGTGAAAATGAAAGAGTGACTGACAAAAGCATTGATACTGATACATATTCGATTTGATATAGGGCTGCGTTCGAGAATATACTGGTATAGGTATAATCCTTGTTTATAGATTATTACAATTATTTAACCGTGTTGAGCTATAACGGAATGATTAGCAGATGGCGCAATGTGACAATGTAAAATCCCATTTGCATCGCGTGCCATCTATCAATCATCCCGTTGTAGCTCAAGATGGTTAAATAATTGTAATAATCTATAAATAAGTATTATACCTATACCAGTATATTCTCGAACGCAGCCTAGCTATATTAAAGAGAAGGAAATTTGTAGAATTCACAAAACCTTAATTTGAGAAAAAAATGAATATGATAAAATAGGAGAAATAAATGTAAAAATCAAACAAAATAAATGTAGGATGGATATTTGATACTGGGAGTGGTGAATGATGAGATTGATGAACGTTATCGAATAGAAATCAGTTGCAGTATACAAAAGATGACACACAAACTTAAATAAAAAACATTACAGGAATTGATTTTATTTTTTTTGTATTTAATTCTTCAACGTAACTAAGTATGTGAAATTAAATTTAAAGTAAAATTACAGGGCTTCCAGAATAATGTTATAGAATAGTATATAATAATTAATAATTCAATAATTATAATAAATAATAAAATAATTTTATTCAATAATTTATATTATATTTTGAAAATATTTATTTCCTTACTCAGGAATATTACTTTAAAAACGTTTTAAAGTTAAAAAACTAATAGACAAGAAGTGAAACACATGTGAAGGTAATAAAAGAGTAGCAAAAGAGATGCACATGTTAAGACAGCAACACATATCTTAACAAAAAGTTGGTAAAATTGGTTAACTTTATTGAAAAGGCAAACAACTTAAGAATGTGAAAAGCTTTATTAGAATTGGCTAAAATTGCAGTTTAAAAATTGAAGATATGTGTGAGACCTGCGCACACAATTCTAAATTGTCAGAATTTTGAACTCGGGTTTGAAATCAAAAACCATGTACCCGAAAGTGAATATTATCCAAAATCGAGTATTTCCCGAAAACGGATGGAATCGTTGCCAGCAATTTCGAATTTGATAGATACCCAGATTTCGAGTAACCGTTTTCTATATATTTCCACTATACCAAAAAATGACAAATTTATATTGAATATTCTGAGTTGACTCTGTGTGAAGTCATTATCAACATAGGATAATAAAAATATAACGAGGTCACTACTTCACAAATTGTTGTATTAAATACTTGCAACCGATTTCGTAATTACAATTTACATCATCAGGCCTGAATTATGTATCAGTTGAAGTTCCACTCAAGAAAAATAAAATGATAACACTTAAGAAATGTAAGTAAATTTTGGCATGTTAAAACAATTGAAACATGTACTACTAAATACCTTTTACAAATATACGTTAATTTGGTATATAACATGTAACAGAAAAGTAAGTAAAGGAAATAATATGTAACAGCTGTCATCATATACGATATTTCAGCAAATCTTTCACTTATAAAGGTAGTTAAATAGATCTTAGAAGTCCATAAGGAACACTTCAGTTATTATGGCAGTACCTTACAAGTTGAAGTCCACTTTACAGGTTCTTAGAATAGATATAGAAAATTACGAAAGAAGAACTAGAATAGGTGTAAGCATTATTGAACAAATATATTCATTAAAAGTTGATTTCTAAGTGAATGCTGAACTTATATAAACGATTATGACTTTTACTACTTTATATAACTGAACACAAAAATAAACAAATGAATAATATTACAGCCAATTTACATGCCACTAACAAAAAGATTAAAGTCTATTATTGGTGTATTCTAGTTAAAAGATTCCATTAGATTACATTAGGAAAAGTAGCATCCGCATGTGTGTATTAATAGTCCTACCCACTGCGGCCATTTTTCTTAAAGTTCATCTAACAAGTCCACGCCTATAAGGAAACCTAGCAAAGGAAAAGGTCAATCTTTCTAATGATCATAAGTGTTTTTCATGATGGCGGGACAGTGGCAGAGAATGGCCTCAATTGTTTCCTCATTTTCCAAACACTTTCGACATTTAGGCCTCTTTCAGACAAGCCGATTGGTTAATTGCACTAGTTGTACGGACGGTTGTCAAGGGGCATATTGATGTAGCGAATGATTGGGAATCTCTTGAACCATTTCACACGGAACTTCGTATGAAAGGGTTCCCAATTATTTACTACATCAGTATGCTCCTTGATAACCGTCCGTTCAACTAGTGGAATTAACTAATCACCTCGTCTGAAAGAGGCCTTACCGCTGTATTCATAGTCGTACGCCAGTATTTCGCTAGCGTTTCGCCACATGCGTTTATGATTGTGGCGAAAGGTTAGCGAAATGCTCGAGAGCTCGATTTTGTGTAACTGCTTTCTGACTCTGTAATGACATAGAAGGACAAAAACAATTGCTTTGAATCTTTTACGGTTATGTTCAAATAGTTTTCTCTGATTATATCTGCTTTGCCCAAGAATTTATTTCCTTTACAGCTACCATAGGTGCTATGCCAATGGCAGGTTCTGATCTCTGATATTCTTTTGCAGCACCTTTTTGCAAGGGTGTCTGCTTCCTAATTTTCACGTTTGTTAATGAGTGAATGCTCAGGTACTCAGATTAAGGAGCCGTGTCCAATGTATATAAGGTGTGTTTAGCTCAAGATCAGCTTCGAGTTGCATTTACACGTCTCTATTACTTTCGGACTGTCACTGAAGATTTAATTTGATTTGTGTCTGATGTTCTGATGTACAAGGGAAACACTTGAACTTATACGTAAATCTATATATTATATTTAATTTATTATAGAAGTGCTCAAAAAACATCTGTATTTCCCAGAAGCCTGACTGTCACTGACAATTCTTATTGATTTGTGTCTGATATTTTCATTCAAAATATTTTTAGCACACATTCCAATGGTATAGATTTTAGCCTGAAAGTAAGAATATATAAGTAGTTTATATTTTCTAACTTTTGGACTGTGATAAAAAAAAAATGGCACTCACACCTTGCTCTGTTTTGGGTCACGAAGAGAAAATCACAATTCATATTATGCGCTACTACTTTGGGCTTAGCAATAACAAGGTTTCTACTATTGCAAACTTAGAACTGAAAATCGAGCACGCGAATACGCTACTCTCAAGGATGATAGATCAAACTGGTACCGCAAGATTGGATGCCGTCTTCTGGAATAAAGGAAACTACAATAGATCTGAAAAAAGATCACGGTGACAAATCTATATAGCCATCGAAAGTGTAATCCAAGTATAATCTTTGGTTTTACTGCTTGACAAACTTGTTTCGCCATCTGATAAACATAAAGACGTGTGTGTTACATACCTACCAAACTAAATAAATTTGATGCTTGTCAAAGATAAATAGTAATTTGAATATGGAAGCAAAATGTCACGTCTAAAGGTTAAAAGTCTGTGAAAACCTAAACGTTTGTAGCAGAAGCAATCGTAATAGGTCAGTAGATATTAAATTAATTGGAGCCCAGGTCTTAATACTGAAAATAGATAATTCCGGAATTACTATGTAAATACATATTATGATAAGCAAAAGTCAATGCCCGCAGAAGAATTAATGATTACGTAATGAAATAATTAAAAGTCCCGTTCAATAACAATTTATTACAAAACACACATTACGTCCGCGTCTTAATTATCATTCACTTTACATGTCGGACACAATCGAAGCTCATTTTTTGATTGCTTTCATTATATAACATATTTGTAACGTATATTATATACGGGTACTAATCGAGAACGTTATAAGTTACAATCGCTGTCTGCTTGCCACATATTTATCCGTAGAAATGGCGTTCAGGTTTTCGATGTCCTTGACCTGTAGTAAATATGGGACAGACCACCTGCATTTTAGAGAAATTTAATACGGCCGAACATATGCATCTGGGCTTTTGATGACAAAATCTCGTCTTATACGCATAAATTACTTGAAATATGTATTTGTGGTCTAATATGACGTTTATGACTATACATACGTGCGATAGCAATTATTATAGTGCTTATTGAATCTTGGGAAAGTCCTATTAACATAACTTTAATATACATGCGACCCAAATGTTTTACCGCCAGCAAGTAAAATGTTATTAAATATAATTATGATCCAAATTTGTATTTATGGTATGTGCTTCTAACGAACAATTTCAGGTAAAACTGACCGTAGATACCCTATTATCGCTATTACAATAACGCTATTGTTGTACTCGTATTGAATTCGATTTTTTTAACAATTAACTCTCCGCAAGAGAGAATAACGAGTTACACTTCATCGGCATGAGTGGTTTTTGAATTCGCTCTAATGTATTGCGTCGTAAATAACGTTTATGTCGTACCGCGTTCTCTAATGAGTCCCTATCTATATACTAAGCCATGTAAATGCGAAGTAATAATTAATTCTAGGTCAATATGCGGAGAATCGTCGAAGCGTACCCGTTGGACGCAGAGCAAACGTAATTGATAGGTCATTGGCTGCCATTGTCGGGATTTATTTGTCCTCTTCTCAGTTGAATCAGGTTAATTATTAGCCGTCGCTGATCATTGAATATATAAATAAATTTAGCGTTAACAGAACCTTGAGGTTCTTTAAAATACAATGGTATTTACGCCAAAAGATTTGCGGCCAATTACATATTAACTCTCCATTGTATTTTAAGTCTTTGTTGTTGATGCCGATGACGGAATGTACATCATATTATTTATTTTTATTTAAATTTTAAATAAGGTGACCAACACTATTACGTCATCTTCAATAATGTTGAAGATTTATTAACTCCAAACTTTTCCGTATTGATATTTTATTCCCAATTTTGTATACATTTGGCTGACCTAGAGATTGGCAAACTTTATAGACTAACGACCCAAATTCATATTTAAAAATATTAGGACACAGAGCTGGACAAATTTTGCGCAATATCTAGGTAGAGCTTCGTATCTAAGATACTAAAAGAATATTTACATTATATATGTTATTATATACAGATACTTTTTAGGTAAGAGATACTTCATAGATTGTTAGTTATCTCACTATCATATATATTTAAAACGGTTCGTTTTGTATGTATACTATGTTAAAAATTAAATGCGAATGGAGAGAGCGGTTTAGGCAGGCAACCAATCTAACAAAGTCATATAGTTGTGATCCGTAATGTACAATTCTTTCAAAACCTAATTTTCGATTTTTCTTTCATTGTGTACTTAAGGACTTTGCCGAGGAATATCCCCAAACCACACGCATAAATATTTAAAACCGTGTATTGTATTGTCGAAATTAATTGACGTTATAAGCATCGGTGTCCGAATAATTTTCTTCGTGTTTAAAACCGCCTCAGGACGGGTTTTAAAGATGTATTTGGAGGTTGTGGGAGTAACAGCTGTCAAAATTTGACGTATTGTGAAATGAAAGTAAAAAAAATGACATTAGTATCTATATTATGGTATATGCAATTTACTGTGTGAAAGTACATCGAATAAATAGGATTCACATGGATTCATTGCGATAGCAATAATTATTCAAAAGAAACAACAGAAAAATATGTGCTACACAATAACAAATGCTTTATATGCTTAGAATCAATAAATATAATCCAACAATTTTTATATCATTTATCTAGAAATTAGAAGGTAAACCTGAAATCAATCTGATGTCAATTTTGAATATACCAAATTCTTCTTGATTTCAAAAATTATTTCAAACAACGCACCCTTAATAAAAATATAAAAATATTTTTGGGAGGGCTAAATATATCTAACAAGTGTGAAATAAAAATAAGTTGGGTATAATTTATATGTAAAAAAACATTATAAATTATATTTATAAACGCAAACAGCCAATATAATTGGAAGAAACAACAATAATGAGAAAGAACATTTAATATTTGGTCCATTGTTGATTCTCAATTATAAAAAAATTGTAATGGTTCAATACCGCTTATTAAAGTATATTCATTCCAGAAAAATCGGCGCTGCGTTACTATTGATGCAAACCGATCTTGTTCCAGAACATTTTTTTCTGTTATATCTTTGACATACGTGAAGGTATGTTTCTTCGGAATAATTATAGTTATTTGAGGGCATCCATCTGAACCTTATTCATATTTATTTGTTGTATTTCCGCATAATAAACTGTAAATACAAAAATATAGATGCTAATGTCACTTTCATTTCACAATACGCCCAGTTTTGACAGCTGGCGGTTTCAAACACGAAATAATTCGAACACTAATGCTTATAATGTCTTAGTTTCGACAATAAAATGCAGGGGTTTAAATATCTATAAATATGGTTTAAGGATAATCCACAAAAAATGCCTTAACCGCACAATGAAATAAAAATCGAAATATTAGGTATTAGAAGAATTGGGCATTACGTATCACAACTATGTGACTTTGTTAGATTGGTTGCCTACCTAAAACACCCCCTCCATTCGCATTTAATTTTTAACATAATGTACTGCAATTGCCTAGAAGATTTTTTGGGATTACTTTTAAATCATGACGTGAAATTCTGGACGATGGATTACTATAATGAGTTGATATTTAGACTGTTTGCATAGTCTGTTAAATTGTTCAAAGCCGACATCTCGGCACTTTCTACCGCCGTCTTCAGGGTAGTCCTGATAAGGGCTATGGTTTACCAATTCCATTGTTCGATGGAAATATATTTTCGGATACGAATTGCCTATGCGTTTGTTCTGTATTGCATAGTGTACACACTACTGCACAATACGGTGGTATACTGGCTTCTCGTCCACCAAAATTGGAGTCGCAAGATGCTTATACGATCGAGCAAAATCATATGCTCCGATTTAACTAATGCAAATAAAGAAATTCAAAATATCACAGACACGCTCAGAATGAATAGATACCCGGAAGATACGTTGCCGAAAGCAAGAAGTCGGAGAACAAACGAGACTAGATAAGAAACCGAGGTCAGATGACCACCACAATTCTATATATAAAGGGCCTGTCAGAAAAAATCAAAAGGATAGTTAACCAATACGAAATTCTCACAAATATCTCGATCCGAAGAATCTCCAGACTTTCTTAGAAAAATGTAAAATTTGGAAATTAGTTTCCGAATTAAATTCAAACAATAGAATTGGCAAACTATAGGCGTTATGCAGGGCTACCCTGATGACGACAGTAGAAACGTTGCCGAAACGTCGGATTGAAATAATCCAACAGACGGCGTAAAGAGCCCTAACATCAAATCGCAAGCCTAAATCAGTAGTATTAACATGTAAATAGTTGAATGGTAGCTACAAATTTGCAGAATTGCTGAAACTCTATCTTAAGAACTGTACTCGACTGAAGTAGATACTGTGTACTGTTGTACAATACCGATGAATGAAGAACGGAAACAGCTATTGTGAAGATATGCTAAATTAAGACAAGTATTTAGTGAATCTTGATTTACAGGAAAACAAAGATGAAGATGCCACTGTATTTAGTGTTTTACTTTTCATAATTTTAGCATTTAAGTCTAGTTGTTACTATATAGGAAGATTTTGAACAACATCCTTCCAAAATAAGCACGTATTAATAACTAATAAACGTATTAAAATGAAATTATTATGTGGTAGTTTAACAGTCAGATACCTGCACTTAGCAACCTTTTATATGCCATACTAAAAATATATTCTCATTATTTCCAGTAATTCTTTACGTCTGCAGGAATATAAATAAGTAATGTAAATGGATATAGCTAATAAACGTGTTAAGAAGTTAGTAAATGGATTTTCTTAAACTTATTTAATCCTCAGAAACTTTAGTAGGGCGTCTAGTAAATATAGACATACATAAATTTGAAACAGTACATTATACTAGCCTCGTTTGAATCTTAAATTGATTATTTTTATTTATTTGTCCTTGCAAAGTTATATATCCTTTACACATGTAAATAAATCATAAAAAATATTTTTAGCTAGTCGGATTAATTAATATACCTATCTTTACATTTACAAGTACTCTTCAAGTAAATATTTTAATATCTTCAGAAATAGATTTCTACAAAAGCAGTTCAAACCTCAAAACCGACAGTCAAACAGTCTTTGATACATAAATTATTAAGTTATGTTAAAAGAAATGTCAAAATATAATATTTCATGTAAAACGTTTACTCGTTTATTTCTTACATATCTAAGTAGTACTACATCATTGTGTGTAGGCACATCTTGATAAAATTCAACATTAAACCTTCTAGTTTTAGCGAATTTCTCAGACATGCTAAAACTTAACAACAGGTGAAGTAACGAAATGCCCTTAATCCACTTTCCCAATTTCTAACTTCGTATGAGACACGCAAGAACCAGGCGTAAACTTTAATTTGTTTATTAAATACCGACCTTTACATTCTGCATTCATTTAATATCTTTCTTCATGATAATCATAGCATCCAGTATAATTAGTGTACATATTTAATCTTAAAAATAATCTTTCGTATTAACGGATTTGATAAAAATCACCCACATTTTGCACATTTATTTTCATAGTTCATTTTCTGCTACTAAAGTCAATAAATTTTAACTGTCATTAAGTAAATGACGGCATAATAATTACATGACAAGTGTAACAAATTTTGTGGTCGGTAGTAAGCATAATTGCGACAAATTTGACGATTTGTCAAGGTAAAATAGAAAAGTATCGTTCCAATTTTCTCTAATAACACCGACATTCTTAATTTTCGGTCTAGTTATTTGATTTCTGATATAACTATTTTCTCGAACCTTCAAGCAAAAAAAAAAAAATAAGTATATAAGTTTGAGCCTTATTACTAAAATGTAGTTATTACAGTTACAAAGTTTTGTTCTTGTATAAGATATAAAACAATTAATCATTTAAGAACAGGTTCTCCTATTCTCTGCGATTCAAGTATCACATTTTGTTGATGATTTACCTACTTTAGTGCATAACTGGTCCATTCTGAAATAATGCTAACTGTTTTGTTCACGCTTTCCAATAAGAAAATACGAAATATGTTGCGAATGCTGTACGTTCTGTTGTTTCGGAAAATTAGCCGTTTCGAATGAAATGTAAAAGTAGGTGGCAGGTAGATATTTGCTATGGAGAATGTATTACTCAATTTTATGGAATGGTGGTTACGAAAATTATATGCTAGTATCTAATTCTATTAAGACAAATGCTAGGAAATGTACGTTGATTGACTTGTGAGATTTGTTCTTTAACGCTTTTGCTTATCACGGTGCAGATCACGTTTTTACTGTGAATGCAATGAAAATTTAAATACTAAAGTAGGTACATATGTAAATGAACAGAAATCATGAAGAAAATGATTATAAGCAAAGATTTTACTTGCCTTAGATGTTTTAGTTTTATTTTAGATATAAATCAAGGATTCTTGTATGTAGTTAATTAGATCACAATTTCTATTATATACTAATTTATTTCTTTATACATCTGTTGGCAAGCTTTCATAAATATCATTTTTACTTTTACCGCTTCATAGTGTTATATATTTATGTACATATAAGTCTTTATGGTCTAATTTTCTATTTAGAAACTTCTTATTCTATCTTATTGCTAATTTATAATCAATTGGTCTTCTTCTTTGAGTTTTTTTGTTTATTTATAACCAGCACTTTATACCTGTTTTACACTAGCGTCAAAAAATAAGATTTTGTTTGATTAAACTTCTGCGATGCGCAACCTAATGCATGAATTTGAAAAGTTCGACAAAAATCCACGAAATCAACGTGAGGTATTATTAATTCTAAACTTCACAGTATTGATTATTTATTATAATCTTAATTCTCTCTTATATTAATGGAAAAAAATGTTCCTTTTTAAATATGAGCAATAGATTTCAATTCTAAATTTCTACTTAAAATGCTATATTAATGCGTACATATTTTATTGAATATTCCTTTACCTTTGGTTCATCATTTAATGATGAGATCAATGCATAACATTTAACACTTGCATAAATATCACATAAACTTTTCATGAATCTCACAGCTGACGCATGCTTGTATCTTCATTATCAGCTCGCAGAAAGTTGGTGGCTTTTACGCACAATATAACAAAACGAATTAATTTACATTCGCTTGATGTAAAATGAAACTCGATCCATTGTATGTTCACGATATATTTGAAAGTTTGAATAGAAAACAATAAATGAATAAGGTTCACTAACGTACTAAAAATATTAAGGAGATTATACATATACATGCATATAACAAGGTGTACCACAAGGAAGTGTTTTTGGACCTTTATTATACATATATAAAATGAGTTGGTTAATGATATATATTTTGGTATAAAACCATTTTGTTTGCTGACTATAGAACTATGCTTATACATGATCTATATTAATTCAGTAGGTACTACTTTACAGTCACAAAAAACAAAACATACAGTAAGTCAATATCTACTTTGAAATGAATTGAATATGAATTTTGATAAGAAGTAATGCCAAACTTAATTAAATATATCTAATAGTAAAAGTATTGTTAAGGTTAATAGTGTAACATTTTTTTTAAGGATTACTGTTGACTACAAATACAGATGAAGCGGACCGCTGAAATTAGTTCTCACATCAATTCATATAGACCCTTTCAGATATTTTTACCTTAAAGTGTCATGCCTATGCAACTAATGCACACTGACAGAAAAAATCCTTGAGTTAACCGTTTTTCAACTAATTTTAGTTTTATACAAGCGATTCTCGAAT
This sequence comes from Protaetia brevitarsis, assembly GCA_004143645.1. Lineage (NCBI taxonomy): Eukaryota > Metazoa > Arthropoda > Insecta > Coleoptera > Scarabaeidae > Protaetia > Protaetia brevitarsis. Next base: position 661,593 of record RXPK01000021.1, read on the forward strand.
CTTTAAACTAACATTACAATAATATTTACTGCCGATTCAACACATAAAATATTGAATGCAATTTTATAACATTCATTGTTTGAATAGTAGATACACTCAAACAAGAAAATTGTTAAATTAACCAAAACATAGGTATATCCTATTGAAAATATTTACACTAAATTCAATTTCTCAGTGTTATCTTAATAATTAAATATATTTATATCCATAGTTTTATATTAAATTTATATTGAAGATTTTGTAATTAACAGGTTTAAATAAATAGTTAAGATTGCAAATGACTCTTATTCACTGATATGTAAATAAATCGATTGTGTAAGCTACTGATTCCATTTGAATATTTCAGGTATTTGCGAATTCAAATGTACCTGTATTACTGTATACCTATCGATTTCGCAAAAAATATTAAATCTATTTGTGTTTATATATCCTGCTACGTTGCTCTGCAAATAAACCATATCGCGTTTCACGGAAACGCAAACAGGATTTTTACATTTTACTGCCGGGATATTTTTGCAAATATAAAAAACAAACATTTTATATTCAGACCGATACTTTAAAGATGATACAGAACATCAGTTTCAAAAGAAATATTTTCTATATAGAGAAGATTCCGCATCGCTTTTTTCAAACTAAAGTAGACTTGATTTGACTAAAAATAACAAATGTGGGTGAACAATCTTTAGCTATGTTGCGTAGAAAGATGATGTTTTAAGTCTTTTTCCGCGGTCTCTTGTATGTTGATAAATAAATATTTTCATGTTTGAGTGGATTGTGATAGTCTGAAACTGACAACTGCAAAATTATTAAAGTTTCAACTAAATTTCCTGTATGCACATACTTCGATTGAGATATAAAATTAAAAAATAAATCGTTTTCTTAAAAAAACACCAATTCCAAAACTTATTTAAAGCAAGCTACGGCAAGAATGTGAACTTTTTATCTTTAATAACTTTTTTGTTACTGACTTTGACAGGGGTAGAATTGTTGGCTATCGAGATGCTGGTTAATACTATAGCGAAATTGGCCGCCGAGTTAATTCTACTGCAGTGACAGTAATGCCTGTGTGGACAGTGGAAGGTAGACGAACACTAAGAAAACCAACTGGTCAACTGAGATCTACCACAAAGCGTCAAGATAAGCGTTTCACACAACTAGCTCTACGAGACCGTTTTGCTACTACGCACTAAATCGCTCACCAATGGTTTGGAGAAGAAGGTAGGCGCACACTATATCGCCGCATTCGAGTCTTTGAACTTTTTTCATACCGTCCACGATTACTGATTCTTTGACTGTGGACCACTGTCGTCAACGCTTGAACTGGTGCAGAGAACGGCAACATTGAGAGGCAAAAATGGCATAATGTCGTCTTCAGCTATGAATCGCGATTTGCTCTAGGTGCGCACGATGGCTATAGAAGGGTACGACGCCGGCGAGGAGAGCAACGTGATAATGGGTTTGCTGTTCAGAGTCATGTACACCACTTCTCTTTATTCGAGGCAGTATGCCAGCTGCGCATTATGTTGATAATGTCCTACAAACCACTTTACTATCTTATCTAGATGGCCATAAACACGTCCTTTTTCAACAAGAAAACGAACGTCCCCATATTGCTCGTCGAACTATGTACTTTTCTCCAAGAAGCAGACGTTAATGTTTTGCTGTGGCCACCCCGTTCACCGGATTTAAACCCCATTGCACATGTGTGGAATATCATGGGGAGGAGACAGTCCACTTTGCACCATCCTCTGCAGACTAGCACAGTTAATCCACAAAGTTCAAGTTGCTTGGAACGAGGTTGTGGGCCCCGAGATTAGATTATATTAGGATTGGGGTGGCCTATGGACCTGTTTCACCGCGACCTTTTCAGATCTATTGTGATCCCCTTTTTCCTAGAAAACGCTCTCTAATTTTGCCCTCTTGATTAGGCCTATCATCTTTGAGAGCGGCTTCTTTGTGTAGCTACTAGCTGTGGGGTTCTCCTCCCCCAATACTAAAAACCTTATCCTCGCCAGGCCTTCACATTGACACAGCACATAAACTGGTGTTTCTTCCTTCTCTTGGTGGTATCTGCAGGTTGCATTATCTGCCAGGCCTATGTTGTATATATGCCTATTCAGTCTACAATGACCAGTCAGGAAACCTACAATCATTCTGACAGTATTCCTGTCTTTATTCAGTATATCTCTCGCGAATTCAGGCCTGTACTCCTTTAGGAACTCTTTTGCCTGTCTTTGTCCCGGTAATTTTTGCCACCACTCTCTGGACTGATTATGTATTCATTCATTGATAGATTTTTTAATTTGGGATTTGGTAGTGGCGAAAGAGGGGGTCTGCTCCAACGAATAGCCTTGACGAACCTCGCCTGGCCAGCTCGTTCGCCGCCTCATTTCCTCTCACTCCCGAGTGACTAGAAACCCAGGCCAGGCTTAGTTTCCTTTGGGTGCCCACCTCATTTAGGACGCTTACACAGTCCCAAATCACCTTAGAGTCCACCCTCGTGGAGCTAATCGCTTTAAGTGTGGACTGACTGTCAGAGAAGATAGCGACACTTTTACCTAGCTCGGTACATCTTTCTATCTCTCGAACTCAGTGATGGATTGCAGCAACCTCAGCTTGGAATACAGTCGTGTCTTTGCTGAAGCTTACCGAAAGAGCATTTTTAGGCTTCTTAGCGTATATTCCCGCTCCAACGCCGTAGTCCGTTTTAGAGCCGTCAGTATACCAGTTTGAGTCCGCTCTTACCGGAGTACCTGTCTCCCAGTCCTTCTTTTCTGGTATTATAACCTGATATTTTCTGATTTTCTCGAAATTTCTGAACCATGGCATTACATGGCATTCCTAAAAGGGGTGCCTCCTTGAATTCGTCTAACAGTTTTTTATAGTCAGCGCCGTGCGATTTACTTATCGGTACTTGACTATGCAAAAGTTTGTGTACTGTGGACCTTGCGGGTCCTTGTATATAAATATGTATTGGTGGCAGATTCAGAATTACTTCAATGGCGGTGGTAGGGCCGATCTCATCGCCTCCGTGGGGCACAGGCACACCAACCTCTGCACGCCACCCAGCGCTTTGGCCGCCCCCACCTGCCGTGCCTTTGGCCACCATACTAATGCTCCATACGTTATCATGAGTCTAATTACCCTTGTGTATAACCAAAGAGTCATCTTGGGGCTAAGTCCCCAATTCTTTCCACAAAGCCGCCTGCACCTAACTAGGGCGATGGTGGCTCTGCAACTAGCATAGTTAATCCACAACGTTCAAGTTGATTGGAACGGGATTGTGGACCCTTAGATATCGACCATCTCATTTTGTCCATGCCTACTCAGTTACGGAGTCGCCAAACACATTATTAATTTTTTTTTTTCGTATCACATGTTAATAAAATTTCTTGCAAATGTTATCATTTCATTTTTTATGTAAAACTATCACATTGCCAACAAATCATTACCTCTAGATGTAACACTTCTAATGTCACTAAGTATATACATATATCTAATTTGAAACATGTTAAAACTATATTTGATTAAATAAATTGATTTACGTTTATAGCTTAGGATTTTTGGTTAATGACATTAGTCGTCCTCAAAGTGACAATAGCTCAATAAAAAGTACTTGTAGTTGAAAAACTAAAAAAAAATATGACAATATTTACAACTGCATATACAGTGACCGGCAGAAAGTGTGCAGCATATGGGAATTTTTTTTGTCTTTGAATTTAGTAAATATTTTTTCTTACAGTTTACCTCTGCATACCTCAAAACTAAAATAACACTCATCAAATCTGCCGAAAATTTAATTGTATACGAGGGCAGGTCAAAAATATGAAATTACGCCTAAAGTAAAGTATCTCAGTTTTTGAGTTTAGAAGATTCCTTTATTAATAAATATTGTTCCAAATTAAACGCTATATCCAAATATAAAGTTTCGCCTTTATTTGAACAAAAATGAGATTTAATCGTTTTTCGGAATTACCTGTATACAAAACTGATTGAGATCATACAGCAGTCATATCCTATTCTGTGTATATTTGTGAGAGAAATCATGCATGCTATGCCAAATTAGGTAGTTTCAACATTTTTTGCTTGAAAAGGAAAACTTTAAAGGATTATTATTTTTGCTGCAGAATACGCTTTGTTTTCAAATGAAGCAAATAGATTGCATCTAACTGAATTTTTGTACTTATAGTCACTTTAACTTTCGCCTTTCTTTTTTAAATAGGTCGAAATGTTATCACCACATGTAAAACAAAATTAAAGCTGCAATGCATCTTCAAAAATGTTAACAACAATATTCTATTGGCGTAAAGAACACTCTAAACTTCTACATGTCGCCATTGGTGTTAACATTTTTGTAATTCATGCGTTTTATTTTTGTTCTACATGTGTTGATTAACATTTGGACCTATTTAAAAAGAAAGGCGAAGTTAAAGTGACTATAAGTCACAAAATTTCAGTTAGATGCAATTATTTTGCTTCATTTGAAAACAAAGCGTATTGTGCAGCAAAATAATAATCCCATTTTAAAGTTTTTCTTTTCAAGGCTATAAAAATGTTGAAACTACCTAATTTGGCATAGCATGCATGATTTTCTCTCACAAATTATACACAGAATAGGATATGACTGCTGTATGATCTTAATCAATTTCGTATACAGGGTATTCCGAAAAAACGATTAAATCTCATTTTTTCTTCAAATTAAGCGAAACTTCATATTTGAATATAGCGTTTAATTTGGAACAATACTTATTAACAAAGAAATTTTCTAAACTCAAAAACTGAGATACTTTACTCTTAGCGTAATTTCATATTTTTGACCTGCCCTCGTATACAATTAATTTTTCGGCAGATTTGATGAGTGTTATTTTAGTTTTGAGGTATGCAGAGGTAAACTGTAAGAACAAAGATTTACTAAATTCAAAGACAAAAAAATTTCTCATATGCTGCGCACTTTCTGCCTGTCACTGTATATGTGATAATAAGAGTGGAAAAATGTGATTATAAAAGTAGAAAGAAGCAACACAATTAACTTTACTTAGAAGGATATTGATATCTAAAGTGTCAAACTCTTTCGAAAAATAAGGACCGCGTTGTTATTTGTGCTCCACATAACTTGATATAGATTCCGTTATAAAGCCAAGATTTATTATTATGCATTAAACAAACTTATGGAGTCTTTCTAAATCTAAAACGTAGTGCTCCACATTTGAGCACTTCTATTATCCCGTGAGAAAAAAACGCACGAACATCGTTCATCACGTTACTCTATTATAACCCGAATATAATATATAGCACGTTCAAATAATTTTCCTCGGCAATAAACCTACACAGAAAGATATTTACTGCATCACATACATCCTAATGTATGCACTCTACTACGTTGCTACTTAGAGACATAAAACGCTTTTGGGCTATAGAAACATCTTTTTGAAGTGATGACACAGAAAGATAACAATAAGAAGAATCTCCGCGGTTCCACGTTAAATAAATATTATTCCGTACACGAACCTCTATTATACCGTTATTCACAGAACACTGAAAGTTCTCGGTGCGTCTCTTCCGCAAACGTATTCGGTTATGCACTTCGAATACTTATAATAAATGAAACGTAACAGCACTACGCCATTATACAAACAGCACATCTCAATATATATAGAATTCTTCCGTTAGTAAAAGTATATTCGAAATACTTTGTTAAACCACGCAATCATATTAGTTTGCAACATTTTCTATTTTGCATCCTCGGAATAGGTACAGATACATATATTTTTCTTGTGTTAATACAAAAATAATTTAAATTTTAAAAGAAGCATAATACAGCATATATTGCAAGATTATTGATTCTTAAAATAGATTTTATCAGCTCTCTGTTACAAAATCCTATACACCTTATTCTAATGGATACTTACACATACCATGTAACACTATCTGCTTGGAAGTATGCCACTTTTACTTACCCGAAGTGAAGTAATGGATATTGTTATGGTTTTGGTGTATATTTTAATGCAGTTTCGTAATTTATGTTGATATATTGTTAATGGAATGATAGTAGGCGTTCATTACGTCTTGCTGACGTATCTACTCTACTATTTTCACTTTCTATAACATTGACAAATAGCCTGTTTAAAGTACAAATTAAATATATATTGTTTTCGTTTCATTTCAATTTCATACTATAGGATTTATCAAGTACAATATTATACTTTTCACGGACAAAATAATAACTAGATGTTACCGATTTTTGTTATTACTAAATTTAAAGAAAACATGATAGATAGATTTTTTTCATCCAAGCGACACAAAAAGTGTATAGGACAAGTCATAAAATAAATATATATGTAAAATACAATAATTACAGAACAACTACTTAAAAAGTTCGACAAACTCTTCCACGGAGTAGACGCAGCGCTGAAACACAAGAAGCGCATCCGTCTCTTAAAGATTTTTTTCATTATTCAAGGATACTATTTCGGGCGGTGGTAAATTGAAAAGTGTCAACCTAGCCGACGTTGGAGATTTCCTTGTTACGTTGAGCCTATTTAAGGGTATACTATATTTGCTTTTTTGTCTCGTATCATACGCATGCAGGTCGCCATTCCTGACAAAGGCCTCCCTATTGGTGAAAATGTGCATCAAAAGTTCTAGTATATACACACTAGGCAAGAGCAAGATATTAAATTTGATGAAATATTTTCCCATGCACCGAATAACACGCTTCTGAGTCAGAAAGACTTCGTTTGATGAAACCGCCGCACCCTAGAATGCAATCCCGTACTGGATAACACTGTGTACCCGACCATAATAAAAGCTAAGTATGTAATTAACGTTTATTATATGTTTTAAATTTCTAATTTGGAAACATGCCGAATTGATTTTCTTAACTAAAGCGAGCCAATGATTTTTCCAACTCAAATTTTCATCAATATTTACACCCAAAAATTTTACGGCAGTTTTTCGTTCCAAATCAAAACCATTAACCTGTACATTATCATTAGAAACTGACTTATTTTTAGAGTTAGAAGGACGGAAACGCATATAATTGGTTTTAGATAGATTCATGCATAGTTTATTGATGTTAAACCACCGACCCAGGTCATCCAGAAGTCTCTCTGCCTTTTTACATACATCCTTAGTATCCGCACCGGTTACCACAGCAGAGGTGTCACCTGCGTAAATGATCAAAGTATAATGTACAAAGTTAACAATATCGTTGGTAAACAGGATGAAAAGAATTGGACCCAAGATTGAGCCTTGCGGCACTCCCATTGCAATAGGTAACTGAGTAGACACAACATCCCTAATTAAACGATGCCCGTCCTTGAAGGATATTTTTACATATTGAAATTGTTGTGTTAAATGTTAAATTCGTGTTAACTTATTCTAGCATTTTACTGTACTTAAATTTGAATTCAAATGTGTTACCAACGTAACAACAGAAAAAACCATAGTGACTGTTAGATAATATACACAAAATGTCGTATCGTAGTTCAACGTAGTTTGATACTAGTTGCAGATCGAAACAGCAGTATTTTGTTTAGTTTAGTGTAGTTTAAAAATAAAGAATATTTATAAAAACGATGTTTTTTACTACGAACTAGTTCACATACACAACAGTATTTATTACTCAAAAAGAAAATGGGAACATTTCATTTTGTGAGTTTCCACTGCACAGCAGGGCACAACATTGACACAAACACACACCTTTTACAAGTTGAAAAGCGGCAGTTGCGGCCATTGAATTTCCTGCAGCAATAATCATGGCTAGGGAAAGGTTGGGAGAAGGTGGACTAAGAAGTTATCGCGCTGCCCTAAAAACTCTCCGAAGCTAATCGTCAGGAATGATTTGATTTTGCTAGGGGTTACATAGACTTACCACTTGACTTTGGAAAAATCATTTTGAGTGACGAATCAACATTCCAAAGTTCACAAACCTCCCATGTTCGAATAGTTACCCGTCCAGCCAAAACAAGACTTGTGCAATAAAATGTGTGCAAGCAAAACAGAAGTGGACGATTCTCTGTGGCGGTGTGGGGGTGGATGTCTTACCTAAGACCGGAAATAGATTGGGATATAAACGGACATTTAACAGCCATCATATTTATTAATGTTTTTCTGCTAACACTGTCAATAGTAAGGCAAATTTGATTATAAAAAATTTCTTGCCCCAAGTAGGATTCGTTTTTATATCAAATTCTTTAAAAAGGACATTTAACAGCTTTACAACATAGAGATATTTTGGAAAATATCATGCTGCCATCAGTAATATCTGTATATGACTAGTTCTACTTCCAACATGATAATTTACCTATCCATAGGTATAGTAAATATCTAAAAAAACAAAATATTTGAATCCTTTTGAAATGTTTTGGGGTTGTATAAAACAATTTTAGAATAATGGGAAGTAATAACTGAAAAATATTGCCACTAATTAATCGAGTCCATGTCAACAAGATTAGAAAAAGTATTTAAAAATAGTGACGCATGGACTCACTATTAAATCCAATCGTACTAAAACTTAACGCATCAAATAACATAAAGTTTTCATTAAGACTTTCCTCATAAAGCCAATTGCTTTCAAATTATCCGTAACATTGGATAAATGAAGCGCGCTATAACTATACTTAAAAGCCTTCAGTCTTTAAGCATCAAATTATTACGTTGAATTATAAATAAAAGAAAAACAAGAAAAAATGTGTTAATTGATTATATTAGCATGCAAGCAACTACATTACATGATTCTATCAAAGGAATATATTTATCAAAAAACGATAACGATATAGGCACATATTTTTATTTATTCTATTTTCACGTATACATATAAAAATTAACTACATGTTATTTCTTGATCTTACAACTTGCATTGACAATTCCTCTTAACGCTACTTCGACTATAGTCAAGTGACTTGATGATTACGATTAGTTTGACATTAAATGCCTTTATTATGCCTTTATAAGGGCCTTTACGATTATAATTGATAATCAGCATCTTGGGATTCCATCCCGTGCGAAGATCAAACATCAATCACTCACTTGCTAAGCATTAGCAAGTATTTATTTAATTGCGAATCCACTCTTTCCAATTTAATTTTAATGTGCTCGTGATTACGTTAAGCGGAAAATGCGGCCAATTAAAGTTAGAAATTACTGCGGCGAACAATGTAGTAATTCTTCTTCACCAATTACTTTTCTCATTACTTTAAAAGGAAGGTTGTTCCACGTAGTACCTTAGGCAGTAATGTTGCTCTCTCCATATTACGTTGGATGTATCTTTGAGGTTCTGTTCTGTATCACAAAATAAAGGCTTCCTTCTTGTGTAAATCATTAGGAAGGTATTACGATTTCTATGTTCTGTACCATTTATATTGTAACCTAGTTATATTTATAATCTGCCTTAAAATAATCATTTATTACATCGGAATAATACCAAGATGATTTCCACATCTCGCATAAATCATTATAAAAGCATAACTATATAGTTATAATTATAGGAAATAATTCATAGATAACGAGCTGCATTTGTGACATAAATTGCAAGGAATACAAATATTTTTGGTATGCCAAGAATTTAAATAAGCCTTTCTTCAATTTGAGTATTAACTATTTGATAGAATTCCATATTCGGATGTTAATTTAAAATTATTTATTATTGCTGCTAGTCCAATATTATTGTAAACGTAAATGGTAAATGGTAAAGCCGTAATGTAATAACAGTGTTATCCAATTAAGTGAAGGTCGGTATTATTATTGCGCTGACAAAGTTTGCATTTTAAAGTGGGATTCGAGATATGGTTATTACTATTGTTTGTTATTGGCAATAATTTATTTATTCCACAACATGTACCTGAGTTTTTATATTTCGTGTGCAAGGTTATTGTTATTAACCTGCTTGTTTCTATAAAATAAATACATAGCCAAATAGCTTATTTATATCATTTTCTATGGAGTTAATGTAACAAGAAAGCATGGTGTTTTCATTGTTTTTTTTTTATTTATATATAACTAGCAGCTTGGCTAGCTTAGTTTTGTTCAATTCTGTTTTCTTTATTCGATAATTATAAATGGTTGTACTACTGAAATATACTATATGGTTGTCGTATTCTACGAGAAGGGTTGTAAAGGAGAAAAATAAGCTTCCTTAGGGTTCATTCGATACCATTTAATCTACGATACCGAGTACTCATCGTGATATCGATAGAGATTTGCGATACTGATTTGAGTACTCAATTCGATACTATGTCATTAAAATAGATCAAAAAAATAAGCTGATTTTTATGGCATTTTAACTTATTGCATAATTTTTCGGCGTTAATTTTACTGTTAATTATTCAGTATACATCTGTAAGGGTACAAGTGCAGTTTTTGTAATGAGCGCTTGTTATTTGCAAAAATAAAAATCTTATACTAGACAGAACTTTAGAACTAGAATTCTCTTATATTTTTAATTAATGAATGTATTTTTCTTTATTTTATTAAAAAAAATCTTGACTTTTTTATAGTTAGATAACTTTAGACTAAAATATATCCAAACATTGTAAAGGTTACTTATAACCCTTTTTATTCTAACCACTTCAATTGTAAATTCCTACGGCTTGATATCCAGATATTACAAAAATAAAGAAATGTTGATTTATGAAGTTTAACATAATGAACTTGTAGCCAATTTTTTAATAGATATGAGTGTCTTCCTTATTATTAGGTATATTTCCTTATAATACGAGTTGGTATATTTCTTTATAGTTATTCTGCCGTTTGGAAGTACCTTTGGGTGTATCTAGATGGCGTATGGCGTAAATGGGTTTTTACGTTGACACCGTGCGCCACCTAAGGGGCCCCCAAAGCTACTTCTAAGCGGTTGAATCAGTTAAATTACTATAATGTAAACAAGGTTGTCATCGTTGTTTCGCCGGATTTGTCCGCATATCGATACCATTCGATACCATTGTCTGTCAGTCGATATTTTACTTGGTATCGACTATATTATTACGATTCAACAAATAGTAGCATCGAATGAAAAAGTATCGATACATTGCGAGTACTCACTAGTATTGAATGAACCTTGAAATCCATAAGTTGAGTCATTCCAGATTTACTGTCACAAAGAATTAGTAAATAGGGAAACACATCCTATATGGAAAACTCATCTTACTATTCAGAATCTCGTATTTATGTACTACGTGTGCATTAGGAAAACGAGATTTTGTTAGTTACTAGGGTGCAACTTTTGTAGGATTACTTCCAGCAGGTTTTACTACATACTGTTTCGAGAGCAGTATGACTACAACCTTCAGCACATGCATCGAGATGTTTGAGACCCATGGTGATGTACCCATATCCTTCACAAATACACTCTTTCTTTAACATGCTGAAGACCAAAAAAACAATTAAACCTATTCAGGTGACTATGGAGCTATGACAGGATCTTACAAGATTGTCTCAATACCGTCTAGAAAATAAACGCTATTCAAGTTTCAAATTTCGTAATATACCTTGTTTGGCATTACTTTAGCTCTGGTTACTAAGATTAGAGATCTGGTGTCATGGCGGTTGCTGAATTAGTATACTATGACTCCGTTGAGTGTATTCTTAGAAAGTGCGTCAATTTACTTAGTTTTATTGTAAGGATATCTAACAGCTTTTCTTCTCCTGCGTGCCTCAGTTCTCATTAAATTTGATTGCTCTTTGAAAGTCATATCAATTCCTTAATAAGTATGTTTAATTGTCCATAATTAGGTGAATATGTAATAAATAAAAAATGAAATAAGTACTTCCTCATTTCTGTTTTATTGGTATACTATAGGATCACTCCAGCTACTAGTTTCGATAGATAGTAATTGTCTTTATCAGACTGTAGCGTGATTCCATAATAGTCAGTGATTAAAAGCTTAGAAATTTTCTTACGCTGTTTTCTAAAGCTTACCCTGATACTATTTTTTTTTAACTTTCCTTTTAACAGATGTATTAGTGCTTAGGAAGAGCAACTTAGCCTGAGTCGTGAAACATATTTTATTGCAGTTTAAGTTATTTTAAAATTCCAATTACGCAAGTTTTTTTTTTTATCAATTTCACCAAAATGCATTATGTTACTTATGCGTTTTGAGTGATGCTACATGTGCATTCTCGTTTTTTATGTGTACTTATGTTACAATATGTTATGTTTTTGGGATATGGTAATATTGGAGGATGTAGTAAATAAATTACAATTTCGAACAAATTAGGTTAAATTACAATTAAAAATTAAATGCTTATTTGCAACACTTCACTCATTTTTAATTTTACCCAATTATGGACGAAATACATAAACAACGGACCACCATCAACTTACACGCAAACTCTTTAACGAGCGCGTTGCGTTCGTTAAAGAGTTATTTTGATCTTTTGAATTTTATATACAAAAAACACAAATTCCAATTTCCATGAAATCGTACAGACTAAGAGAGTACCATGATAGAAGCACTACGCACTTTTTTAGCTGCCCAAACACTCTATTTAGTAAGGACACAGCCCCAAAAGATCGCAAGATTTTTTTGTATGTAATGTATGTAATATGTATTGTAAGTGTATAAATACCCAACCAGAAGTACAAATTCAGTACAAAAAGTATACGTACCATACAAAAACTACACAATACGACGATGTATACTAACAAATATAGGTACTGTAGATATTAAAACACTATTTTAACATTATTTTCAAAAAATGACGTAAGCTATTTCCTAATAATTCCCTTTCCCATTTTTAAAAATATTTTTGCTTTTTCTTACGTCTCAAGGGAAAGGTGCTTTCATCTAGAAAGCGATGATGTATAACAAATTCAAAGAATTAACAATAATAACTAGAAAAATAAACATTTAAAATAACTAAACTTGTCTATTGGCATACATTAAATAACAAAATATAGTCAAATGCATTTGCTAAATGGGTTCATTTACATTGTATATAATATTATTCATTCTTCTACTACTACATCCTCAGAAAAGTGAAAACACTACAAACAAATTTGTGGCACAAGACGAATAACTAATGATTTTATATTGAATAATTTAATTTTATTTAATGTACAGTATATAGATTTACAATTGATGATTTTTTACATGTAGATCATAGATTAGTTCGGAATGTGCATTTATAAAATAAATTTCAAACAATAATATACATAATGTAATCCGTATTAAGCTATATTAGATGTATAATTAAACAGGAACATTCGAACAGGCCCGTAGATATTAAGATACATATATCTATCGTTTCAAATGATGTATTATTTCTAGTGCTGCATAACATTATCATGGCAGTAATTAATATGGCTACTGTGGTGAACAATGATACTTGAAACAGAATACAAATTTTGAAGAATGTGTTACACAACTGTGTATCGACCGTATAAAATGTTATTTGTACTAAAATACTATTTTCTTAAAGTATAATATTTTTTACTCTATCATATTTCATGACATTTAATGCAGTATAAATACAGCTAATATATTTATAATAATAATCATTTTATTATATTCCTTAAAAATACTTAAATACACTACACACTGTAATGTAATTTTATAGACATATATTTGCTAGCATTCGATCATCTGATCATAACATACTATGTTTGCATAGTATCGGAATGTGCGTTACTACCTAGAATAATCGGCAATTGAGCGAAACACGGCAAGTTGCCAACGCTAAGTGAACATACGAACAGACTGTATAAGTTACGTGCCTCTCATTTCGAATCCTAGGTCGTGAGTGAAGATTGTGCTCTTTCTCTGCTCTCTCTTCTCTAGTTTAAGTAACTTAAAAAACGCATGCCGAACAAAATAGCTTGCTAAAAGCATCATACTTTATAATGAACTATATTCAAATACATTTAAACCAAATAGGTAGCATTAACATGTTAGAATATTTCTCTGGTTTCAAAGATACATATTAGTTTACAAGTGAAAATAGACCCACCTTTATTTACGCGTAAACATCAAGACGTGTTTAGTAAGCAAACTAGGTACTCCTCACTCTCATTTCCAAAGTCAGGGCAAACATCTTATTTCCATCTAAGCAACTGTTTTCTTGAAATCATTTAAATAACTTTAGGTTACTTCAATAAGCACCGTACGTAAATTGCAGAAGTGTAAATACAACAACAGCCTCTAGAATGAAGACTTCGCTACTGAATACACACATACAAGTATTGTACTTTCTCGGTGCTATCGCAATATCTAGATAGCTATTTGTAAATGGATATATGTGTGTATGTGCTTACATTTCCATTCACATGTATTATGCATCAGTAAACAATACTGCCGAGAGTAGACTATTGTAAAGTAAATTTTCACTTACACTGTCAACGGCTTCAGAGGTCGGTATTAGGTATATGACCTGTCATACTTCCACTTTCAGTCATTAAAGTTAATCATTAAACTTAGGCATTAATTGGTTTTGTACATAGTGTAACGCCAAAGTTAGAAAACACATTATGCCGAAATAATAGCTTATTTCATTCGCAGTAATTACCCAGTACGGCATTCCTGGTAAGAATTTAGTGTTCCATAATGCAATAATGACATAAAAAGAGACGTCAATGACTATTTTACTTCAACAAACTTTCCAAACGTTAAAATAAACATAAAACTCAGAAACATCATAATAAAATTTATCGAAACGCAAATGTAATTGTTTATTATTTAAAGGTTTCAATGCTTGCTTCGGATTGTAGAGTTTTACGGTAATTGCAGCACATAAATATTGTTCATTGCTTACTGTTATTGCTGCTAATTGCATTTAGTAACAACCTACTATTTACTACAAATACATACTTATTAATATAAATTATAGTTACAATATTATCCCACTGTAGCATCAAGTTCTAAAATGTATCAAATATGAAATTGAATGCTTTTTGCAATTACCTGGAATAGCAACACCATTATTTCAGCTTCCTCCGTATCTCATGAGTCATCTTCTTTCTGTCCTGAAATTTACTCCTTTATGTGATGCAATATTTGACTTGGGCTGTTGTGTTATTTGAAAATAATCTATCAAATGTAACATAGCACTTCAATAATTTCATATCATTTATTTACCATTTTTTGCTCATATACAAATTTACACTGATATCAACAATGTTCTTATATTTAAGAGACAACAATTAGTTTACGCTAATTTTTAAGTAAACCGCTATTGAGACTCTAAATAAGGTATATAAAATAACATATACCTAGCAATTTTTCATTTACTGTTAGAATTGCTTGTAGGTGCAAAACTTTTGGCTGCCTATTACTCAGAATAAATTCTCAAAATAGATAGAAATTAAAATAAACTCTAGAAGTTACAAACAAAATCACTAATAAACTTTAAAAATAGAATAATCAACATGGAGTTAAGAAAAATATGATGAAAAGTTAAATAGCAAAGAAATATGAACTCTGAAAACAGAAAAATAAAAATAAACTCTGAACCTAAGTTTAATAACATAAAATCAATAAAGTCTTTTAAAAGAATGTTCCCTGTGCCAGTATTGAATCTGGTTTACAGAATTTTAAATACTATTTATGAACAAGAATTAGAAAACATTCAAATTTTGTTGAAATGGCCCTTGGATTGTGATTTTTTTAAGAAAGCTCAAACATTTTTTCATAAAAAAGGAGGAGAATGTTGCAAACCTGGAAGTCAGTCACAAACAGTTCTTTATTTTGTAGGAGTGACGGGGAAAGAGTAAAGAAGTGATTCTGTAAAGATGGAACTATCTTGGATAGATATGGATCTTGATAAATTGGTGAAAGACGAAGAGAATTCGAACTTAAATTGTTACTATCTTGTTCTAAAAGTAGTGAATTACCTGATTAATTCTCAAGAGTAGATAATAATTTATCATTAACATTATCAAAGAAGTTGCACGGGAAATAGCGTCATGTTTAAGGTACAGTTTTAAATAATGATTATTGTAATCTAAACCATCAAAATGCCTAGAACATATTGGAAAGTTGTAGACCTCTGTGGATTCATCTGGATGACATATTTCCTTCCAAGTTTCTAGCGTTGGTTGATGTTTTGACCTATAAACCTATGAACGAGTTGAGTCTTTAACCCTATCAATACTTCGATAGCCAAAAAATTGCTATTTTTATGAGTTAGGCATGTTTATAAATAGTTAACGAATATTCTAATTAAAATGCGGTTCGAAGAGCACAGCAGAGGACGACTTTGTTTCAACACAATTGGCGAGTAACTGCAACTGTAGAGTATTAGCGGAAATAACTGCAACTGTAGAGTATTAGCGGAAAAAGTGGCAAAATCGTCATTATGATGGAGAGAACGTGGAAAATTATAATAAACCTATTAAAAACAATTTTGGTACAACTCTTACCTGCCACGAATTTAAAAATGTTTAAAGTTAGAGGTTATAGAGACATTTTGCAGTTAAGGTTTTTTGCAGCAATCATTGCCAACATTCATTGAACGAACTAATGTTGAATTTCTTTCGTATAAATAGTTGGTGACCATGCGTCCAGGCGGCGCTTCATTTGTGTCTAGTAACGCCTATTACCCTTTCACGCCCATGAGCTGTGAATCCAATTTTAATTTACATTTTCATACGTGCCATCTGCTACTGTCTGTACTAATACTTATTGAAAACTGTTTAGCCGATGTATTTTGCTGGCCTTTATTGCGCATGCAACCAATCTATTTTCTTACTAAAATTGCTTTGAAGATACCAAGGTGCATGCATATTTAATGAGACAGCCCGCAATTACGTTAAAAGTAACTTCACAATTTATTATTTTGCACATCTACACACATTGTTACTTAAAATTATCATTCATACCGACCTTTCTTGATATAATAGGTATAATTGTATGCTGTATTGTAATGGATTAATATATGCTTTAAACAACAGTTGAAAATAACTAATTGCTCTTTATTTATAAAATGCATTATGTTTGTTGTGGGTAGAATAGCTAGTGTTTCATTATCCTCTTAAAACATACATCAAATGTGACTTCAAGGTGCGATAATTTACTAGTTAGGGGCACGAGATCACACTTTATGAGTTCAATACTTCAAGGCTTATCGCAGGGAAAGGTTTAATTCGTGTAAAGTCGGTGCTTTGCTAGGTGAAATTAATGGCATTAATTTTATTTTTGTTCAACATATGTTCTTGCTTTGTTAAAATTTGTTTCGACTTAAAAGTTATAGGTATTAAGCTGCGCCCACACATGCGAATGAGAATTTGTTCGCATTGTCGGAGCTAATAGTAAAAATAAAGAGATTAATGGAAAGTCTGAATCTCAAATGAAAGACCGCTTACTACCATTCATTTATAGAAAAATGTTTCTTGTCCAGAAGAAGAAGAAACCGGATGATTTATTTGTGATTAAGTAATAATAATAATTATTATTATTTTTGTTGATACATAGTACGTATCTACAAAAAAAAAATATAAAAATATAGAATATATTGAGATAGAGCACAATTCGACATTCCATTAGACAAACAATTTAAAGGTATAAGTACTTTAAAACACGGTTTTATTGAAGCTGGAGGTGCAGAGATTTAAAATTATCAAAATACTCGTCTAGAGAGTAAAACGCTGTATTAATTAAAACTTTATAATGATATTTTATATTCCCTAAACTTTAAACTTTTATAGCCGTTTGGTGTGGCCCTTTAAATTAATACGTATGCACTTCGTATATCTAGCAATTTACAAGTTATAATCAAATTATTGGTATAGTTTTATATCCATAATGTAATAGTTGCTTTTATTTTTTAAGTTACAGTAAAAAAAAAATAATATTCATTAAGAGTGATGAAGGTGACACTCTTCTCAAAATTTGTCGCTTCCTCCAAACAGAGTCTTTCTTTAAAAATGGAAGCGTATTACTATAAATTAGTTTGGATAATGTGTCTTTCGCGGTTCATATTTCCTTTTTATGTCTTTACTTTTACCGACATTCATGGGAAACCTTCGTTCGTTTTGCTATCCATTGGCGAAACAATTAAGCAATTGGACTGCGGGCAGTCTTCTGCACATCTGGCACGCATTGAAATCATCGGCAATGCCTGCTGCGATGCAAACGTTTTCATTCATATTATACCGCGGCTTTATTCCAAACTACTATGTGCTAAAATTATGAACCTAATTTCATGCACTCGCTTAATATTATCAGCACCATCTCAGTTCGTCAACGCAGAAATAAAAATTCGAAACTATGACTACCAAATAGTACAAGTTATTTATGAAAACGTTTTGCCTGCTACTAATGGTGATAATTTTCAGGTGGCTAGGTGTAAAAAAGATAGCTGAGGTAGTTTCATGTAATTGAAAATTCATTTCAGGGTGACATTTTCAATTACATGAAACTACATCAGCTACCTTTTTTACACATAGCCACCTGAAAATTATCACCGTTAATAGCATTATTCGTGTGGTGCTCTTACATATAATAGGGTTCACTTTAGAACAATAAATGTAGTTACATATGAATCTACATTTCTCTAACTTTTTTGTGAATAAAATATAGTAGCTTTTTACTAACAAATTCCAACTAAAAACATCTGGAGAAAAGGTCTGATATGTTCAAGCTTTATTCTCAAAATAAATGTTTTGGATTTAATACTAGAATCCTATATATGTTATTGCCGAGCCATTACTTACTTGTATACAACAAAAGTAATAATAATAATATAGGTTTATTTTCAATACATGTCCGTATATAACACAAGACATGATTAGAAAAAGGTAGTAAGAAAGAATAGAGAAATATAACTAAACATAATTACAAAAAATCAGGGAATAAGAAATTCGTTACATGAATAGCAACTTAGACTCAGCAAATAAGTCTTAATCCGCAATCTAAAACTAGAACAGTTTGAAATAGATTTAGTTGCAATTGGAAGTTTATTATACAGCTTGTAGCCCATAAAACCCAAATTCGAAAAAGTGGAATTATGTGAGGGTGGTAGCAAAAGTATTAGGATATCTAGTGCCATGTAAATGATTAGCTCTGGCATCGAAATGTGAAAAATGTTTATATAAATCATAAAAAATTAATAGTTCGTTGTTTTTAAAAAGCAAGCGATAAGATTCATGCCAGCCTAATGCTTCCTATGCTGCCTATTGCTCTAATTGGTCGCTTCTGAAGAAGAAACACGCCTTGAACATTGCAAGAATTACATCGGTGAATAAGCCCATATTTTATTCTAGGATAAAAATGGAAAACATAAAGGATTTGTAGAACATTAATACTGCAAGAGCCACGTAAGTTAAGTAATGCATGACATATGCTAGAGCGAGAATTACATGCATATATTATCAACTATTCCAACTGAAATTTTCGTCAAAACTCATTCCTAAAACTTTAGCCGAAGATACAAATGTGAAGAAAGTAGTGTTTAAATTTTTTTAATTTTTAACTAAAATTTATTTGGTTTTTCCATGTTAAGGATTAGTTCAATGACATCCACCCATGTGTAGATAGAAATGTTGAAGTAGCCAAATCAACCAACATCATTTAAGTTGACATTGGAAAGGACAAGATTACTAGTGTCTGCATAAATAGATAAACCAAAATATGATGAAAGGCATCGAGGGAAATCGTTAATATATAATCAAAAAAGTACAGATCCTATCACCGATCCTTTGAGTATCCCAAGGTTAACGAGGTAGATTTAATATTATGAAAAAGTACTTTTTAACATCTATCTTAAATAAGATTTTCATAATCACGCGTATTCCTTATCATTCTAGTTTCATGAAGGAGAATAGAATAGTTGACACAATCAAAGGCCTTGAAAAGGTCTATAGACAGAGCTAGGCAAGAAATTCCACGATCTAGATTCGTATAAATTTGATTAAAAATATAAAATAATGCGGTATCAGTGGATCGATTACTACGGTAAGTGTGATAGCTAATTTTCAATTAGATCATTGGATAGAGCAAACGAAGGGGCAATATGTGAAAGAGCTTTCACTGAGGCTCATGAACTTATCTGTGCTGGAAAGGTAGAATATAGAAGAGAGAATAGAATAGGTAGATAAGTCAACAGAACTTGAAAGAAATTAATCTTCCACTAAGTCCCTGGCCAGATCAAGATCAAGGTAGATTACATTATTTAATTTCTTTTTCTCTTGGTTTTTAGGTCGTAAATATTGAAAACATAAATGAGTACTACGACGTTTCGCTTTATTGCAAAGCTTTTTCAAGTATATAAATAAATGTAAAAAGTGTAAATTATAAATAAAATGTTTTTGTTTAATAAATGACAAATTGTTTTGTTTGCTATGATTTTGAATATATCATTATGTTTTATTTAAAGATTGCGTTTTAAAATAGGATGTTTTAATTATTTGTTTTTGAATTTTGTGAAATATTGTATATCGGTTTTATCATTGACTGCATTTTTATGTTTATAAATTTGAATTATTTCAAGTATATTACGTGTTTTTAAATTTTGTTCTTGGTTTAAAATTGTTACGTTGTTGAAATCAAAGGTATGATTTTGAGTTATTTCATGTTTTTTTTAAAGCTGTAAGATTTTTGTTATATTTGTGTCCTTTTATTCTATTTTCAAAATATTGCATGGTTTCACCTATATATACACCATTACAATTTTGACAGTCTATTTTATAAACTGTGTGATGTTTTTTTTTTCAAACCATATAATTACAAAATTGCCTATCAAAACACAAACAAACTACAAAACCAAACCTATTCAAAATTAAAGTCAAAAATTGAATTTACGACCTAAAAACCAAGAGAAAAAGAATTAAATATTATATACATGGTCAAGAATTGAAGCTTTAAAGGTAGATTACTATATATTGGTATATAGTAATTTACCATACCATCTTCCATACACACTTCGTTAGTGCATCAGTACAATGCCTTTCTTTCATACAACACAGCCAAGCTCATCATATATCCCAGTTTCATGAATGTGCTCAGCATGAATGAAACCTTTATTAAGCAATATAGTATTTTTTTTTCAAAACCTACATTGTATTAGGCAGTTTTCTCGGTGTAACTAGTCCTGACCCCAAAATTGCGTGAGGTCTATTTTGAGATTTATATACTCTAATTTATTGTATAATTTCTGTGCCGACAGCTATTATTTAATAAAAAAAAAGATGAAATCAAATTTCATATGTAATTTCTACTGAAACAGTGATGAAATATTCCTTGTATACTTATTTTCTACTTGTGTATACTACATAGGAAGTAACTAATGCCTAATTATGGAACGTCACGTCAGAAATAACAAGAATTGGTTAGAGCTTCTTACGGTGCGCTCCTACTTTTCTGTTTTTACCGACAAGCGGCTGCAGCCATAATTACACGTTACAGTAAGTTAATGTGCAACACTTTCGTCCCGAAACGCGCAATTTTCAACGTGTCAACGCTCCGAACCTAGACTGGTATTTTAATGTTCTTCGCTTGATAACGTTTCGTGTTAAGAATTAATAGCATGTTAGCAGAAAGTACAGCGAGAAAAATAAATACATAAAGTACTTTTATGCATTTCTACGATCTAATCGAAATTATAATTTTCATTTTCTTGAAGGAAACGATATTCTCCAACAGAATTTTCCTTCCATATTTACTATATTCAAATGAAAACGACGGTTTTTTTTTTCCTGACCTATATACGTGAGAATATGCAAATTAAATTCACGGGTTGTACGTTTTACACAATGGAACCGGTTGAAGCGATACGGGTGCAGTAAATAGATAAAAAGGGGAACATGTTGATAGCATTAAAATCTGTATTAATTTAAACAAACGTTCGATGATGCTATCATCACTCATAAGCATTATCGTCATCAAATCCCTATTAACAGCTTCCATGCTCTTCTCCCTCTCTAGGTAACATATGCTGTACATTACGTGATATGCTTTGGGCTGTATTGTACATGCAAGTAATTTATGCAAAACGCAAATACACATATACACACATGGATATATATAACGGTTCCTGTGTTAATGAATAATTTAACACAGAAGTAGGTATATTATGTAACTGTGTAACTAAACGCCGCTATTTGTGGTTTATTCTATGTGTACGTACACAGATAGGAACTTAGAAAACCCAAAGTTATGCAAGTAGATAGATATTATGTTGAATAATGAACGTTCTTGCTTATTAAAATGTAACAGCAACAGTTAGAACTATCAGTATCATGTTTTCTACACTTAACGTAAAATGAAGTTTGTTTTAACACATACAGAATTGAAAGTAAAAGCCACAGAATTAATTGAATTTATTATGGGTCATCCAAAATGCAGTGTGTTGCTTCTAATTTTTCGAATTTATGGTCAGACATCTTTCATCAGCTTCTCTTGTATCTTTAAACATTTTTTTTTCAATAAAAGACATAGTCGCGATGTCACTCATTATACAACAAATGTATAATAACAAAGATAAACCATTATCATCAGCCTTTAAAAACTAAATGCGGTATAGATTGTAGTGACAAGGGAACCTCGCAACTGTAAATCGCGGATTCTATTGAAACTTGGCCAGTTTGTAGACCCCATGGAGTGTTACTCAAGAACACTTCTGTCGCTGCGGAACTTCAACTTTAGGGGGTGTAAAACCCCTTTGAAATTCGACCAAAATTTTCTTTATCCAAAATAACTTAAACGATGAGAGATAGAAAAAAGCTTCAATGGCGGATATGCACCGTTTATACAGCTGTTTCGACTGGTAGAGCTGTTTATATACCGAGTGTTACACTAAACACGGCACGACATATGTTATGCTTATTTGATAGAGTTTCAGATATCGGTTATAATCTCTATATTTTCCATCGAGCGCTGTATATAAACCTTATTTAAAAAATATATATACAGGGTGTTCACAAAATTATGATTTTTTTTCATATTTCTTTATTCTAATAAGATTTTGTACATACTGTTGTGTGTTTGCATTGTATGTTGAAAGCCAAAGTAAGATTATAACAGACGACAAGCAGAACAAAATCTATACTTCCACTGATTGTTCTTGATGCTTTAGACATATCACACTGTATATACAAATTAGAGACAGATTACAACTTCAACTTTCATTCGTCACAAATATAGTACTATAACTATTAGTATTCGTGCTGTTCGTAATTGTATAAAAAAGAAAACTAATTCTATATTGGCAGAAATATCAGTTTATTGAGTTGATATCGTTTTGCAAATACGTGTATAGTTATTTATATAAAAGAACAATCTACTTTAACATAATCAACGCATACTTCGTATGAATAATAATATATGTAACAAACTGCGTTTTGAAAACTTATTTTATGTAAGGCACAAAACAGCCTAATTCTATAAAATACGTATGTACATGCTTCATGCATTACTCTTCGTCATGATAGTAAAACTCCTTAAAAAGATGTTGGAAACACAAATATTGACTAGAACGTCCACATCTTATAAAAGCGGGCCGTCCACATATTGAGCACGTGAATAAAATTCATTCGTCATCGAACGAAAACGCATGCATCACTGGATGGATAACTTTTCTGGTCTGGATTCTATGTAACCACTTTTGTACCAGGAATATTGAAATAGGTTACGATATCTTGGAGGGGATAGTTGGTTGTGGACCAAAGATTGCAATTTGATAATCATATTGCGTTGATGCAAATGAAGGTCAATATGGGCAAGCAAAACTTCTTTGGAAAATCGATTGACGAATCCCTTCCACACATGAAAGTCGTATATATCGAGCTGTTGCGAAAGTCCAGTCATTTTCTTGGTAACTGTAAGGCGAGTTCTTGGTTTGTCGGTTAGTTTGGAGGTTTGCAAAGTAGCAGGACACTAACCACCTCAAGAATGTAGTAATAATAACATTTGAAGCCTGATAGGATAAAGCAAGAAACAAAACTCAAATTGTGTTATCCTCCTTTAACTTGAAATAATAAAGCTATCTTACAAAAGAGTAGTGAAGCGGTGTGCATATTTCGCCTATACACGGAAAAACCAGTTTGTTCGGTACAACAAAATGATTTCAAACAAATTTGACCATAAAAATTGAGTTAATCCAACAAAATATTTCGTTATTTCAACTAAATAAAGGATTAAATGAACAAATAATTTGGTTGAGTTAACTAAATATTTGTTTGGCCATATTTAACTCAATATTTAATTAACTTAAAACAAAAATTGGTATTATCAAATAAATCGGTTTTTCAGTGTAGGAACGCTGATTCGATTTCTGGCTGAGACGGTTGATTTTTAGTCGCGGATAAAAATCAGAACATGATATCTACTTCTCGAATATAGTACATAAAACCTTAGGTTTTGTATCAATGTGATGTTTGGCAAATTGATTGAAGCACCTGTGGGTTAGGTAAAATTTCAATACAAATAGTACTATGCACCAATAGATGTCAGTGCTTAGAACTTTCAAGTGTCAAGGCATATTCCATCACAGCCCGAAGTTTGGCCTATCAACAAATTATGTAACAAGAGGAATATGGGGTTGTAAAATACGTTCTCTTTCAAGTTACTAGTACCCATTTTCCCATGTTGCATTAAATTGCGGCTTCTTCCGAAATTTAATAAAGCGCGGAATTTCATGTGCAAAAATCAGTTAGAATATACGTACAAATAATAAGATTTAGATTTTTAGGTAAAAATTCGTTAAGTATGTCAAACATATGATTGTACTCAGATTATTATTTTATTTTCTGGTTTTATTGGTTTTTTGTAATATTCTCATCAATTTATTAAAATTAAAGAAGGTAAACAACAACTATAGAGGGTCTTTATGGAAATATACTTAAAGCACATATTTTCCACCAACGAAATGGTAATTTTCGATAAGTTTCAATAAGCATATTTTTAAACAAAAAATTATAATTCTCTTTCGTCCAAATAGTAAAATTCAATTTTTTCTTAGTTACTTTCAACAACTTCAACTCACACATGAAATTATCTAGAATGTTTCATTGTATTCACAGTTATTTAAATATCATTACTTTAAAGTTATTAAAAAAAAATGTAGGAAACTGGATTTTGTTTCAATGTTAATGTCCACTTCTGCCACTTCTAAAGGGCGCGTGGCAAAACAATATGGCGGACACGTATATCAATCCAGTTTATAGATAGCACGACTCATTCGGTAGCTTTTTGCAAAATTGAGACAGTAAACCTTGGTTTTGCTGATCGAATTTTGAAGCATATACCTTCAATTTGACTATTTCATTTTTTTTTAATTTGATCTTGCATTTGTCATAATTCCTTTTTTGTTTCTGAGCACAAAGTAAAAAAGAAAGTAATCATCAAAGATATACTGTTACCAAAACATCGATATGCTCCTGAAGGAATACGACAATCTATTTACCAATAAATGTGAAGCAGAAGTGAACGTTCAATATATCAGTGTTTTGATAGAAAGGTATGCAATTTGGCGCTTTCATATAAAACTACAATGACGTCCTCAGATGTTATTTCCACTTCATGTCGCTAAAACGTCGTTTTCAAAGCGATTCGCACGAGATCGACGGATATTAAATTTATGGCAACATCGCGCAGGTCTTATTAAAGTTTCGTAATAAGAGGAAAAAGGTATCGTTAGTAAAATTGCGACCATAATAAACCGAGCGTTACTCGAAAATCTCATAATTATTAAATAAATAACCACTTCCTAATTCTCGACATGAAAGCCAGCAGCGAAATGTGTACCTGAACTCGTTTGCATTTCATTTTCTTGCATTCCGTTGTAAATCATTTAATTACCGCGTTTGGTATGTATGTATCGGGTCCGCGTCCTAACTAACACTGTACAGGAATCGACGAACATAACACCGGCTATTACTGTTGTATAATAGCATACGTTTAGATTGCGTGCTATGTGTACGGGATATCAGTTTTAACTGTACTGGAAATTAGAAAGGCGAAGCAGTACTAAAGTTTATATAATAATCTTTTCGCGAGATGCCCGTGATTCGTCGGCAATTTAGTCGTTATTTAATGCGCGTATCGCTTTTTTTTTGAATGGCGCATCAGTATGCTTCCTTATGCGAGCTTTACGTATATAATATTCTATCTTCATTAAATGCAATTACATAGATTCAATCTTGGTTTAATTTTAATCCAGCTTGTTTGCAACTCGCTCGTATTATTCATGTTTCTGAGAGCATGCTATATACTTTAGTCTATTGCAATTAAAAAATAAAGAATGCATCTATCTATGCAGATATGTTAATATGCAAGTTAGGTACTAAAAATTACTAAAAGACCTTTCAATTTCACCAAAATCTGTGTCGTTTAGTAAGAAACTGTGTTCGCGAAAGGTCGAATTTGGCAAACATAGGATTTAGCGTCCTCAGGAATCGATCTTCGGACCACTCCTCTTCATAATTTATCCTAATGACTAATCATCGATTATAAAGAAGATTGAAATCTATTTATAAGCAGACGACACCTCATTCCTGGTATGTTGAGGACCCTTTTGATGTAGCTGAGAAATCCAAAGCGGCAGTCAATGTGGCCGAAAAATGGTTTTCTGCAAAAAAAACTGAAATTAAATATAGAAAAAAAACACACTAGTTATTTAATTCATAAACATGTATTCCTATGGTGCTTCCTGTTTCTTTTTTGTGTTGTTTTCTATTTATTCTAACTGTGGCTGCTATAAAAGTTTCTATCATTTTCTTTTAATAGTGTAACATTTTTGGTTCGAATCTCTTTCTTTTTGTTTTTGAAAGTCTATCCTGAATATTTTCCAGTCTGACCTCTCCTGAAATTTCTCAAAATCTCTAGATTTTTTCAACGTAGAATCCGAATTAGAGCTTTGAACTTTCAGGCAATGGATCTCTTGGATCGAATTTACTTGGGGAATCTTCAAAATCAATAAAAATGAAGAGTTTTATTTTTTCTTATACTGAAATTTATTAAATAGGTTTCAATGGTATGTACACTGAGAAAAATGGTTCGTTTAAATTCAACATAAAATTTTGTGTTACCATTTTTATTTTATTTAGCCCAAAACAAAATAATGTTAAAGAAATCCGCGATTGTGTTTGACTAAAACACACCTATATGTTGCGGGAACGTTTTTGTTTTGGATTAACAATATTTTGTGTTGATTTATGGGTGACCACTTATGTTCCTTTAAACTAAAGTGCAACGTTAACTCAAACTTACAAGTTTGCGTTGTTTTACTACATAGAAAGTGTTGAAACAATATTAATTCATTTTCACATAACCATAAATCACAGTCAAATGAAAAATTGTAGTGGTAAATCTTAATATGCTCTACGGATGTTCTTGAACAATCACATCGTACGTCCGAGAGCAATTTGAATTCACCGTGTCAACCCTAGATGAAAATATGAAATAATGTTCAAGTTTAAACTTGTTCTAATTAACAATGAAAATGGTTTCTTTAATATTACGAAAAAGTTAACATTTCCATTCAACTAAGAATACGGTTAGATAAACGAACCTGAAGCATTAAATAAAATTACGTTTTGAGTTGTGGAAATTGAAGAATGTCAGTACGAGAGTAGCATCACATCTATTTTGTAGTAGTTTTCTCCCTATACAGTACAGTAAATACGTTAAACACTTACATATATATATTGCAGAAATTTAATTTCTTTTTTTTTTTGGTTGTAGCGGCTTAATGTAAAACTAAAGTAAAATGAAACATTCTTTTTACGTTTCGACAAATATATGTATTTGTCTCATTCATAAATAACATTCAAAGTCATAAAAAGAATGAGGCGGAAATTGATAAGTAAAATTTTGAAGATTAACTATTAAAGACTTGAAGACATTGTTTTAGTAGAGAGAAATGATTACTTGTATGTAATATGTCAGATTTTAAATTACTATGTTTGTAGTAAAGTTTTACAAATAATTTACATATTACTTGTAAAACTCTCACCATGTAAACAACGAAAATAAACATAGTAATTTAAAATCTAACATATTACATACAAGTAATCATTTCTATCTACTAAAACAATGTCTTCAAGTCTTTAATATCTAATCTTCCAAATTTTACTTATCAATTTCGGCCTCATTCTTATTATGACTTTGAATATAATTTATGAATGAGACAAATATATTTGTCGAAACGTAAAAAGAATGTTTCATTTTACTTTAGTATTGCATTAAGCCGCTACAGCCAAAGAAAAAAGAAGTTAAATTAAATAGTATATACGGCTAAGAATACAAATACAGTATTAAAGAAATGTCACACAGATGGCGCTTCTCCTATTTCATTCCAGTAACCGAACATATTTAGCATAAATAGCATGGAAAATGCGATTATTAAACACTAATCTGGTATATTTACCAGATAAACATCTAA
Organism: Protaetia brevitarsis; assembly: GCA_004143645.1. NCBI lineage: Eukaryota > Metazoa > Arthropoda > Insecta > Coleoptera > Scarabaeidae > Protaetia > Protaetia brevitarsis. The sequence goes on from RXPK01000021.1 coordinate 689,904, forward strand.
TACGAACCCTGTTCGTGGAAAGCAATATTTTTTTTGGGTCAATTAAATAAAATTATAGTTATTCAAAACTGTAATTTTTGTTCAACACATGAAAATAATCCTATTTTAGGCTACTTTTATTCAACATACATTTTGTATTAATATAAACCAAAATAATGTTCATTCAATCATTACAATAAGAGGTTCTGAAACCTTTTGTCTGTTGAATCAAACGAAAATTATTTCAAACAAATTATATTCTACAGCCAACACAATGTGGGTTTGTTTGAAATACAAACTTGGTGCAGTGAAAGCATATTTTGCGTTGACGTTACTTATCTTTTTCTGTTCTTTTTACTTAATTTAGTGCCCAACCAACATTTTATGCTAACACTGTTTTATGGGTTGGATAAATCCAATGGTTGTGTTGTTTACATACAACCCAAGAAGTGTGTTGAATTAACGTATTTTGCGTTGACTAAACACAACTTTTTTCTCAGTGTACATCGATTTTAATAAGTTACTATTAATTCAAGAAACGAACTACTTGAGGCAATTTAGTTCTAATCACATATAACAGATACCTAAGGTATTCACTGCTTCTAAAGCAATTTAATGCACATATAAAATAATTAGATGAATATCTAATGTTTTCATACCAAATTAATTACAAATTTAATTATGATATAATTATTAGTATAGTTTGTTTATGTGAGAAAAAGCATCATGTTAATGCTATAGAAACACTAGAATTCAGGAAATATTTATCACTTAAAGGACCAAAGCACTAAAGCAATAAAAACACAAAAAAATTGTTTGGAAATATTACACAAACCAAATAGTTAATTTCCTGTTTATGATTGTTTATACCGTTTGAGAATAATAAGAAACGTAAGATGTTTGGACATGGAACCGCCTCTATCTTCTCCCGCATCTGTAAATTTAATTAACATGAATAATTGTGTACAATTAATAGTAATGATCTATGCAAATATTACCAGGGACGAGACAGGTGTTTACCAAGGCGGAAGTGTACCATTTAATCATAGCGAATAGTCCACTCTAATAATACGGTGTTGTATTCCCAGCGTATGCGAATTAATGTTTTGGATGAATAAATTTAGGAAAATACATGCTGGAATATAATTGATGTTGTTCGAGATGTTCTTCAGATGCCATAAATAAATAGAACCTCGCAACTCTATGTTTGTATCTTGCACTACAGTATTAATCTAATACATAAAGTATCGACAAGTAGTGCGGAACTAATTTCATTATAGCAAAACATTCCAATCTTAATTGAAATGCGTATTTTGCAAAGGCGCAAAACATCATTGTAGATTAATTAATTGTTTTTTTTTCTTATTTAGCAACATTTACACTTTTACCACGCAATGCACGAATGAAATAACGATTTCCATGAAAATATTTTCATTCCACATTGAGCTTTTGTTTAGTTTGAACTCTTATACCTAGCTGTAATTCGGTTAGAAATGCTGTTGAATGTTTCATCGCTTAATTACTTCGGAAACCTTTCCATTTACCGAGTTCGCTTCAGCGAATAATGCGAGTTAATTTTGTTTTATGGGTAAGGAATAAGATATTTTGCTGTATGAGAATAAGATATTTTGCTATAAGTATAACTTTAGAGTATTAAAGCGAGTATTAAAACTTTAGATTAAATTTTTCATCGCAGTTCCGAGTGTGAAAGAATTCGCGTTGAAAGCGTTGGCTTTAAAGCAACGCTATTGAAAATTCGATGCAATAATCGATGATGTAAAATTACTCAAAAGTATATTAAAAAAAACTAGTTTCGTAAGACACATTTTAAAGAATCAGTGCTTTAATGTCGTATGAAACGTGTTTTAATGCTTTTTTCTTATTTAAAAATGTGTAGAAGAATATTTTTCCTAATGTCCTCTAAATTTAAATCCGCATAATGAATGAATAGTCACGACTTGCACAAAAATAAGCATCTAATCAACCATCGCTTTTCTCTCTCGTTTTCTTTACACAGAAAACATATAACTTTCTATAATTTGCAACCTCATTTAATTACAACTTAATTCGCTTCCGTGTTGCTAACAATAAGAAAATACCACTATTACATCGTTCCTGTTAATTGCTTTTCTGTAAAAATACGTCCGGTAAAATACAGCAATTTCCCCCTCGAAAACAACTTCACTTTGATGTCGCCTTAGTCGCATCACTCCAACACAGGACGTTAAATCAATGGACGATTTGCCATTTAGGTCAGCACGTTTGTCGATACAATGGAACATCTTTAATTACGTTATGGACGGCACAATAGAGAGAAGCTCCCGCAGTCTCAATGATAGTAAACGCGCCAGGAGTTCTGAAATTACCGTGGGTGTTGGCCAATTGATGGTTTTATGTCCTTTGATGCAACGCATTCAGGCTCAATGAACGAAATTTTTCCGCAAAATAGAATTATCTAACCTAGTTTTGAATTGAATGAAAAATGCTAAATGAAAAAGCAGAGTCATGCCCTTAAAACAGGTTTGTGACAATATTCGCCAAATTAGTTTACATAAATTATTAATCAAAAGTGTAAAAGCATTACAGAAAATAAACCAAAGATTTTATTAAATTCATCACTCTATCTGACTATATGTATATGAAATAGTCCAGAGTAAGCTATCATCATTAAAGCAAAGAGGGTTGGTATATAAAGGAGACGATTTCAAACAACTAATATCCTATTAATTCGTTACTATCCCGTTTAGTGATAATTGTAAACTTTCCGAGACATCGTCTTGTTTACTACCCTATATTGTAAATGATTTAAAATGGTTTCAAAATATTTGTTTATGACTAACTATGACTAACCATACATCATACATTAGATTATATATAAAGAAATCGATAAGGGTAATGCTGTACTTGACTGCTTTTTCGATCTCACGGAGGCATTTGACACGGTAGATTACGACATGCTGTTGCGGAAGTTGTGGGTGCATGGAATACGTGGTGTTCCTTACGATCTATTTGTATCTTACCTCACTGATCGTAGATCCGTTGTTCCAATTAGGGGATCTGTAGATAGTTAGATCACAGAATTTTGCTCGTCAATAGTAGAAGTTAAATGCGGCGTACTGCAAGGGTCCATTCTCGGTCCGACCCTATTCGTAATTTACGTTAACGACCTGAATGTGTCTCTGCCTTCGTCTCTGATTACTCAATATGCTGATGACGTCAGCTGTATTATTGCGGATTCTACATTGGATGAGGTATCTGTGCGGACAAGTAACGTTGTATGCATGATGAATGAATGGTCTAAGTGTAACGGGCTTAGACTGAATGTATCGAAGACTAGTTCAGTGCACTTCCAAGCTTCCGCAAATGTCAATAGTAGCCCTTGTATTAGAAAGTGAGTTTGTTGGATTTCTTGGTTTGTCAGTAAACCCTAGCTTGAGGTTTGATAGGCACTGCGCTGACCTTGAGCGTAAATTAAGCTCTGCGTACTTTGCTGTCAGGTACTTGAAAAGCATTGTTGGCATTGATGTCCTCCGCCTGTTCTATTTCTCTTATGTGGAGTCACATCTGAGGGACGCAATAGTTTTCTGGGGATCGGCGCCGTATGCAGAGAGAATTTTTATTTCTCAAAAGAAAGTTATTAGGTGCATGTTTGGTGCCTCAGCCACGAAATCATGTCGCTCTTTATTTGTAACTCTGATGATCTTACCTCTTTGGTCCTTATATTTATTTGAAGTGCTAATATTTTATAAGCGTAATGAAGAGCTTTTTTACAAAAAACAAGGGTATTTATAATAATATGGCAACGCGGTCCTGCAATAATATAAGCGTTCCTGCACATAAAACAAGCCTCTACAAGCGTAGTCTACACTTCAGATGCGTAATGTATTATAACGCACTGCCTTCAAATATAAAAAACGCCACAACATTACGCTCTTATAGAAACTTATCAAAGACTTATATCAGTAAGTACAGCTTTTATTGTGCGGATGAGTATTTTAACGATGGGTCTCTCTAATTTTGAAATTTTATTATCTAACCTTCAATATAGATTTTAAATTTTATTGTTCTTTAACATATAACCATGCTTTTAATATGTGACACTAATGTTATGTCTGTGTTCTGTCTAATAGTTCATTACACTTGTATTTGAATTTATCTGTAGGTATCATCTATGTTTGTATTTTATTTTATATCACATTCTTATTTGTAGTTTGGTACGTTGTATCCACATTTAAATTGTGTGTATGTGCTTTATTAGCTACATTTTATATTGTATTCGGACACTATCAATGTTTGCATATTGTAATTTTGCGACAATAAATATTATTATTACCTATTATTATTATTAACTAATTTTAAAGTATTCGCAGAATGATTTCGGATTTAAATCTATTAAATATCTTGTGCTAGGGCTGCATAACAACAAATATCTATACAAAACCAATAAATGTCACACGGAGTTCTAGACGGGTTGCAAGATCCTTTTTAAAAAGGTGGCCTGGTGACGAAATGTATATATACTTGCTTCGATTTGTATTTATATTTTGTTTCAAATAAATACTTGTCTATAAATCAACAACTGTTTTTATTTAACAGCCTAATTAATGAAACAATTTCACAGTGTTTTGCCACTTTAAAAAATACACTAAAGGAGCAATCTTCCAGAATAATTCGCCAAGTAAGCTTGCCACATTTTTTGCGGTATGAAAGATCAAAGTTATCGAATCGAGCAGAAATATTTTTTCCCGTTGTTACACATAATAGTCTTATTTTGGACAGCGATCTACCAGGTTATTTAGGACTACATAACTGTCTTATGCGTCCTTAGGGGATGCCATGGATTTTTGGAATACTCTGTACATTGATATAATACATACTTACTTTTGTAATTGAACGTTCAATAATATTATGACATCAGCAGAAAATTTGTGGTTTCTTAAATATAAAAGAAAAAAAAACACGGATTGTAAAAGACTTTTTTTAAAGAATGGTAGTTATTCCACAGAATTTCAAGGAAAAGAGATGTTGTTTTAGACTTGTTTCTTCAGGTGGAACAAATTGCTTCCAAATTTTTCTATATTAGAATAATAATAATTCTCGTTTAAGCTATTTTTATTCAAGAAATATTGAAACTTACACGTAGGCTCGTGTCGTCCTTGTCCATACTATACTGTGCCTAGCTTTCGGGTTGGAACCGCGTCCTGGGTCATTTTCTGATCGTTGTTTCTATAATCGCAAGCAATCGTCAGGAAATACAGTTCCCTTGAACATACTGTTACGTGCTGCTATCTAGGGTAAGAAAACATGGCATTTAGTTATATATTTTGAGACGCACTGAAACATTCACTTATAGAGGGTTCTTAGTTTTTTTTTTCTGCACGTTACACTTAACGTTTCAAAGTAACAATTGTTTCAGCTCTGAAGCATTTTCGTTAACGAATTTTGTTTAGTGGGTTATTTCCCCTTTTATTGCTTTTGCTGGTATGATAACTTCAGCAATGGACCATGAGTCCCACCTTTATAGGCATACGAAAGACAGTTGTTGAGGATTTTAAATAAAAGCTTCATTTTTGTACTATAAAATCAGTATCGTTATTTTCTAGTATATTCTCGTACATGCGCAATCCTTGAAATAGACTTTCGCCTTTCCAATTTTCCGTTGCTTCGATACCGCTGTAAAAAAAATAAGAAACAGAAAACTTGCATCACGTCGACAAAATGTTAGCAATACTTTCAATTTATTCTTATCATGGTATCCCTCGTATCGCAGTGGATGAGATATTTTCCCCTAGTTTCAATTCATTAGCTTCTCCATATGTGGCCATCGCCGTTATTGTTTTTACGGTGGATAGGTATGCATGTGCGTACAGGTCGTATCATTTTCGCGGATCAGAAAGTATTCACACACGATGTATTCTACGTTGTGGGAAACGCAACGGGGTTCTTGCGAAATCTCCACGTTCACCTCTCATCGTCGGCGGTCCCATTGTCTCTAGAAACTTTAGGAAATCATGCGTAACGTACGCGAATACATGCGAAAATATGCGACCGATTTAACGAAACCCGTCTACGTGATCGAGGAAAATGCGAACACTTACAGGTTTAACAGAATTAATTTATGAACATACGTGTTAATTAGGTGGGTTTTGTTTGTTAAGAGGGTTAGCACGACTATAATCAGAATAAACTCGTACTAAACTTGAACTTGAATGTTTAACTTGAAGAGGGAAACTTCGGGAAATACCCTCAAGGGTATTTTGGGAAAATTTGGTAGTACATGTTGAGATTGTCTGTTAAAATTACGTTGTAGTTTAAATTAAGTAAATGTAAAGCCTACGTTACATGAGAAACAAATAAGTAACATAAATAAGCGAACTACATGTTAAAACTATAGGACCCCAATTTCCTCTGAATAAAAAAAACATTAAATCGAAAAAATTGAGGGATCGCAAAACTAGTGTTTTTTTTAGCATTTATCCTGTAGATTTTAGAACTTTAATAACCTTTTAATACAAAACGTAGTTAGTTCTAGTATTACGATAACAAAATATATTTATACACACGGCTGCCTTGGGTTGCCCTTATTAGTTTTAAACTATTTGCAACAGAGGAATGAATTTGAGTATGAAATGTAAATCCGAAATTCCTGAAACGCTCAATTGTTGCTGTAAAACCATCATGATGTCTTTTTTTTCATTTAAATATGTTTGAAAGAAAAAAATTAATGAACTTTTCAAATGGAAATACGATGGCTCACTAAGTCATCTTGAAAAAGTATTAAATTAGTGTTGTTTTAATACCAGACCTCGACATTCTGATGGGGTATTTATTACGTATTCGCTTTGTCGGAACAAAAAATAGTGCAATAGTTAAAAATATGCTATGTTAATTAGATCCACATATCTATAGCCAAGTTCGGCAAACAAACACATGGAAATAAAGCTTCCAGGAGTGCCATAATTTGGTTATAACAATTTGGAGTCCTCGTTCTCTAGTCTAGTCTTTTTGATTATAATTTTATACCTTGCAAACTGGCTTTTTCTTTTCTGTTGATCGCTGGCATAGACTACACCCTTTACTTAACTAATAAATTATGATTACTCTTGTGTTTGAGCAGTTGTACGTGTGTGTTTCTTTAATATTCTTTGTGAAATAATATCTCCTATATTCTATGTCGCTAGATCTAGTTCTTCAATAAATGAGTGCATTAAGTTTTAAGAAAAATATTTTTTATATTATCTTTTGTAATTAGCCTTGATGACTTTTTGATAAGATTTAAGAAATTTGAGGATATTTAGAAAAAATAGAATTAAGTAGTGGTAGGCAACGTTTATAAATCATATCTAACGCGATACAAGGAGCATTTGGCTCATCTTAAATTTAGAAGTTTTGACAAATCTAGTGTAGCCCTACATAGGCTTGAAGAAAACCATAAAGTTGACAATGTAAAGTTAGTTAAAAACGTAAGCAACTATGTGCAAATAAATTGTTATGAGGGTATGGAAATATATAAAAACAAACATATTTTAATGAATTCAGATTTAGGACCCTTAAATTTTGTCTTTAGAGTTTATTAAGTAGAAGTAGTAGATCAGACGGAGTTAGGATTAGTAACTAGTTAAGCATGACGGGCAGTCAGCCATGACCGTGATCATTGTACCATGATCTTTTTTAGGTATAAATTAGGGTAGTTTTAGTGTAATTATTCAGTTCAGTGTTTCTGCTGATGATGATAGCTTTGCCATCGAAACATACGTCCAGTTTAGTGCAGTTTGTGGTGAGGGGTCTAGGAGAAGTTTGCAGCAAATCATATCTAGAATTATGTCTTTAAATTGTCACATTCATGAATATTTATTTAGTGTGACCAGCTTAAAGCCACTTAATATTTCCGCAACTACATATTGTAGTATTTGTCCTTTAATGAAACTAAGCGTACCCGATCTGTTGCTTTTATAAGCCTGTTAAATAGGCTACTTACAAAAATATGTTTTATTATCACTTTCAGCATGTGTATTGTCCACCTATTCGAAAAAACGTATCCAACGAAACCAAAATACTTAGAATTTGAGCTTATATTTGAAAATGATTTTAGAAATCCTAAATAATTATATAGAATGTGTCTTGTGTAAAATTCATTTCTTTTTTTAAATCATTAATAGCAATACGTCTACTCTAAGTACTATTGGAATTCGAACCCAATATAAAGCTTCCTTCTTTCTTCTCTGTTTATACCCTCTACTACGCCTTCTCCAGTTCTTTCTCTGACTTTTTCTTTTCCTTTTTGCTTTCAGGATCTTTCCTTATTACATCCCTAATCCCATTCCCTCAAAATTTTCCAACCGTTACATTTTCTTTCACCTAATAACATCCCCAATATTCGCAATATAAAGAGTACATTTCGTCATTATTTTTTTCTAGATTAGTTCATATTTTTCTCTAAAAATTCTGCGTATTGTCTTTATCTTTCTTCCCAAAGTCTTTAAATTTTACCCAAGTTAAGAGTGAGAACCGAGTTAAAAGTGTGTTAAATTTCTGATCCTCCATATCTTGGAGTCATATAGAGGGACAACCGATTATTCTTTCTATATCCCTGAGCTTTGGACAATTTTAAACTACAGAAGTGGTTTCCTATAGAATCTCTGTCGCTTTACGCTATTCTTAGCCGATATCTGCATCTACATTACCCTTTGCTTATGACTTGGGCACTTTCGGCAATAGTTCTGGAACCCTATTTTTAGATTTTGATTTAATTTCCATGAGAAATGGTGTTGTCAGATTTACAGATAATTCTTGATAAGAGCGAAGAAATTTCTCAGCTGGGTTAAAGGTCATAAAGGTAATCTGAGAAACGAGGCTGCCGATAGGTTGGCGAGACGGGGTTCGTGTTCTCCTTATATGGGACCGGAATCTGTTCTTCCCATTTCTTCGGCTACACTCAATATCCTAATAAACCAGTGGACCACTACTCTACATGGGGAGAGATGGACATCCATAACCACCTGCTGTCAGGCACGCAAAGCCATACCCAGGCTGTCGTCTAGGACAACGAGATACTGTCTGCGGCTTTCTCGCAGTAAACTACGTCAAGTTGTAGGGCTATTGACTGGTCACTGCAAACTTAATAAACATATGCACCGCATAGGACTGACTAGCAGCCCACTCTGCCGTGCATGTTACCTAGACCTAGAGGACGAGACACCGGAGCACATCTTATGTGACTGCTCGGCGCTTGCCCAACTTAGAAGTTCCATCCTGGGGAAGTTCTGGCCCAGTATAGCCAGCTTTGGGTGGCGCCTCACATGCTACACTGCTCGAGTTCATTCTTCGCTTGAGTTGGGCTCGAGTAGGCCGCAGGTGAGTGACGCCACCTCGGGAAGGCAGCACAATGGGCTCGGTTAGAGTGGCCTAAGTGCGCGTGGCTAGCCACCCTTCCCAACCTACAATCCAGAATCCAGAAACAGCGAAGTTATCCTTTAAATGTCATTCATTATACATACATTTTGTCATCTGCAGTATGTTATCTGCACGGGCAAGATATTGGTGGCGTTTAAGAAGAACTGTTCCACTATATACTAATATTCAATAAATAACAACTGGTATAAAATTCAATGGATAGTACAAGATTATTGACTTACTAGTGTCAGCTAAATAGCCATCCATTGATTCTGACGTGGCTCTGAAGATGGCCATTTAGCCAATAATCTTGTGTTATTGATTCACCTTTATACCAACTGCTATGTACTACTAATTAAATAGTTCTCTTCTGTTTTAGTAGCACGAATAATCCTTCTCAAAGTAGAACGTTTAATAACTTGCAGGTAATTTTACCTCTTTCATTGTTTTTATTAGGTTGCATCTATTTTCAGTACAGTAGATATCTTTGCATGTATAAAAAGATGCAAGCCGTAGTATTTTATTTCTCCGTTATCATTTACTGATATGACTTTAGTATTCTCCTCCTTGATCTTTAATACTTCAGACACTACGTCTAAAAGGGAGATTTTACGATGCAGTAACTGTTGGCAACATATATGTACGTATTCATCTATTTCAAAATTCACCAGACAAAGTTTGCTTCAAAAAATAAAGCGCGCTTTTATTTAACAAAGTTCTAATTGTTTGCTTATCAAAGCATCAAAGAAAATTATAGCAAGCATAATTTAGAAAAATAGATATAAATCAACTCTGAGTTACAAATCAGTTAAAGCTTAAATTATTTACAAATACCTGACTATTATTTCACCAATACCTCCACATTGTACCAAAATATTGCTGGCTCCACTTTTAATATGACTCAACCTACCTTACCTTACCTATAAGTACTGGTGCTTGCCATGCATTTCTTCCCAAAGTTGTTTCAAAATCATCTCACATCTACGTCAAACATAACATTCACCATTACTTGCGTCACAAATAACGCTTAAATCAGTTCGTTGAATTCTGAAACGTATGCACATTACCAGGAAAATTTACTTAGAGCAAAAGGTTATGGGAGTTTTATAAATCAACCAACCTTGATAACCATGATGTTATTGCCTACAACGCGAAGAAAATGTTCATTATTAATTTTTTAACCCTATCGCTGAAAGTTTGCATAACTCCAAATCAGTTTTCCTGATAATATATTAGTGTACTATGAACTGATATAGTACTTTGCCTGAAGCGACATTTACAAATAAAACAGTTTGTAAAAGTAGAAGATACTATCACTCAGAATTCTTTTTTTCATTCTGAACATCTCTTAGTAATATTTTGGTATACTGTGAAGGGAAAAGGTACTTTACCTGAAAAAAAGGACAGGCTTTACTTAACTGTAAAGCTTGTGTATTGGATTGGATAAAATCAGAAGCAAACGATAATTAAGCTTCAGAGAAAGCGGGAGTTGTTTCCCAAATATTAAATTCCAATTCAATGTGTATTGTCAATCACACACACTGTATCTAGTGTAAATTAATTAAAAAAAAAAAACAAAGCTCCCGTAAGCCATACAGGGACATATTTAAAAAGGTAACTATACTATATGCCAAATAATTCGAACACTATTAAGTAAAATTAAAATATCATAATGTTAAACACTTTAACGTTCTAATTGTGATCAGATTCTTCAATAAACATCCGAAATAAACAGGAATGCAGTTCCTAAAGCACTTGAGCAGGTGTTTCCTACATGTTGTGTGAAGCTAAATGAGTGATATTTGTTAATTTATATACGTGAATCACTGAAGCTAATTAAAAGTCAGAGCGTTGCGTTGTACGATAAAAATAATAATTACATAATATATTTAGCGTAATTTAAATGGAATATATGTAAGCAAAATTATGTATTCAAATCATGCCACTTTACCATCACCGACTAATTCGCCAATATTCAATTTAACGATCGCCTAATCGTGGGCCGATCCGATTCTCAACACTTCCTGAGCGGGCAGGTGCGCGTGCAGGATATTAGCACGTTTCCTGTGCCGAGTGTGCGTCCGTAATATTTCAAAACGGAGCTGCCTTGTCGCGATCGGCAGAGTACGTGAATGGATGGAAATCGGCCCCTTAGTAATAATGGAACGCGATAACATCTTTCGGCGTTTTCACGCGCGATATTAGATTAAATAGAAGACGGGTCTAAAAGAACCGAGTCGAGTCAGCCTTGGCCCATATATTCTATGGGCGCAATAAAAAGATGGCATCTACTGCATACCGGTGGAATATTGTGTAAGTATAAATCGGTTCCATGCTCCGGCAATACGTTCAATTCCGTTTTAATGACCGACACAATGCATTCTAACAGTGGTCGTTAAACCGGAGGTGATTTTCTCTTTATGTACTGGTCCCTGCTTCGTTGTTGATTCCAAAACTTCCATTACGGTACAAAAGTTTCGCCTATTTCCATCGGACTTTCGGTAATTTAGCGAATGTTAGTTTCATTTCTATTTTAATGTTGTTGCAATGAAAAGTTTAAATTACGGAGCAAACTCGATAATAGGTTGGCAAAGTATGCGGGAATGTGCTGCTCATTGCAGCGAAATGTTGAGAATTCTATTTTACACTAACCTCATTTATCCAATCCTAACATTGCATCATGAAATATCAAACTGCAAAATATTTCTTTTTGATATCCCATCTTCTATTCTATATGTTATTAATCTTTGTATTCTGATAGCACGCTCGAATTTAATAATATACATTTTCTCATACTATTTTCGATTTTCAATAAATATTGATGTAGCTAGTAGAAATTTATTATAACTTTACGCTTAAGTGTCATAAATATCATAGGGTAATAAACTTCCTAGAAACTCAATGCCGACTGTAAAATATATAAATACATGATTACGTCACATCGTACTAAACATTTTAACTAATATAAACATATGAAATAACGTTTGAAGTGTGCTATACATTTCAATATACTGATAAAAATTTGACGTTGAGATATAATGCAGAGTCTCTATTTTGAATACATTTTGCTCCAGAGAGGAGAAATCATTTTCTTGATTTTGTTCAAAATTTCAACCGAAACAGATGCATAGAATCTACTACGATTCTTAAAAGAAAAAATTACATTGTCCAACACAAAAAAAAATATCTCTGATTAAGAAAAACTTTCTTTTTTTTTAATTTGGGGGCGTTCTCTGTTGCGTCCCACAACTACATATTGAATATACGAGAAGAAGGGTGATAAATGGTTCCTTAGTGAGTTACGTTTTCTTGGGATGTTCATTATTCCCCGTATAGAACAAAATTTCCTCCAGAATAAAAGGAACAAGTGCCATCAATAACGTTTCTTCTAATAATAAATACTTAAATTGATTTTAACATTCTTGAGCGGCGTTTACATATTGGAGTGATCATATGTTGACATTTCCCAAACCATTAATGGCAAAAATAAAAAAATCAAAAGAAATCTGCGCATCTCGAACACATCCGAGAAGTGCAGACTGTCTTTTCGGTTACTTAATTGTTATGTTTTCAATCGACTGGTGGAAAAAATAAAGAAACCAAAAGAAAATGTGAGATGCAAAAGGCAAGCTGCTAAGGGCGTCTTAAAAATCATTTGTAATACAACACCATTGGTGAAAGAAAATGTGGCAGCTCATTGTAGACCTTGAAGCTGCTGAAAAAAATGTAAACCACATACGAGTATGTTATTATTGATTTTAAAACTACTTTTAATATTTAAGAAAATTATGTTATTATGACGTGCAATTTCATTCACATTTGTCATTGTCAGCTGTAGAGGCTGTGGTAATGTTTAAATGAGCTGCATTTTCCATCTTTTTATTATTAATTTTATGTAATAACTAAACTATTATATTAGAATTATAATTATTCATTATGGCTATTTGTTTTAGTGTATTTAGTTCCTTATTAAAGGATTCTTCAGTGTGAGGAGGATTATCTAGCCTATGAAGGCAATTACAGAAGGAAGCATATTTATGATTAAAGGGGTGATTAGATTGTTGATTAATTACCATACTACAGTGAGTGGATTCGCTGTATATCTCAAAATTTAGTTTACTGTCAATATAGGAGTGAATAATAGTTAAATCCAGAAAGATAGTTCGATTATTTAGTTCTTTTTCTAATGTAAATTTAATGGTGTTGTGTAAGGCGTTGATGTAGACAAGGCAATCATTCAATTGTACATTGTCTCTAGACCAAATAATAGGAATATCGTCCACATATCTAGCGTAAAATTTAATACAATTGCTAAAGGGATTATTATGTATAAGATATGTAGTTTAAAAAAAATCATAAATATATCTGCTAATAGAGGTGAATTGGAGAACCCATCGCATTGTTATTAAATTGGAAAAAGTCTTGGTCCACACAGATTTCAAGCAATCCTACCAACTCATCCCTCTTTTCAGACGGAATATTAAGTGAGCAAAGTTTTTCAATAACCAATTAGATAATTTCTTGTCTCGATATATTAGTAAAGAAGTTTAATACGTCCAAGGAAATAAGAATTTCCTCATCCTGTATGTTAAAATTGTCCAGCTTCTGAGTTAAAATGTAAGCTACTATTAACTGTATATTTGAGGCTGTTACTAAAAATGCCTTTCAGATAATTATTCAGCCATCCTGAGGGAGCATAAACTGGAGAATCCGTGTATGCAATCACAGGCCTGAAGGTATATGTGAAAAATTGTCAGCTTTGTGAAGTTTATGAAGACCATATAATCTTGGTATTAACGTATAGTTAGGCAACAGGTTTCTTTTTACCCTGTCATTGAACAAATGTTGACACGGAGTAATTTTGTTTTTAACTTTTTAATTTTATATCCTGAGTTCGAAGTGGTTACATTTATTTTAAGTAATTTTAAAATGTTGTTCGTTTAAACTTATGTTTTATTCTTTACCAAATGTCTGTTCTTTACAAGTTTTACATAAGTTCGGCTATCTACTTTATTTTAATTTTAAACTTTGACCATTATTAATTGATTTCTAAATTGTAAGTATTTAAAAAAAATACCATTTTACTTTACTCTCTCATTTGTAGGCAATTTTACCGTTTTGTTAATAATTGTTGCACACTCTTATTATATAATACTTCTTTAGCTGGCCTGGAAATGCTCGGAAAGAGCGAAACCAGTCGCGTGGTATTAAAGGATTTTGTGAGGATATAGAACTTGTTTAATTTATTTTCCCCTATTGTAATATTAGTTCTTTAGTTCATGTTATTTCACGATTAAATACGGTATGCGGCAAAATAAACAGTACTGAAATGCGCGAACATGGTTACAACGAATGTCTTTCGATTCGACTGGCATTAATAGCAGGAAGCCGCAGAATTCCAGCTGAGCAGCCATCCACCTCAGAAACTCAAAAACAAAAGAAATGGCGACGATCTTTAAGCGAAAAGCTTTCGATATAGCAGCAATAATGCAAAATCTCACTAAGAGTATTAATTTATGTGTCATATGACCGATTTCATAATCAAAAGCAACCTTCCATTAAATTTTAATTTGACAATTAACTTTAAATCGATTTTCATATTCAGCAAAAGCTTAACGCCGGCATTAAACGCATCTAAGTAGTAATAATATATGACAAAGCTATTCTGCTAAATATAAAAAAAAAAAAAAACAAATAAAAAGTCACGACTTAGTAATTGTAATTTTATATAAGTTAATTCACCATATAAATGTGCTTAATATATTGAATAAATATTGTACTTAATCATAACAAGAATATATGAATTGTTAAATAATAAGAAAAGCCGTTCAATCTTATGGATTCAATTCTTCCAATTGCGTTCGATTTTATCTGCCAACTATTTTTTTTTTTATGTTAATATACTCGAATAAAAAATATTTTACATCCGACGACTCCACGTAAAGAGCCGTTAAGGGCGCTTTAATAGTTTTGTTGTGGGAATTCAAAATACCCGTATTTCGTTCTGGGACACATTTTGTAGAAAATTGATTTAAACGTAAAATAAACAAATAAAATATTCTTAAAAAATACTAGTGTAGAAAACGAGGAAAAAATTTAATTCGCGTAATATGTCGATATGTATGTAAATATGCATGTTTTAAAAGTCATTATCAAAAACATCAGCATGTAGTAAAATATTGATACTTAAATGCACTCACGAAATATACACTCCACAGTCAGAGCGACAGACATATGACTGATTTTGTGATAAAATTTAAAACTTTTTAAAGATATTTGAATTTCATTCTCACTAATGCAGAATTAGGTTTCAGGGGTTAGAATTTTAGAGTAGTACGACGTTCTTTATTTATTTGCTATTTGTAGATTGGTTTGGTATTTCTGTAAAAATTTTCTTTTTCTTTTTATTAAATATGTTAAAATAATTTGGGACTGGATTACATCGTTTTTTTTTAACGTTGCATAGTAGTAGTATACGCAAAATATAAGGTGCGCCTGCGTGTGTTTCATATACGTACTATCCTGTTGCAGAACTGGGAATGCTCTCCATAGTGGTAGACTATGGAGTTACTCAGTTAGTTTTTCGTAGGTTCATATCCTACTGCTACCACAGCAAAACCCGTTCGTGTACAATGGTAAGCAAATGCGAAATACGCGACGCGCGTCAGCTCCGCCTGCAGCTGATAAAGTGCTATAGAGCCGAATACTGCGCATGTGTGTTGGCTACGGATTATGAGGACGTGTCGTTCTTGTCGAATGTTTGGTTTTTCCGATGAAAGCCACATTCATTTAAACGGATACATTAACAAGCAGACAACACGGTTTCTTGGATTCGAACGCCCCGACATAATCGTCAAGCAACCCCTTCATAGTGACCTTGTTACCATTTGGTGTGCTGTATCCGCACATGGCATATTGGGCCCGTATTTCATTGAAGCAGACGATGGAACGCCGTTAACTGTAAATCAGGAGAGCTACAGAGGACAGGTTATCACACCATTTCTGCATGATCTTTAGCAATTTTGTCGTGCCAGGAACTTACCACGTAATCAACAATTTCAGCAGGACGGGGCAACCTGTCACATGGCCAGGGAGTCTCTTCGAATGCTGCGCAATCATTTTGGGGACCGCCTTATTTCACGTGGCACTGATTTTCCATACCTATCGCACTCACCGAACTTAACACAATCTGATGCGTACATATCGGGAATGCTGAAGAAGGCTGTTTTCCATACCGATCCACCGTCTGACATTCCGGAATTGGTTAAAATTCAAGATTTCTTTTTCGTGCCATGCAACAACCTGTGTTCACATACATGTTTGTGAACCTTCGCGAACGCTATGAATACTGCTTGAAACTGAACGGAGGGCATCTTGAAAATCTGTTTTATCGGGAACGTCGTCGTGAATAATACACTATATAAAGTTAAAATATCGCTATATAATGTAAAGTAAATACATAAATAATAAACAATAAACGTTTCATAATTTCAGTACTGTTTATTTTGCCGCATACTGTACATTACTGACGTATTTTTTTTTATTAAACTAAAATGAATTAATCTAAAATATATATGACGGTTTCTGTTCAGAATCGCCTATAGAATACATCCTGTATACCATAGCTTGGCACTACTGCTATAATTTAGATTTTTTTTTATGAAATCTGTTGTTGACTCACCTAAAATTTTGACTAATATCATTTACTTTTCTTCTGCAATAACTAATGATTTATCTGCGAGCAATAAAACGATAAAAAACGTACAATTTTATTGTGAAGTATGTATATTTACCCACTGTGTACAAAGAATTTAGTCCAGCTCGTGCAACTGCACCTATATGATATACGAATACACATAGAATCAATTATTCAATTAACAATTTATAAACAAGATAAAGAAAAGGAACTGGCGCGTCTGGCCGTGGACCAATCCCAATTACGTATCTTTTGTTGCGAACTCGACTGTATTCGGTGAACGAACGTCCATGGCCTTGTACGTCCTCGCCGCAGCATAGTCCGACAATATATGTGTGTGTTACGATGCCGCACTGCTGGTGCTCTTGCCAGTGCTGACAAGCACATTATCATCCATCAACGGGGAAGCTGCTCGGCAAGGCCTCGCGTATCAGATTAAAAATATTTTGTATAGCGAACGCCGGGCGTTGTCGCTCTTGTAAGGAGTAATCAAGCCCTGGTGTTGTTCGCAAACGAGCGAACGCAGAGGCGGCTACTACATTGCGCACATTCCTCGATTCAGATTCTCATCGAGGAAGGACGACTACTACTGCCGATGGCCGACCTTTTAATCTTACTAACTCGAGATGAAAGAGTGAATGCAAATAAATGTTGGTGCAAAAGATTCAGAACGGTTTTGTAGTATTTCCACCAAAATATTGAAATAACAGAATTTTGAATTTGGCATTTTGAAATTAAAAAATGGACCAAGTTGAAAAATAACTTGAAAAACGCTTCTGGCTCATTAACCCTAAAACTAAACCATTGGACATCGCCTTAGCACAAACAATACTTCATTCAATTCTTTTGCTTCCAAGACATATTCAGTTGTATGTGAATACCATTGGTGGCAGTCAAAATTGTTTGCCTCTCTTTAGCACGCCAAACCGCCATCCCATTAAGACCACTCTTCCATTATAACAATCTAATAATAAGGCAAAATATTCATCACTGAAATACCAAAGAAAAATAAAAGTTGATATGACCCCCTTGATAAGACAGTTTCGGAAAGAAACTGTCATATCAAGGGGTACAACTTTTAACGGCGGGTCTAACGATTGAAAAATCATTGCATCCCTAAAATGTAAATAGAGGAGATGGATATTGTGACCACTCATTCAAAAGGTCTTTTAATTCTCTTTACGGAAACATGTATCAAAAAGACATTTTCTTTTAATCGATATGCAAAATATGCATAATTTGCAACCTGTGTAATAAAACACGATTAGGATAGAATGGCTTCAAATACTTTTCCTATGTACTCTTCTGACACTTCGCAATTTTTTTATAGTAACCACGGCAACTCCTACTTGTTTTTGTCACATTCACTTATCTTTAATTTCGTTTTCCTTCACTTTTTTTGCTTGTGTTATGTTGTACGGTATTAGTGTATGCTTGCATTGTTTAATGAAATGTTCTTTAGTGGAGCTTACTTTAGTTTAAATCCTGAATTCACAAAAATTAATATCATCTATTCTATCGAAGAACACCTGCAATTAGTAACTTTGTATTATGAGAATGGAAGATGTGCAAGATCTACAACTCGCTTATTCAACGAAAATCGTGCTAGTCAAAATGTGCCACACAAATGCGTGCTGGAATTAATCCAAAAATTTATGGAAACGGGCTTTGTATGTAAAAAGCAACATTTTCGTCGGGATAATGAAGATATCAACGTCAAAGTTTTGATCAGGTCACAGTGCTTGGAAATGTGACGTCGATACAATAGGTATCTCAAGCATCAAAAGTAAGACGTTCATCAGTTGGTAGAATAAATTTAAAATTACATTTCTACCCGAATTGAATGAGGATTATTTTAACAGGAGGTTGGAATTGTGCGACTTAATGACTAAGCGCCCCTACAATAATCTAAACTTACTGTATAATATCTGGTTTTTCGGACGAATCATCTTTTTCATAGAACAGTGAAGTAAATCGTCACAACTAAAGATGTTGGAGTGACACCAACTCTGATTTGACACAGGAAATACGCACACAACGGCCATACAAACTTAATGTATAAGTAGGTTAGTATCATTGGCAATCATCTCATAGGACCGGTATTCATTAACAGGACTTTAATTACTCAAATGTATATGAACATGCTGGACAATCGATGCTTTGATCAAAGAAAAATTGGAGCAAGATCTATGTTTGTTGTAGAATGACATAGTATTTCAGCAAGATGGAACTCCTCCACATTACGCTACCGGAATACGACAACTTCTGGATCATCACTTTTACGATCATTGGATTGCTCGAAGGAGGCTTATAGGATGGCATGCCAGATCGCCGGATCATACACCACTTGATTTTTTTCTCTGGGAGCATCGTAAGTCTAACATGTAAAGAGTTACGCCAAAAAATTATTGAAGAATATCAACGAATAACGTCAGAATTGTTCCGAAATCTCAGGAGAGCATTTCAAGTAAGATTGTACTATGTATGGAGGTTAATTATCATTATTTTGAATATTTAATAAAATAAAATCCAAACCATTTCACTCTAATCGTATTTTTATTGCACTTTCTGCTTATTAATTAAAGAAAAACGTCTTTCTGATACATGTTGCTGTAAAGAGAATTAAAGAATCTTTTGAATGCGTGGTCGCAATTTTTGCTATACATGCATTCTGAAAATAAGCCGCAGATAGTTAAAGACACATACAGTAGAACGTTTTCCTTGTCTAAAATTCTGAATACGAGCTTTGGTACAGCATGTGAAAAAGAAAACCATTTTCTGTAGCTATTGCAGCTTAGGAAAGAACTAGCTTTCCAAAGAGTTCTCGAACACCTTAAAGAAGATTACACTAGAAGAATAATGTTATCTTTACCCATAAAAATAGTTATCAATCTTGTAATAATCATGGAATACGGGACCCACGTATAGAAATTTGCTTAAAAATATAATGCTTTTATAATAAAGGCAATTTTACTTCTAAACAATACAGAAACTGAAATACACTTACAATATAGTGTTTTCTTTGATGTCTACAGTCTATATATAAGAGCTAACTGTAAATTTACACGTTTAAATGTAGAACACGGTTTGTAACCCGCTTCCCAATATTACAACTTTATTCCTAATAGCTATAACTATACTAACCATAATAAATTATTATTTTATCTCATCTCTCAAAGGTGTTAAGTGTCACTCACTCATTGCAAAAAAAATATTGCCTTTTAAAGTATAACTAGCTGATTTATTTAGAATTGACCTGTATACATATGTTACTATGTTGTTCTCATTTTATTTAAGGTGTGGAGATAATAATACTCATGAAAACAAATTAGTAATGCTGGATTGATAATTATCTAACGGTTAAGTATCTGTAATTACTCTTACTTCATTATTACTGTTATTATTATCTTGAACAGATATAGAATATAATTTATATATTGATATATACTTAAAAATATCATTACCACAGCTTATATCAATATATGTATGTATGGATGTCTAACGTATTAGTTATTTCAAACTTTAAGAGCGTATCAATTATGTCATCACTACATCACTAGGTACATTCTGCATACATAATAGGTATGATGCTGGCAATTACAATTTATTCTTAACCGTGCCATATAATTATTAATAATGATGACCTTTGGTTACAGAGAAGAATAGTAATTATAGGGATTTTTGATTTTTAGGAAAACACAATCCCCAGTAATTAGAATTAAAGCAGGCTTCGTAGCGGTATTCCGAAACTGATGTTTTCTCTTTTATTTGCAGGTAATCATCCGAGAATTTCTTATTCGTTTCGCCCAGAGAACTCTGGGAACCGTTCGGCAGATACCTTGACCGGTACGATGAAGTTAAAAAGGTACGTCTTACCATTTAGTGTTGAAAAAAGAAATTACTAGAGACAAAAGAGTATTGGATAACTTTATTGTGTTTTCCAACAGAATGTTTGAATAAAATAACAAAATATCTACAAAATAATTCAGAACTAAGAATCAATATTTCTACAGTAATCTACAAACTCGTCAATACAATATATAGAATACTGTAAAAATAGCGCTTTTAATTTTCTCCTAAGAGACCTTGCATTACTTTCTTCAAACTGAGTGGCAAAACGTTAAATAATGCAAGAGATGCTAAAGAACTTCGAGTATTTAAACGCTCGATAGTCGCAAAATATAGAATTCCTTGAAAAAGTACAACCACTAATACCCGCCATACTGCGTATAATATGTTTTTAAGCAAAAAAAAAAAACATGATTAGAACAAGACGACCAATATCCCAAAGCTCAATACGATAGGAAATTCTTGAATGGGCTTCACTGTAGTAAAGTGGCATCACTATTTCTACTTTTACAATTACTTTTAAGTTCCTTATTAGCTAGCATGCAGTATTCATTCATGACTTTTCATTTTAGACAAAGGCTGGTGGGGAGCTACGACTTAGTAGTGAACGACCCTTTCTTTAACTTGTAGTGATAGCGTTAAGTTTTTGGAAGTTCATAAGCAGGATAATCTTTCGTGGATAGAGCATTGCACTAAACTTACAACGAAGGTCTCCTCTAAGTAGTACATTTTCAGATGCTTTTACTGCGGCGAAATACAATCTCGACTCCAATACGGCATAACTTTGTGGGGATCATCAACTGCCTCTAAGCAAGTATTTCTTGCACAGAAAATGGTGGTAAGATCAATTGTAGCTGCTAAACACTCTGACTCATGTAGACCAATTTTCTCCGATCTAAGGATTCTTCCTTTGGCAAGCTTGTATATTCTCGAAATTTGTGCCTACATTCACTTAAATAGGACCATGTTTAAAACTAACGCCGAAATGCATAATTACAATGCTAGAACGAAAAGTAACATACATGGACCACCAGTGTACTCAGTTGACTGACATTGGACCATACAGTATTGGTATAAAAATTTATAACAAAATATTCGACGGTTGTCAGCACCAATACAGCGAATAAAAAGTTTAAGTTTAAGTTATCTCAGTACCTTAAGCAGTACAATTTTTATTCTATTGATGAATTATTTTCGCACATCACCAAAACAGCCACTTAATTTGATATTAATAATTATTCATTTCTACCACTTTAATTATGTACTTTGTTTATAAAACTTAGTTATGTAGTAGTAGTTTTTTTTTTTTGTTCTTTAATTAGATATTAGTATTTTTATTTTCATAGTTTTCTCGTGTCAATAACTCTTTGTTTTCGCACATTCTAGTTTGAATTATATTTATTTTTTTTTAGTTTGACATGTTACAAACACAAAGGTGTCCCTGTAATTAATAAACATTATTATTTAGTTTTTTAGTTAAACCTTCACAATGTAACCTCCAACTTAAACTCTGCTCCACAGTTACACCCAGAAATTTTGCCACTTTATTACTAGAGATCACTAGACTGTGGCATACTAAAAATAATAAAGTCAGTCTTATATATATTTGGTGTAAGTTATTTCCAGAAAATCATTCTGCCATCTTATTTAAAACTGTAAGAATATCATCTTGCACACAAGCAAAATCTGTGCCCGAGACCACAGCAGCAACAACGTCAGCATATAAACAATCAAGCAGTAATTTACAAAGGCAATTATATCATTAATAAATATGGCAAATAACGAGGGCCCAAGAATGGATCCGTGCAGAACACCAGTAGTTGGAAAATTGGAAAAATCACTTCCGATCACCAGTTTTAAATTTTATTTTAATATATTGTACCCGACGTGGTAAATATGGCCTGAATCAATACAACACAACCCCCGCATCCAGCGCTCGTACAACCTGCTCAATGAAGCAGTGTATGCCAATAATAGTGAAATGATTACGCTGAAAACCATGCTGCTCGTCTCAAATGATACTATTGAGCAGAAGATGTTCCTCTAACGTGTCAAGTATAGCATGTATATAGATTGTATATCCCATTGCTTTGTTTTTGTAGAGGTAACACAAGGGATTGGATATTTTAAATCGCTATTATTAGTAATTAATATTAATTTAGGTAATATCAAGAATAAGCCGGGTGATCTGAAGATCGGAATGTTAAGTTGTGTGGGTGTGGAATGACTCCAGAATCACGTTAGAGTGTTTAATTTTCGTCGGAGACCACGTCTTCCACATTTTTTTTTTTAAAAATCCGATTTTCAGGTTATGTCTCCACAGAAAACTCTTCCAAATCCTTGAAAAAAGAACGGATTTATCAACCAATAACCATTGTAACAGAGTACTAAATTGTTTCAATTTAACTTATTTTCTTGAAATAACACTATTTTATGTATTATTTTTGCCAAAAAAGTATACGTTGGTATTCGTTTTAAACTGCCGCTTTGACTAGAGTTTTTTTTAGGTTGGTACGTTGGTCATCGCAATGTGTCACAGAATCACAACTACATCATAAATACAAAGGTATACTTTTTTAAAATAATACATGAGAAGGTGTTATTTCAAGAAAATAAGTTAGTTGAAACAATTTAATACTCGGTTATAACAGCTATTGGTTGATAAATGTGTTTCTTTTTTTCTTCAAGACTTTAACGTGTTTTCTGTGATGACATAATCTGAAAATCACATTCTTTTTTAGGAAAAAAAGGTGTGGAAGACGTGGTCTCCGACGAAAAATAAACACTATAACGTGATTTTAGAGTCATAGTGCACCAATACCACCCAAAATTACAATCTTCAGAGCACCCTAGCTATTCTTGATATTTTCCATCAAATTATCTGATAAACTGTTAGAAGTTATTTCTTAGCATCCATGAAAAAATACCGGTTTCCGCCTGAGTATAGAAATACTCTACTGTAGTTGTCATCTCGACTTACCATTGCCAAGGCTAGTAGTGTTTTGCCAAGTTCTGTGTACATTTTTTGAAATGTTACTGAAAGAAAGATAATATCAATTGTCGATTAGCATTATAAACACAATAAAGGCTTACAAATTATGACTTAAATTACGAATTACTTTGGAAGGCCTTGATTTCTAAAAAAAATTCTCGACCACTGTAGTAAGCTGCAATCAGCAGAATTACTGGAGCAAAGACATAAAAACGATTGACCATTCCGTTTCAAATTCTTAATGACGGGAGCAAATTATAAGATAAGAAACTGCTTCCTATTTTTAAATGATATTTTGCTGATACTAAACCATACAATTACTAATTGAGGTGCTTCTTATTGCCAAATTCCCTTTTGTTAAACTCTTAAACTTTTGTGTGGATATTGCCGTGTTATTGCTTGTGGCGGTCTACATTCACATGATCACTATAACCTCAAACAAACAAAAAAATTAAATAAAAACTGGAAAATTGTTTAACACATTGCTCCCATTTCGAGGTTAGATATACGTCTATCACCCTCAGTTTGAATTATATCCTGGATTGGTTGCATAAAACTGTGGAAAGGTATTGCAATTTTGGTTTTTACTAGCTCGTCTTGACAAATGAAATATAGCTCCTTTTCCACTTTGCTATCTTTATTTACTAAAAGCTTCCGGTATTCTACAAGATTGATCGTTTTACCGCTTACAAGAGTTTATGTACCTATATGAAAACAAGTTTATATCAAACATTCAATATCGCGAATGCTTCAGACTATGCCGAGGTCATTAGCATATGACTGCACTTGCACTCTCACTATCGCAAGGTTAGGTAAACATTTACCATCAGAAACTAGATACATATGTGTGTGCGTGCGTCACTAAATAAATAAATTAAATAAATAACTACACCTTCTAATTCGCCTAAGAGTCATCTCTTTAGAATACTATGTAAAAACAAATAAGTGTTGCTGTATGCTACCAATAGCTATAGATTGAATATAGTAACTTCAATTTTTATTTCTTGCAATGTTAGCAATGTTGTAATAGCTCTACTTTAACAAACTCCTGAAATGTTATATGCAAACGTAAAATAATTCTAACTTTCCTAACACGACTTTTGAGAACCACTTTATGGACTTTTAAAAGTAAAATGTTTAAAACATGCTTAAGCTATCACAAAGCTGTTAACCTACAAAAGGAAATAGCTAATAAGTAAGTATTTATTTTTGTTATATATGGAAAACACTGCAACCTCTAGGTTGTTTGCATTTAATCTCCCATTGTTTACCCATTAAATTACGCCATCCATTCCAGTAGCTTGATACCTTATATTAATATTCACAGACATCTAGCTGATTGATCCAAATAATCCTCTGAAAACTCTCTAAAACTTCGTATTTATACAGAGTATTGTAAGGAGTGTTTTTTTCTGGAGTTAGTATCAACAGTGTTGTTCATTTTTTCGTGAGTTATTTTGTCTCAGTGCACAATATCCTGTTAGGCAACCTAGCGCGATATAAAAATGATAGCTACTAAGTTGCAATAGTTCTTCGGTCTTCTTCTTTGATGGTTCGTTAGTAGAGGTCTTTGCATGGATTTCTCGAGTTATATTATTCCAGTCTTATTTACGTTTTCCTTTAAATCATTCCCTCACTTGCTCTCGTGCTGTGTTTTTAGGCATTCCTAGAAAATATTCTGAGTCTATACAGGAAGCCGATAATTACTTTCTTGCTAACTCATTGGTTTTTTGTTTGTTTCGATATCTTGGTATCGGGAGAGATCTATTGGAGCCCTCGAAAGTTCTCAAGTTTCCACTGGACAAGATCTTTATAGAGAACACCAAGCTGCTCGAGTGGAAATAAGAGACTTAATAGGGATGGTACAATGAGCACCTAGCTCAAGTGCCCGGACTTTAGGTGTGTTGTATACGCAAAAATTTCCCGCTAAAAACAGGCAGGGGGGATGAAATAGTTATGGCGTTATATATTGTAATGAATGTATGTTATCTCACATAGTTTTGTAGTTCTTAAGTAAATAAAGAGTTAAAATACGTAACAAGTGGCGACGAGGATGTTAAATTAAGAAGTTACTGTGAGAAGAATTCAGATACTTTTACGAACGAAAAACCTACCTACAGACAGCTAGAAGTCAGCAACCGTTACTAACCCTACTAAAGTACTGAAACGCACTACGTCGAAAATAAAAAAATCCAACGCTGCATCATGAGTAGTACAACCGCTATTTGGGAATATAAACCGGAAGAGGAGGACTTTGGTTCGTACATTGAAAGGTTCAACTGTTTTACTTCGATCCGGAAGGTATCTGATGAAAATAAGGTTAGTTACTTTATTGCATGTGTCGGTCCAAAAATGTACAGCCAATTGAAGACCCTTTGTACTCCTAAAACCCCTAGTGCCCTATCCTTTGCTGAAATATGTACCTTATTAACTGAACATTTAAATCCGAAACGTTAGAATGCACTGAAAGACAAAAATTCCGTAATAGAAAACAGGCCAAAATGAACCATTTACAAGTTTTTTATCCGCGCTTAAACAATTGTCATTAATTGTGGATTCAAGGGGAGGAGAGATTGCACGAAGAATTAGGGATCAAATAATATTTGGTATTAGTAATGATAGTACACAAAATTATTTTTTAAGAACGCCTAACCTCACATTAGATGATGTTATAAAGAAGCCTTAGCGGATGAGCAGCTACACAAGGGGTAAAATCAATTTAAAAACATAGACGTTACAAAAGTAAATAAATTGAATCAAATTGAAAATTCGAAAAGCGGCGTGCGCCAAAAGTTTTAAGGGAAAACGACAAAGCGGTCAGAGAACGCGAGTTTTAAAAGTAACTATCAGGCAAATACACAATCAATCACATGTTATCGGTGCGGTAAAGCCAATCATATCGCCCCTAAATGTAGATTTATAATACAAAATGTAATAATTGTCAAAAAATAGGACATTTGGCAAAGTTTGTAGGCAGAAAAATTACAATGGCAGCCTCCGCAAAATCGTTGTACACCGTGAAACTACAAATACGGACCAAAGAATTGGCAGATGGTTGTCAGGTAGTCACACAATTTTATCTGTGGGAACTAAGAATCCTAGGAATAAATTGATAATTAAAGTTAAGATTGCGAATAAATATATTGACATGGAACTAGATACGGGAGCGACCTATTCATAAATGTCAAAAAAAAGATTTGATCGGTTAGATACGGGCCTAGTCATTCAGCCATGTAACACATATTACAAACATATAACAGGGAGACAATTTCATTGTTAGAGTATGTTGAGGTTGATGTCGAATATGAAGGTCAAAAGGTCAAAGTTAGATTTTATATGTAGTAGAAGGAGATTTCGACACGATTTTCGGTAGAGACTGGCTTTATAAAAATAAAATAGATTTCGCAAAATTTGCACAGTAGATGCAAAAATACAAACATTGATTCTGAATTAAAATATTTAATGGACTCCTATGCAGACATATTTAATGATGAATTGGATGCCTTAAAGATTTTGAAGCTGAACTTTTTTTGAAACACAGAATTCAAAAACCAGTGTTTACAAAGCTAGACGGGTTCCGTACGCTCTAAAATCATTGGCTGAAATAGATCGTTTGGAAGCCTAGGGATAATAACAAAGACCACCATTTTCTGAATGGGCGACCCCAATTGTCCCAGTGGTAAAGCCAGGGGGAGCAATCAGACTGTGTGGGGACTACAAGGTTACACTTAATAGGTTTTTTACAATGGATGAACATCCAATTCCAAACATTGAGAAATTTTGCTCGAATGCAAATGGAACAATTCATTCAAAGTTCGATGTTAAAGAAGCGTATATGCATATTAAAGTATCCGAAGAAACTCCAAACTACTTACAATAAATACAATCGAAGGGCTTTATCGAGTTAATCGTTTGATGTACGGTATTTCTATATGCGCCTTCAATCTGGCAACGTTGTATGGGAGTCTATTTTCAATAAATACAGGGAATTCAGATATTTACGATGACAATCAAAATTTCATCTCTCGGGTTCAAGCAGCCATTTAAAACAATTAGAAAAATTCTTTTCACTTTGTAGAGAAAAATAATATACGTCTTAAGAAAGAAAATGTCAGTTTTTCGCTGATCAAATTTCGTATCTAGGATTTAATATTACTGCTGAAGGATTAGGTAAAACTGGATGACAAAGTTAAAGCAATTTTAGATGCAAAGCGTCCACAAAATATTACTGAGCTAAAATCGTTTTTAGGATTAGTTACGTACTATTCACGTTTCATTCCGAATATGGCAGAAGCGTACATCCACTATATGAACTACTCCGAAAAATACTAAATTTAAATGGACTAATTTTGCGAGGATACATTCAAAAGAAGTAAAAGAGGAAATTGGCTCTCATCGAGTACTAACTCTATACGACCAAGTAACCTTAATTTGGCGACTGATGCCTCCAGTCACGGAATTGGAGCAGTCTTATCGCATAGTTTTTTTCCGATGGATCAGAAAGACCAATAGCTTTATTTCAAGAACTCTTTCAAAATCCGAAAACAATTATTCTCAAATAGACAAAGAAGCTCTATCAATCTTTGGGGAATAAGAAATTTTTTAATTATTTATACGGACGTAATTTACATTACTCACTGATCAACAACCTCTTGAAAAAATTTTTGCTGCAAACTCCAGTGCACCAAGTCTTAGTGCTACAACGACTTTTACACTATTCTATATTTTTACAAGGATTTAATTATCAAATTAATACAGACGGCACAGAAACCATGGCAATGCGGATTTTTGTTCTCGATTCCTGTTGAAAAATCCGACGAAATAGTAGACGAGCCAACAGTACTACAATTAAATCAAATCTACTCAGTTTTAAACCCTCGTATAATTGGGAAAGAAAGCTTAAAGGATCCAGAAACATCTTCTTTATTAAGAAATAATTGGAACTGAAAATATAAATTTTAATCAAGGGGAGTACACAGTAGAAGAAGGTTGTGTACTGAAAGGTATTCGGTAGTTATTCCAAAAGTTTACAAACCAAGTTTTGGAAGAACTTCATCAAGGACATTTAGGAATTGTCAAATGAAGGGACTAGCGCGCAGTTACGTATATTGGAAAGGCATAGATGCCGATATTGAGAACCTAGTCAAAAATTGTAAAAATTGTTTATTGCACCAAAAAACAAGGAATCAATGTACCAATACATCCTTGGGAATAACCGAAAGGACATGGCAAAGAGTACATATCGGATTTTGCCGGGCCTACAAATGGTAAATATTTCTAATTCTAGTTGACTCGCTTTCTAAATGGCTAGAAGTGTATACGATGAATTCAATTACAAGCACAAAACACATAGACAATTTTAAGAGATTGTTTCTCAACGTTTCGGATTAACACGTGACTTTAAGTTTCGGACAACGGACCGCAAATTCTCATCGTCCGAATTCCAAGAATTCCTAAAGCAAATGGAATAAAGCACATTACAACTGCTCCTCTTCTATCCCTGCTTCGAATGGACAAGCTGAAACGTTATGTTCAAATACTAAAAAACGCTTTAAAAAAGTTACCAGAGCAACAGGAACAAGCCTACAGGCAAAATAAGTAACTTTCTTTTACAACTACAGGAAGCGCCACACTCAACAACAATGTTTCACCAGCTATGTTAATGTTAAAACGGAACATACAGAACTAGACTAGATTTAATGTTACAAATATCAAAGTACGTGGAGAAGAAACAATTAGAAACTAACAGAAATCTGAAAACAGGAAAACTAACAAGAATTTAAAAAGGACGACAGGGTATTATTCAGAATTTACAACAGTAGACATAAATGGAAGCAAGGTATTGTTATAAAAAAGCTAGGAAAGTTAATTATGAAATTCTATCAGAGGGGAAATTACATAACGACACGCAAATCAAATGAAACCAAACGTAGTAATCTTGACAGTGCACCACCACCTTTCCATTACCCTTTAAATAATTTCCTTCTCAATGAAACTCCATTCTGACACATGAAAGTAGCGATCAACCTGCGGCGCCTACAGAAATCGAAGCCGGTGAAATAGAATCTGAGACCCAAATAGAAGAACAACCATCCACATCAACCAAATCCATCTACAAGTACAAGGAGCATTCCAGAAGATTGCAGTGAGGTTCGAGAAGAAACGAAGAAGACATGCAACACGAGGTCCACACTTCGGCAGAAAATACGACCACTGACCGTTATTCACCTTCCAAATATAAGTGAATTAAGGAAGAGGGTGTTGTATACGCAAAAATTTCCCGCTAAAAACGGCAGGGGGGATGAAATAGTTATGGCGTTATATATGTACGAATGTATGTTATTTCACATGGTTCTTGTAGTTNAAAACAAACAAACAAATAGACTGTAATAATATTAATCAGGAAAAAGCAAAGGAAATGAAAGCAAAGCTTGAAAAGCTGTAAAGCATGTAGCGAAACGTAGCAACCATTTTAAAATGTCTGGCTATAATATAAAAAAAATGAAGTTTCATCCAACCATTCTCAAAATTTTCTGTTTAGATTGACTATAATTCTTTAGTTGCCTGAAGAGGTCAAACAGACCGAAACCGGTAGCAAAATTAAATTGTAAACCCAGTTTTATTACATAAACAAATTAGGAAATACTCTGATTTATTTATTTACTATTCCAAAACTAAATTTTTCACCTAATTATGGAATACACTAAATTACAAAAAAAAATAAGGAGATAATGTAGTCTATTTTCTTCTAACATCGACCGAAACACCAATTGAAAAGGTTTGATTTAAATTTATACTTCATTGTCAAAATTAAAATTATACATATTAGCTCATACTAATAATATATATCTTAATTGAGAAGTTTTTTTTTCGAAAAATGCATTAATATTTTTTAGCTAACAGTATAATTTATATAGATATCACATTTTAGTAGCTATTGTAGGAGTATATCTATACAGATACGTGTATTAAGTGATAACATAATCGTACAAACATTATTGTACTTAGAGAACGATCTATTATTCGTATGTATCCGGTTTTGCTGTTTTCTTTTGTATAAATTGTATAAATTCTTTTGACAAGAATCAGGTGCACTTACCCCGGACCAGCCGTATGGAAGGAATCCTTGGTGTTTCGACCAGTTGTCGCTATCCACATAAACAATCCCGCTGACATGACGAACACCACACAGCTAAGTTAATGCGTTAAGTATATTGGTAAAAATTAAAGATTTCTTCACACCCGCTGCCAAAAGCAGCATCATTAGTAGCGTTATCACAAACGCTAAAAAATCCGGCGGGTTACCTGGAAAGAAATGAAGGGAATGAAATAACTACTGATTGTGCGTCATATTTGTTAAAAAGGGAACGTGAAGGAATAAAGAATTAATCAGATTGTTACATAAGCGCATATTAGTTGCTACACAATTTATCTTTAGTTGAACTTTACATCAAATATACATTGCTCTGCTTTTAACAGCACAAAGCCGGCAATACTAATTTTTAGTTTTAGTTAACCAGATTATCTGTCAATCAATTGATCCAATGAATCATACATCCAGTCATCTGAATGCTAGAGGAATGTATCCTGACTTTGCCACAACTCTGTATATTTTTGGCGATTTCAATTGAAGAATGAAGAATGATATAAATAGATTTTATTATATCCATTATTTCTCGAAACACTAAATAATGATCTTAATAAAAATTTATAAGGCTATAACATTAAAATATTAAACTCTGCTGTAGCATAGTATGTGCGCAAATAATACATCAAATGATAATCGCTTTAAAAAAAAAGTTCGATCCTGGAGGAGAGCGATAATTTTTACATTTCATTTGTGAGTACGCATAAAATTACTTTATATCCGTTTTGTTTTCCCAGCTGACGCTTCCTATTCTGCATAAAAAATCGCCCCACGGGTTTTGATGAAAAACGTTTATTTTACTAGAATTTCGCGTTAAATAAACCCGAACACAATGCAGTGATGGAAATATTCCGTATCATGGCATCATGCGCTTTATGAAAATATTTAATTTAATTAGGGAAAAATATTGTTGCAATTGATATTACTGTTTCGAGAATTGCACAACTTAATTTATTAAAGCGGGGCTCCTATCAGCTATTCACAATCACAATTTATTAACTTAATTATTATTTGATGATACAAAGCACGTATTACATTAGCATAATCAATAAATAGATAAGAAGTTTTCTACCACTCTTCTCTTCGTATTTAGATCTTGTGTTCTCTAAAAGAAATGTTTGCACGATTGGAACAATTATTTGGCTCAAAATTAATTATAAGCAACTGAGACACAAAATTGTTTAAAGCAGTTTTAAGTATACACATAGAAGAGAGTACAGAGAATAGATGCTTTACTACGGACTGGGAAAAAGGAAACCAAAGGATTTGGCAAAGTAGGCGCTGTCAAGACTGACTTATTGTTGATTTAATAGTGTACTATGAACTGGAAATTAACCCAAATTCTACAGATAAGAAAAATGAGAGCCGTTATTTATATTTCATTATAAATGCTCGACACACGGGAATCTACAATAGATTTATTGTCGAAAGGCGGCATGTCGCAGAAAACATGACCTCCCTCTTCAAAAAACTTTTAAGGGGGTCAGTACATATCTTTATCCATATGGTAAAACCGCCATTACGTATGTCCCTTTTTCTCAGAAACGCCGTATCTGATCTCTGATGAGTTTTACAAAATCGATATTTTCTTCGCTCACTGTTTTAAATTTTCGAATTTTTTTGTTTAAAGAGCAGAAGTTTATTTTAAAAATGCGTCTCACTCAGTATATTCTCTATCTAATTCTACATTTAGAAAAAAATATATATCGCGATACTTTGAACAGGTTGCGAGAAAACGGGACAAGTATGTGGAAAAGCACAAGCGAGAAAATATCGATTTTGTAAAACTCAAAAAAAAAGTCTTTAGAAATTTTATGAAATCTTTCACTTAAACTGTTGGGACAATACTAGATAACGTGTGTAAAAAAATTCAATTAGATCAGATGATGTCAGAGACACGGCGCTTCTGAGAAAAAGGGACAAACGTAATGGCGGTTTTCCCATATGGATAAAGATATGTAGTGACCCCCTTAAGCATGACATTTAGCCAATTTATGGAAGTTCCTCCACTGATAATTTGTTGCAAAGATGCAACGGAGAAAATATTGAAAATTTGAACGAATCCTTTAATTCCTTCATGGAAATTGGCTCCAGAACATTATTAGAAATTACTTTAATAAACATTTGAACTTTCTACCTATATATGCTGCAAATTTATTAAATGAGGGTTACTCTTTCCTACTGCAAACAATGAAGTTGTTGCTAATTGCAGTCCGGTTTCAAAGCAATATTTTCGCTAACAATTCTGATCACCATCCCACACAACGGGCAAAGGGGAACACGTCCAACGCCGCAAAAGCCTTATGCTGTCTAAACAAGGGCAATAAATGGCGCACATGAAGAAGATGAAGAATTGATGAATGGCATGAAACAGCTGACTAATCGAAAGTGTATGTTGAAATAGCTTTGAATAATCTTTGCGAGAAAGCTTTGACGTGATTTTCTGAAGACATGGTTTTATAAATTTGATATATGATATAGCCCTCAACTATAAATTAATTATAGATGAAATGAATAAAAATCGTTAACCACCCACGAGACACCCAAATTTCTTTTGGTTTGATAGGGGAAAAACTCCAAAGAAACAAAAGATCTTGAATTATGTTTCTCCATCTAAAGAGTATTATAACATCGAGTTAAATAGAGGCCTCAATATAATATACAATGTGACATCGCACCCAGAACTTAGTAAAGTTTATGCAAAACGGCACAGGAAGAATTGGGAAAAATAATAATTAGCGCTTTAGCTATACTTGTAGAAGGTTATACAGGAATCAATACTACCTAAGGAAACAGGAAATGGGAGAATTAAATACAGAAAGCCAAGAGGTTGTAGTGATTTCGAAAATTACATATCACACAGCTTTCGCCAAGAAAAAAGAACCATCTAATAAGAATGAATACCAATGAAATATTCCGTCCGTACAAAATTGTTACACCTGCCAAAGAAGAGTTATCTCTTCTATGGAATAGTAGATGAACTCTCGCTGACTGATCTAGGCATATCTTGTTAGGGGTATGCTGATAACATTGTCATATACGCAAGAGATAAATTTGAGATTACTCTCTGCGACGTAGTTGAAAAAGTTTTGAACTTTACAAGAAGATTGTGTCAATCGGTAGGACTCAATGTTAACCCCACTAACACTACCTTAGCAGTATTCACTAAGAAAAGGAAATCCAATTTGAAAAGCATAAAAATGGATAAGCAAAACATGGATTGGAGAACGGAGGCCTACCTAGCCCTTACCCTAGACAATAAACTTCTCTGGAACAAACACGAACTTGAAGTAATAAGGTTAAAAAGCGCTGATGGTGTGCAGAAACTTTGCAAGAAAAGTTGGGGATGAAACCCAAAAAATACTGCTTTGGATGTATACAGCGAGAGTGAGACCGATCATCACTTATGCATTAGTAGCTTGAAGCAAAAGAAATAATCTTGCCACCGCGTGAATTAACCTCTCCAAAGTGTAGAGATTACCATGCGTATGCAAAACTGGGGCTGTGAGAACTTGCCCCCACAGGAGCTATCGTGGTAGTACTGGATCTTACTCATCTCGACATCATGGTGGAGGGCTGAGCAAAAATAACCACATCAGAATGATCAAGAAAAAACCATTAGGCATGGGCCTCAATCTTCTAACGGTGATCAAACCTGGAACATGCACCGGAACGACACGTCAAGAAATTTAGCTTTGTGAAAGAATTCACCACAAATCTTAGCAACAAGGGGGAGTGGGATCAAACCACCATCTTGAAATTGAATAGAAATGCCATCAAATGGCACGCTGATGGCTCCAGAACGGTAAAGGGAGCTGGAATAGGAATATATGGGTCTGGAAGCAAGTACTTCGAGAGCTTGGGACACACCCGAGTATCTTCAAGACAGAAAGATGAGGTCAGTTCAATATTGACAGGAATTATTGAAAGCAGGAAAAATAATAAAAACATAGCGTTACTTGTTGTTCAGTTACCATCATTAATTATTTTAACACATGTTACAACATATTTCGGCTTTCTGTCATTTTCAGGTAGTTTACAAATTCGTAAGCACATAAAATATTAATAGATTAATAAAAATATAATAACATTTACATACAAACGTCAGAGGGTATTCAAAACCATAGAAGAATGTTGTCAGAATTAAATCTTTTAGTCATATGTAAAAACATCAAGTTTGATACCAAACTAAAACGAAAATCATAACAGATCTAACATTAAAAGCGTTGGCCGTGACGTTTTTAATTAAATCATATTATAATATTTTTCAATTAATTAATTTTCTGCATGCCTACATATTTGTATACTACCTGGAAATGGTAGAAAACCGAAACATGTTTTTAAATAATTATAGATTGTAATTGAATGGAAATTAATGATACATTTTTATGATTTTCATCATTTAAATGGCTTTATTATAACATACTTATTATTTGGTATCACAAAATAACAAACCCACCGAGTTATAATTGTATGGCGCTTTGAAGCGATTTATTTTAAGCAGCTATATTGTAATCAACGTTAATTAGGTCTCACCAGCTTTATATTGACGTTGTTTGGTGTTTAGTACTATTGCGATTGATCTTACCACCAATTAGACGTCCTACGTTGCTAATTATTGCTTGGGATATCGCTCCGTTTGCCAGCGCATCGAAACAGGCGCTGAGAGCACAAGCACACGCGCTCGTGCCTATGAGGTATTCGAGGATCATGTTCCATCCTATCACAAAGGCTATAAATTCTCCTACTGTGACATAGGAGTACATATACGCTGAACCGGTGGTATGCGGCACCCGAACTCCGAATTCTGCGTAACATGCACCTGAAAATGAAAAGAAAATAATTATATTAACTGCATAGGACATAGCTCACTTACACTGTTTAGCACAATATCACACAAATTTTAATAGCAAATAATAAGGTATAACTGTAAAAATTGATAATTAAGTTTCGTATGACTTTTTCATATATTATCATACATCAGGTGCATATATGGTATCAGGATGTAACCAATTGTTCTACATATCTCCACATGTGGTTTGCGTCATTGCTTAGAAATTGCATCGGGAGATAATTAGAGCCGCTGTTGTCCCTTGTGCGAAGCTGCATGGTCATTGGCTAGCGTAATTACTCCTGGGCAGTCAATTTTCTGTTCTTTAACGAAGTTAGGATCGCGTACGTTGGGTCGATTGTGGTTAATGCAATTCTACTCCGGTGATTCGGTGTTAATAAAAAACTATGTTAAATGAAGTTGCTGGGTCAATGAATGAAAGTATTTCTGGTTCCAGATTTGATGTTTTAATATATAGTTAATTAGATTTTAGCTTTCTTATTTTGAACAGTTGAAAAGTTAAAAATTAATTAGACACAAAAAGAGAATATTGCTTCGAAATTAAAGCTTTATTCATTATTGTAACAATTTTCAATGAAGCGAAAACCTCAGAAGAAACGTAATCTTTAATAGTTGCCTGCGGTGAAATTTACATGAGAACCACATGATTACGTAAAAATGGTATAAAGTCTGCTATTGGAATTTTAGGTAATTTATTGTTCTGATTGTAGCCAAGTTTTCAGAAACTTTAACGTTTTAACTTTTCCATCGCAATATATTTTTCATTGTATTTTCTATAAAACCAACCTCCATATTTTGAAACTAATGCATTCTTTCATAACTACAGTGCTGCAAATAAACATAATTTAAGCCTTACATTTCCTCGTTTATATAGTTCTCAAAAATTTTGTGTTATAAAGGTATAAAGCTCTACAATGTTTTCCATCAGTACATGAAACATCGGGATTTTAATATCTTTAAAATTAAGTTAAGAAAAATATTAGTTGATCATTCTTTTTTATTTCAAAGAGGGATATTTTGACTTCTTTAATCATTACACACCAGCCTCGTTTTAAGTTAATATGTGTAATTTGATATGTTATCTGTGGTGTATTATCTTACTTACACATACTGCATCGTTTCCATGTATTTTTCATGTGTTATAGTAGTGCTTTTCCACGTGTTCAAATACTTTTGTGTAGTTGTACCAATAGGATTATTTATTTATATAAAAAACTATTTGATGCTACTGTCGCTTAGTAAAATATTATATTTCTTTTCGGAGCGGTTCCGTAGTTGTGTAGTTTCAAACAAATATTTGTCTATTTCCTACAATAATAAGTAAAATTTTACATTTTTAAAACTATAGATATTACATTTCATTGAAATGTATGAATAATGTGACCAACGATGGCGCTTTTATTAATATTTTGCTTTCGTTGACATGCAACAATTCTGCTTCTGCCTATAAGCGACATACATTTTCATTGTACAGTGATCTGAGCATCAAGCGCTTTGGGCTTAACACCACTTACACCACTGGAAGAATGAAAATTATCGCGACAAACAACACGACGAAATTAATGTATTAGGTGAACTTCCATAGCGTGGCTTCTCACGGTATTTTTGTGCGGAGTTCTTCGCTTGAACCGAAAGAATAGTAATTCAAAAAAAAGAAACCATTAGGATATTGTACGCTAAACTTTTGATAAATCCATGAAGGTGCCAACAATTCTCCTACCCGCTTTCTAAAAGGCAATAATCTTCTTCAGCAACTGAGATGTCGACTACTTTGTACATTTTTCGCGTATATAACATTTTGAACCAAGTATTGTATTTCTCGATGATACTCTCAATTCGTTTGCGCCTTGGTTTTTCTACTGTTGGTATGTTAAACATTAAAGAGCCATCAGGTCTAGAATACTTATCAAATTCGGATTTCTTTATTCTAGTTTATTTGCTGAGTATTTCAGCCAATCTGAAAACATGCCAAGGTACGTTAATGATGTACCAAAGGAATGTTTCTTTGCAATGTTTTGGAACATTTACAGGTATCTAGTTTTCTTTCATTGCAATCGTACTTTGTAAATTATTACAAGCGTCCTCCACTTCACAGTAGATCGATTCAGTTGTGGTGATTAACAGATTTAATGTCTCACCTCTCTTAAAACAAAATACAATAATAGAAGACGCACCATAAATACATTCTTATAAGCCATATATGTTACCAATAAACGATTATGGAGTTGATCTTATAAAACCTTGTCAAGCCTTTATCCAATTCAGAGAAACAATTTCAAATGCTTCCTTCTGCGGTCCTTGACAAAATTTGTCCCATTTCATTTATAAGGTTTTGAACGTGCAGCGCACAGCAAATTCCGGAACAGGAAATTAGGACTGGACTCTAAATCGTAATTGCCTTCTGTATTACGCTCAATGACTAAAAGATGGCGATATTCTCCAATTCTCATTGAAGTTTAAATGCCGTTACCACTACAAACTAGGTCACGCCAAGTGTAATCAACACGGTACCATTTCAAACTGACCTTCTTTATTAAATTAGCGAAACTTTATTTCGCTCAGCAATGTAATAGTAAATGATGGATACCTTAATGGTGTCTTGAGATTAGCGCAGAGCGATTATAGCTGATGGTAAAGTATTACTAACCTGCAGAATTTTTTTTTTGTAGTGTGAATGTATATTGGATAACCAGAACTTTAGACAAATTTGTACGATAGTATGTGATATTTTTAATGAAATTAGAAATAATTTGTGTTAAACAATAGATCTGTATTTTATGCGTCTATTTCTTCTCCTTACGCTTCACTTTTCCCGTAAAGTTTTGTGTGGTGCGCGACTTCAGTGGCTAGAAAATGTTTGAAGACAATATACTTAATGACAGCGAGAAGTTCTGTACCTCATGAACCAGCACTTTGAAATATAATAAAAATATAGCTGCAAATAAATCTGTCCTAAAACTAATAAAGAAAAAAATCATGATATTTGACCAAAATTAAAATTATTAAAAAATAAAAATTATTAAAAATAAAAATAAAAATTTTGAATTTTGTCTCAATGACAAAATATATTGGAACATTCCAATGTTCTGATTGTTGTATGACTTCCCCAAAATAATAATAATTGTTTAGACAAAAATGTAGCTACACCAATGGCGTTAATAATCGCAATTTATAAGTTGAAAAATTACCATGCAGATTTTTGCTGTATGACACTCTCGCTTCGCTGTTTGACACCGCGTTTTTGAACTGCTTTAATCAACGTTTCGCCTCCACTTGTATAGGACATCAAAGCTGTTACTTTTGCAGCTGTTGATATGGTTCCGCTCGTCCACAACCGATTTGTCCGGGTTTAAATAAAATACTCACTTGTTCTAACTACGTT
This sequence comes from Protaetia brevitarsis, assembly GCA_004143645.1. Classification (NCBI taxonomy): domain Eukaryota; kingdom Metazoa; phylum Arthropoda; class Insecta; order Coleoptera; family Scarabaeidae; genus Protaetia; species Protaetia brevitarsis. The sequence goes on from RXPK01000021.1 coordinate 729,194, forward strand.
TATTACACAAAATACAATATACGGTTTTGAAAAGAGTGATTTCACTTAGGACAATTTGCAATCACTTGTCTAACACATGTAACAGCGGAGATACACGGAGTGTTTGAACAATAGGATGATTCTGATTTGTTTCTCTGAAGGGGCATCCTTATATGACCTTTAGGTCGGCAAATTTCACAGAATCGAACGCAACGGGTGGTCCTTCGCTGTCGCGTTTTGGTAAACAAGACAGTCGGATCTATGCGATTGGAGGGTGTTAAAGTTATAAACAGTAAATATATATTGAAGTATAGAATTGTCGGTGAATGTCAAAGTAAGGTGGTTACAATTGTGTACGATCTAACTAATATAAACAGCAAAAGGCCTTTTAGGTAATACAATGAATTTGGGACTGAACACGTAATGGTAAAAGACAGTAACGTTAAAATTGGAAAAAGAGTCGTAAAATGAAATGAAGGGACAGTTCAATAAACGTTGAAGGTAAACACAGAAATAGAACAACTAAAATATAATAAAAAATGCGTGTGGTCCGTGCACAACAAATCCTTAATATAAGACTAACAACTAGATCTATTACTAATAATTACACTAGTACACTACACAAACCAAATGTAGGTAATGTTATAACACTGTTATCCTACAGCTGGTAGCCTTAAAGATGCACGACATAAAACACTGGCCATAAGGAATTCTAAGACGCGGTTTCAACACATAGACTAAGCAATATATGCAACTTGCTTAAGTCTCGCAGCCTCAATATCAGCTTCATGCTATTCCAGTAAATATTCCATTTGTTGATGAAATGTGAACATACTATGAACCATTTGCAGTATTTAGAGGTAACAAGCAACCAAAAAAATACATTTTTTTTTATTTAGAAGCGCCGTTTACAGTTTATGATGGTGTTTTAAAAAAGGCAGTTGCAAAGCAGATGAATGGGAAAGCGAAAAATATTGCTTCAATTTAATGGTTACAGTTAATGAAACATGGAAAAGAGACAGATTTTATTCATTAGTCGATGTCGTTACTCTTGTAGCAACATGTTCAAGGAATATGTGGTTGATATTGAAAAAGGATAATGTTGTGGAAAGTATGTTTTTTAACTGCGAGTAATTTATGGAAAGGAAAAAAAAACAGCAAATTGGTGAATATAAAGATTTACAACTAAAAAATAACTACTCACTAAATTAAAAAGGCAGTGCGGGTAAAATGGGATTATGCTATAACATATATTCCTTTAAGATTTGCAAGAAAAAACATGCAACCTTCGAAATGCGAAAAGAAAGAGCAAAGGTATTAGCGAGTTGTGGAAGGTTAACAGTCAAGTTGTTGTGAATTAATATAATACCACGATTTGGCTATTGGAAGACAACCCTGACTCTCTTGTGGGGATGAGAAAAAATATAGTTAACTACTACAAAAGGTACCGCAGACAAAAAGACAGAATATCAAAATTACCCTGTAAGTGGAAATAGTTTTCTCTTGTGTAAACTGTACCCAAAACTTTGAACATTTCTCCAAAAACCCATATTTTTTAAATTGGCTTCGGTAATATTTCAAGATTGGCCTTATCAAATGAGCTCTCTACTTACTCACATAAGTCTCCTACATATGTATGAATAGCTGTCGCCCTTTTCAAAAGAGTGTCTACATCTTTTCTTGTTCTATTTTTACAGCTCTTCAAATATAAAAGGCGTTAAAAATCAGAACTTCACTTTCAAAATAATTTCATTTTTGTTGTTGTTCAATCTTTTTATATTTCCGTGTCAGATGAACAGAATCGCCCAATCGTGGATGTCATAGGAAAACTCTTTTGCGTCTCCTTTCAGAAACGTTCATTGCATCTGCAACGTAATTGCAGATTCTGCCAAAAGAAAGTAAGGAACCCTAATTAATTTTCTATGTCAATACGATAGCAAGGAAACTGCTTTTAGTAGTGGGGTTAGAGAAAATCAAAGCAAACGGTTAAGAAGGAAGCAGCTTTCAAAGATGATAGAGATCTGATTAAGAAGACAAAGTTAGGGCGCCTTCTAAGCCAATCTAATTACAAACGGATCAAAAACCAAAAACTATCTACAGTAAGGTGAGAAATGAGAATGATCACTCTTCTACTGGGAAAATCCGTCCTTCAAGCAGAAGCATACGCAATATTGCATTGTGTAACTGAAATCAATCAAAGGGCCTATGAAAATAAATGGATCTACATTGTAACACACAGCCAGGTGATGCTGAGCGCACTAGTGAACCCTGAGGGTAAAACATGTTAAAGTAGTTCTGTTCGCCACGCACCTAGTCGTGCGGGGATGTTGAAACAAACCATTGAAAATCTTTGGGCATAAACATATATAAATAAACTTCAACATGCTTTTACCCTTAGACACAATCAAGAGTAGTTTGAGAATGCTGTGGACACTCGGACATACGCCAATCGAAGAAAACAAAAAAGACGATGAGTAAGCGAAAAAGGGATCATTTGCTTCATATATAGGCCCAGAACTTGTTCTAGGAGTATCTGAAAATACAGCACGAGAGCAGGGAAGGGGTTAGGTCAAAAAGAAACGCAAAAAACATTGGAATAATACAAACAGGCAAATTCATGATCAGATATTTATTAAAGGATCATCAAAAAAGAAGATTTAAGAACTACTGGAGCTCAGAAGGAATCATATGCGCATCGTAACAGGTCTCCTAATAGCACACTATACACTAAAACTACACCTACAGGAAATTGGGATCGACATTGGAAATCGCAACTGCAGACTGCGTAATGAAATGATAGAGAAAACATACCACATGTTGTGTGAATGCGAGGCTCTGGATTCAAGAAGACAAGCAATTTCTGGCGAGCCAAAAATGAACACACAGGATTACTTCGATCAATTTGCCAGAGACCTGTACAGATTAGTGCATGGTACAAGGATACTAGAATCGCTGGTATAATTTAATGGATGAAAGGAATGCGAGATTAAATACAAAAAGCCAAAAGGATGCAGATTATATGTCAGACAGCTCTCGCGACAACAAAAAAAAACAATCTAATCTATAAAAGAATCCGAAACAACACAAAAGCGCACCTGTTATAAAGGAATATTCTCTTAAATTAAAATATCTGTTGACTGTCGCTTTAATGTCAATTTGGAATTGTCACATTGATTACTGATAAAATTAATGAGACCAAAAAATCCTCTTAAAGTTTGAGTCCGCTCTTATTGTTAGTGGACTCAAGCTGGTATACAGACGGCTCTTAAACGGATTACGGCATCGGAGCTGGAATATACGCAAAGAAGCTTAAAAAGGCTCTTTCGCTAAGCTTCAGCAAAGACACAACGATGTTCCAAGCTGAGGTCGCTGCAATTCACCACTGTGCCCGAGAAATGGAAAGATGGACCGAGCTATATTCTCTGACAGTCAGTCCACACTTAAGGCGATTAGTTCCGTAAATGTGGACTCTAAGCTGACTTGGGACTGCGTAAGCGATTTATGTGAGATGGGCACCCAAAGGGAATTTATTTTCGCCTGGGGTCCTAGACACTGGTGCATGAGAGGAAATGAGACGGCGGACGAGCCAGGCGAGGTTCGTCAAGGTCATTCCTTGGAGCTGGCTCTTCTTTCGGCACTACTAAATCGCAAGTTAAAAAATTCATCAATGAGTGATATATAATCAGTCCAGAGAGTTGTGGCAAAAATCACCGGAACAGAGACAGGCAAAAGGGTTTCTAAAGGAACAGAGGTCTGAATTTACTATGGACCTACTGAGTAAAGATAGGAGGACTCTTAAAATGATAGTAGGTCTGCTGACTGGTCACTGTAGACTAAATAGGCATATGTACTACAGGCCTGATAGGTGCAACCTACAGATTTTGCCAAGAGGAGGAAAAAACACCATTTCATGTGCTGTGCCAATGCGAAGACCTGGCAAAAACAAGGTTTCTAGTAATGGGTATGGAGGACCCCACAGCTAGCAGCTATATAAAGAAGCGGCTCTCAAAGATGATAAGTCTAGTTAAGAGGGCAAAATTAGAGAGCGTCTTCTAGGAAAAAGGGGATCACAATAGATCGGAAAAGGTCGTGGTGAAACAGGTCCATGTGCAACCTAAAATAATGGTTAAAATTGCCCTTATACTATTCCTCATTGAAATTCTTTTAAGTAACTGTTTTGTACGCTTCATCTGTAAATATAGAGGGTGAGTTTTTTTATCTTGAGACAACGGAATATCTCTAAAATACTGCATCAAATCAAAAAAAGATCTTAATAAGATTTGTTATAATGTCCCTACATTATAACAAATGCTGAACTCGATCCCCCGCCTCAACCTCCCCCCTCCCCTCCCCCCGAGTGCGAGGGCGAACAACTTTGATACCTTAAATGGGAACCTCCATTTTGTATTGCAGATTCAGATTCTACGCCATCAAGGATGTAGTTTTTGTTTGAAGCATTTTTTTTCGATTCTATAGGTCTCAATGTCCCTCTAGTGCAAGGCTATCGCCTATGGTGCACTTTAGTCTTACTTTGGGCGGCATGAGCAATGTTATGCCGGGTAGATTATTATTGCATTATGGGTCTCGATCAATTATGGCACAGAGCTTGACGTGCCCTGTTTAACTATTCTCTTAGACCCAGTAGCCCGCACAGCGGACAGGTCGATGCAGTCGCGGATGCGACGGACTAAAACTTTTGGGGGAGGTTTATCCTGGGGCTCGACGACACGGGCGAGGAGGGGGTTAGAAGATTCGCCCGCCCTCAGCCATGACCGGGCAGCCAGCTCCATGAGCTGGTCTTTCAACGATGGAATTTGAAAATCGTCCCGAAGTTGTTGGTTCCTCACCATCCATGGGGCCCCCGCAATCAGACGAAGCATGCGGTTCTGTAGGACCTCCATGGTGGTGAGATGCGACTTGGCCATGGTGCAGAGGGCGAGCGCCCCATATGTCAGGATCGGCCTCAGGCATGCAGTATACAGCAGAAGCTTAGACCTCAAGTCAAGTTCGCTGCGCCTCGCTAGCAGTGGCATTAGTTTGATCTTTGCAGCCTGAAACCGACCCTTAACCTCTTTGACATGACGATGGAATGTCAGCCCACGATCGAGGACGAGCCCCAGGTACCTCACACGGTCCGCCCACGGAATGACGACACCGTCGACCTCGATCCTGTCCGCAGGGATCGTTCTCCGCCGCGTGAAGCGGACGGCTACTGTCTTATCGGCATTGATTTTAAGTTTCCAAACTTGAGCCCACTCAGTGATGGCGTCAAGTGCAGCCTGCACTCGACGGATGAGCATATTCTCATTTCGGCCGGAGGCGTAGACTGCCGTGTCGTCGGCATAGATGGCAAGATCTACTGCCGGATGCTTAGGTATGTCGCTGGTAAAGATTATGAAAAGTTCGGGGCCCAGCAGGGAGCCCTGAGGTACCCCAGCCCCGATCGGGCGAATGGATGAATGAGTCGCCCCGACCCTGACAGAAAAAGTGCGCCCAGCCAGGTAAGACTTAATCAAAGCGACCATACTGGGGCAGATGCCAATTCTTGTCATTTTGAACAGCACACCGTCGTGCCAAACCGAGTCAAAGGCCCTAGCAAAGTCCAAAAAGACTGCCACTGTGGTCTCTCTCCTCTCGAAGCTGTCCCTGACCGCTTCAGTTAGGCGGAGTAACTGGAAGTCGGTGGATAGACCCGCCCTGAAGCCAAACTGCTCGTCAGGGAGCGGGTTTATTAAGCACATTTCGTCACGCAGACGTGATAGTATAATGGCCTCTGCTACCTATGAGAGAGAGGAGAGAAGACTTATAGGGCGATAATTTTGAGGGAACAGTTGGTCCTTCCCGGGTTTCGGGATGGCTACGACGGTGGCGTGTTTCCAGATGGTAGGGAAATAAGACAGAGCAAGAATGGCATTGATAATCCTAACCAGCGCCATCACGGCGGGGGGGGCAACTGCTTCAGGGCACGGTTGGAAATCCCATCGGACCCCGGAGCTTTAACAGCGGAAAGTTTTTGTATAATTGCCGACACCTCGCCAATACTAGTGGGGGACAATGATGACGAGCCCCCACCTGACTCAACCGTGGCCACAGTTGCCACAACGTCGGCGTCCTCCTCATCAGAGGAGTCAACCTCCGGAGCGCTGCCACATATGCTTTCGAGGTGATCGGCATGCGCCTCCGACACACCGGCATCATCCGCCACCAGCCCCTGAGCTCCATGCAGGTGGGAAACAGCGTGTCGCGCTCTGCCGCGTCCAAGATATTTGGTCATCCTCCATAGGGACTTATCGCCAGCTGAAAGCGAGGCCAGGCGGGATTGCCACCGCTCCACAGTGGTTAAGGATCTGATATACGCGATCGAAACCGACAATTTCATCTTTTCCCAATCGTTGCAAAATTGTGATATGCTACTCTTCTTACATTAGTTCAAGTTCTAGGCTGGAATTACAACTGATGCATTACAGAAATTAAAGATACACGCTTTCAAAGATCGTAAAGTTCACATCTTTTAAATAATGCGATTCTAATGTTTATAAATTCTTCACATTGTCCAAAGAAATTCTTTGGAAATATAACTGCTTTATGAGTTTATAATGAAATTCTTATCATAATACTATCATTAAGTGCGATTAAGGGTATTAGAAATTTATCTTTTGTTTGCTCAAGCCCCTATATGCAATTATATGCATATTTCTTATGAAGTAGGTAATTAATCGAAGTATCAATAAAGAGGACAACTTAGGACGGAATGTGGTCAAAATAATATTGTTCCTTAATGAGTTATAAATATAAGGAAAGTTTATTTACATGCCCCTACGTGCCCCTGAAGGTGGCAGGTAGGGGTATGTAAATAAGGGTAGAGCTAAAGCCTATAAAAGGCTGCAAGGCATGGGTATATAAAATCATTCCACAGAGCTTTGTTTTGTTAACTGTTATGTGTTTTTATAAGACTTTATATCGGTGTTTCCACTTGCAAACTTTGTTATTTTCTTGTGTTTTTGTTTTCTTTTCGAATTGCCGTATTGTGGCCATGGCGAATCGGCCAATCACACGTATGGTCCTGCATGAAAAATTATGGAATTTCATGAAGAATCCACGGAACTGCGGAAAAATCGAGTTCTTGATTTCCTGAAAGAGCATTTTCAAACAAATGGTGACGAAATTGCAACAAAGACTCTTGTGAATTTTACCAGAGAATCGTTTTTCTCTCCTATTATCGAAATTGGAAAAGTGCGCACAGAATGAACAATCGCTTCTTAGCAAAATTTGGGCGCCTGGTTGCAAGAAGAAATAAAGTTTCCTGAAGTAGTTCTTCGTTGTATTCCCGGTCCTTCTTCTACTAGCGGGGGCCGACCATCGAAAGACTTTAAGGATGCTTCAGTGGTAATAAACGTCGAAAACCGAACAGTTAAGAAAAGAGAAATCGACTGCTGAATTAGCTTTTGCGACATCAATGAAGCTAAGAGAAAGTGGTGATCCAGCTGGGGCACAGCTTCTCGAGAAATGACCACAACAACCCCTTCACGGTCGAAGCGAATTTTAACTCGTTGGAGATCTCCACATTATGAACAGTCAAGTTATTCATTAGAAGAAGCCGTTGCGCTTTAATTTCTGCAAATCTGACTAAGACACAGTACAACACATTAAGAAGTGGAGCTAACCAGCACGGACATGCTTTGTATCCGCCGTATTATAAGTCTTAGAAAGAAGAAGCTTTTTACCCATCGCAAATTTCAATCTCCGAAAAAAGTGTGAAGTACCCCTGCAAAATTTATTAAATAACACTTGTGAAAGTATTTTTAAATGTATTTCACTTGAAGCACGAGAAAGTTCATTAGTTTTATTGTGTAAGTGGGTTTTGACGGCAGTTCGGGATACACCGCGTATAACATCAAAGTCAAGATGCACCACGTGCGGATGATAGTATTTTTATAACATCTTTGTTCCGCTCCAATTGATCGATGAAAAATCCACAGACATTATATGGAAAAACCCGCGACCTGCCTCTAAGAGATATTGTCGCCAATAAGACTTCAATGGGTGCATGAAACTGCGAATATTTCAGCACAGGAAGAGCGGCCGTGAAAAGTGAAATTGAAAATTTGATCCCATATGTCTCTCCAATAGGAAAAATCAATTTCAAAATGTGTTTAACAATGGTGGACGGGAAAGTCTGCAATGCGCTGACAAACACTTCAAGCATGACTTGCTATCTTTGTGGAGTAAAAATTTCACAAATGAACAATATAGTATCTCTTCGGCAACTGCCAGTTGATCCGAACTCTTTAGAATTTGGATTGTCTGTTTTACATTCGTATATTCGTTGTTTTGAATGTTTACTACATATTTCATATAGGCTTGAGCTGCAAATGTGGAAAGTTAGCAAAGCACACAAGGAGGCTTTCGAGACACGGAAAAGAAAGATTCAATCAGAATTTCGAGAAAAAATGGGTCTTCTTGTAGACATTCCGAAAACTGGATCTGGGAATACAAATGATGGTAATACTGCAAGACGTTTCTTTTCAAATCCATCTCTATCAGCGGAAATTACTGGGATTGACGAAGGATTGATTAAACGTTTTGGTGTAATTTGCGTACAATCAACAGTAATTATGAAATCAATATCGATAACTTTGAGTTGTATTGTTTAAAAACTGCCGAGATATACGTTTCATTATACAACTGGTACTACATGCCTCCTCCGTTCACAAACTATTGATCCATGGTCCAATTATTGTAAAAGAAGCAATTCTTCCTATTGGTGAACTATCTGAAGAGGCTCAAGAATCGAAAAATAAAGACATGAGGCGATATCGTCAACACCACACCAGAAAAATTAGTGCGGAAAAAGTAAACGAAGATCTGTTCCACAGACTCATCCTTAGTTCTGATCCATTGTTAAGTTCATTTAGTGTTACGCAAAGACCACATAGGAAGTTAGACGACGAAATGTTGCAATTAGTAGTACTTAACAGAGATGAACAAGACACTTTGTCCCTCGAAGAACAAATAGACTTGAGTGAAGAAGATTTTCAGAGGAAGAATCATTCTAAAGGTTTTATCAATATGTATATTTATATTATTATTACTATTACTATATTATTACTATTGCGACTATTACCAAGCATATTATTAAAATTTTAAAAATAAATAAAAATTTTATTGAAACAAAGTTTTTTATACCTCTTGTATAGTTGCACCTTTCCCTAAACGGTACACACACTTTCACCCTCACTGTAAGTTGAAGATGACATGGTGTACCAAAACTTTTTCGTCAGTTGATTCTACATGCCTTGAAGCCCCTATGGTTAAATTTTCACCTCGTTTGGTCAACTATTTAAGGAGCTAGAGGTTTCGATCATGTATATCGGATCCTAAACCACTGTGCGCTCGTTGTTAAATCGAGCTATTTCAGTTTTAACTTTCTTGATATACAAGTTAGCCAGGGCTCTGTGGGCAGGAAACATTGTGGTTCTAGCGCGCTTGACCGCAGCGCGCTTCTCACGTACAAGTTCTCTAATCTCCTGGGGCAACCATCGCTCCCCAGTTGGAGCACGATAGGTAGAGGAACTTTCGATGGAAGATGTGATCACATCAGACAGAACCTGGGCGGCCGCGTCCACCCCCCGAGTGGTGTGCGGGGATGGGAAAAATAGATTCTCGGCGTCGGCGACCCCGACAGCGAAACGTGCCCAGTCAACGGTCCTCCTGAGGGACGACTCGTCCAGGATAGGCCCCGCCCCCACATCGAACAGAATGGGGTTGTGATCCGACGAAAGATCTGCGATACTCTCCACATGGAGTGAGCAAGCGAGCGATTTGCTCAGGGCATAGTCCAGCATATCCGGCCGCACCCCACCACGAAAGAAGGTGGGGCCGTCCGGCGGGTGGATAACCAAGTTGTCAGACTCTATCAGCTCAAGGAGCTGCATGCCGAACCTATTGGAGGACCTACAACCCAGCTAGTGTGTTTGGCGTTGAGGTCCCCCGCGACACGACCGGAAATGGGGACTCGAAGAGGGCCGATAATCGTCGGAGCAGAACGCCCTGGAGGGCGGGCATAGACAGTGACGACTTTGATGGTCAAGCAGTCAGTTCCAGAAGGACGGCCGTCGCCTCAAGAGAACGCAGTGCGACGGGCGGAATAAGACTGTGGCGTAGAGTGTGGCGACCGCGATTGCAGTACCGCCACCGCCACCTCCCAACCTATCGGAACGATAGACCCGAAAGTTCTTTACAATAAAACTGTCTGAGGGCCTCAGCCAAGTTTCCCCGAGGAGGAGGACATCGACCCCGTATCTGACGAGTGCCTCGGATATCTCGCCCCTTTTCTTCTTCAGCCCATGAGCGTTCCAAGACATGATTTTCAAGCCCCGACTCGTAGGGGCGCTACTCATGAGCGGGGGCAAGCGGAAGAATGACTTTAAGTTGACTAACCGCCGAATTCAAGGACGCTGCGAGAGACTGGAGGGCGTCGAGCATCGAAACGATGTCAACGCCCCCAGGCAGCTTTTTGGACCCCGCTCCGGAAACCTTGACTCCGGGAGTCTCCCTTCCGGGACGAGGCGGCGGCTTAGGGGCATTCCCCCGCCCACGCACGCCCCCAGCAGTGTTAGGGGTCTTGACGCCAAATGACTGTGGCTGTGGCTTGGAAGTCTTGGATGCCACCTGGGCGAAGGACAAACCCTTCTTGACAGCCGGGGTAGGGGTGAACCCTGGCCCGGACCTGTCAGATCTTAGGGGGACGGTTTTGATCTTCGGAAATTTGTGGCATCCCCTGTAGTTCGCGGGATGCTCTCCGTCACAATTTGCGCAGGTAGGCGGCGCATCAGGGGCTTTGGGGCACTCTCTGGCCCTGTGGCCCTGGCCACACTTAACACATCGCTCCGGGCAGTACACCTGCTCTGCGCATGCCCGAAGCGGAGGCAGCGGAAGCACTGACCACCATTGGCCTCGACTTTAGTGGTTCAGCCACCACATCGATATCCACGACTTTGGTGACCTCGTAGATCTTATTCTGTCTCGCGAATTTTTACGATGACCATTGGCATCGGGCGGCCCAAGTTGAAGCGCCGCATCCGGACGACCCCATCAGGGTTGAAGCCCTGCTTTCTCAAGTCCTGACTAACATCCTCCTCGGAAAGTTCTTGAGGGACTCCCCTCAGGACCACCTTAAGTAGTTTCTCTGAGGGGAGCTGATAGGTATGATAAGGGATGTTATTAATCGAGAAATGTTTAGTGATTCCTCTGTAATCACTCTCGTCAACAGGATAGAGTCTAATACCGTCAGGAATGTTTTGGGCCTTTCCGAAGCGGAGGCCCGCCCGATCAATGAGCTGTCGTGCCAATGGCCATCGAGATTTGTCCCGCATAACAATGGGAGGGATTTTGTCAACAGTAGGGGGAGCAGCATCAACCCTGCGGCCGCGTGGTTTGTTCGGCTGGGACTTGGAGTGAACCTGTGAAACAGGTTTGAATGGCTCATGGCCCCTCGGTGGAGACTTAGTCCGCGAAGGGGGCCGTTGACTCGCCATGACCTCAATGGCGTCAAGATTAGTAACGTTATTAGATTTATTTTTCCTCCTCCTCTTAGGGGTATGAGGAACAGGAACCCTCAAGGTTTGAGCAGAGGCTGTTAGATCTGTCCCATTAAGGGCAGTCTCAGCATTTAGCATGTCGTCGGTTTCAGCAACCGGGGAATCGGCACGCCTTTTCTTATTGGCAGGCGGGGGATGTACATCAACCATTACAGCCTCCACCAGTGATGCGATGGAGGCCGGGGAAGAATCTGAATCCCCAAAATCGGGGGGCGGAATTTTGTCGACGACCCCTTTGGTATCTGCAACCTGCAATTCCGTAACCACATGAAGATCGCGGCTTCGGAGTATTTCTTGCAAGTTGTTAATTAATTGCCGAATATCGTTATTTGTCATACTCTCGTAATTAATGGTGGCGAGATTTCCTGAAGGCGTGGGGGTTGGAGAAAAATCCCCCTGCGTTATTAACCGACGAGGCATGGGCGTATCATCCATGCTGTTGGTTTGTGCTGAGATTGCACTAGATTCGCCCTTAGTATTCGGCGGAGTTCTATACATCGTTGAAATGTTAGCCCCTCAAGTGAGGAAAAACTGCGTCCAAAAATATGTGATATAAGTCACAAAGTACTGCAATGAGGGCAGACAAGCGCTCAGATGCAAGCCCAGTCGAGTAAAATAACAAGGACCGGGTAGTGGATGTAAAGGTCCCACACCCGGTCAAAACATCTCAAGAAAAGACTACGACAAAATATATACAGCGGCCACTTTTAAATTAATAAAATAGTATAAATAAAATCCACACAAAGGTACAACTAAATCACAGCCAATAAATGTAAAAATACGAGGACTTATTGCGACAAACAAACACAAAAATATAGATAATCTCTGGTAAAATAAAAATAATCGGTAAACAAATTGTATTTTAAACACAAGTGTATAAATAAAATCACTTTACCGTGCTTGTGTTTAAAAATACAGCACGGCAAAAATACGGACGGATAAAAAGTTGTTTACCAGAGTGCAAAGCGAAATGTGACTCGTGCTAACAGCTGTTGTAACAAATGAGATAAAATGCTCAATGTAGTACCCAAATAGGTGGAGAATACTAGATCAGGTTAATAAATAACCTTAGTCAAAAAAGAAAAAACGAAAACAGATAAATAAGTAGAAATTTGCCAGAAAGGCAATTGTCGAAGACACCTGTTCGCCCAAATACTCCAGAACTCTTAAAGCGAGCTCTGGATAATAATAAAATACCACAATAAGCAGCAGCAATGTCTAGAACGGAAAATATGTCTAGACGCTGCGAGAGCTAGCACGAGACTTTTCGATTCGTAACAGATTGCACTGTAATCGCAAAAAAAACCTGATTGTGAACATTCGACAATAACTCTTAATTTCAAAAATATTGGATTGCGAATAAATGGGAAAAAATTAATAGTAACCCTAAAATTTGCTCAAAAGGTGTACCTCAAGGAATATTGTATTCGATAAAAAGTTACAGCACAATAAGCTCCGAAGAGAGGTGTCCTATCATCTCAGGGGTGTTTTATTAGGGTGGTAGAATTTTGTCGGCGCAGAATAGGGATATTTTGAATTGTTGGGAAACCCTCGCGCTTCCAGCGATTTTTAAGCTTTTTATAGTTGTGATGAAATTTTCAAGTTATAAAAATTGCCATACAGCAAACTTCTTGCGTTATTTATGATAAATTTATGATATCAGATTAAAATCGGTAAACTGAAATCTCGGGGTTGGTACAACATCTCTTCTTCCGCAAATTAATATAACATTTCGGCGACGTATGCAAATTTTAATTAGACTGAGTGTCTAGTTTAACTACCTTTGTTCTATATCTCAACGACTGTACGTGTGAACCATTCACAAATGGCAACAAGCTCATCTCAACCTTTCCTCAATTTATCTAGGGAGTATTAGCAATTCCCGAGGCAGCGAGTGGGGAAATTTCGCTAACTGATAGTAAGATGAACTAGTCACATACTGTCTTCGCATAGTTATCTAAGAAATTCGCGGATGAAACATGAGTTATGGAATAATTACTGCTTTGCCGCAGAATTAAGAAAGTAGATACGTCTGCTCGACGTAGAAGTTAATAAAAGGAAAATCGTACAACTTCCTGCTGCATTGCGGCGTATTATGGCGCGTTGATAAAAAAAAAACTGTACGTAGCAGAACTTCGTATTTCGGCGTCGAATATAGGTTATACAAAACGAAATAAATTCTGAAAGGTATCATACCGGCCATGTAACATTAAGCTCTGGCAATTCATTTCGTGGGAATTTTATGTCTGTGTAATTTCTATTGTTCTTATTTAGTGTTGCTTTTCGTTGCTGCCAATTTATTAGGGTCCTCCTTTTCCTTAGCTATAAAACCGTTAAGGGGATTTCACTCGGCAAAGAATGCTGCCCTATTGAACGATAAACTTATTTCATCGACTTTCTTCGTTTATTATTAGAGGGAAAACAATGGTTTGGAGCACAACTATCGAAAAGAGCCTTTGACGTTCATCGTAAATATTAAAACGGTGGGACCGGTGTTTGTTAATCTGCATTCGGAGTTTTTTTGTTTCGGTAGAGGTGCTTCATTAATAATATAGAGATATCTTGAACCTCTTATAAATGTATTATTAGCAACACATGAGGCTAAAGGGATCAAATTTGAATAGTTACAAAGTGCTATTAGCAGAATATTCATGGTTTGTAATCGCTTACAGGTACAGTCAAATTCAAAACTTATGTCTTTCTAAAGTATTATTTCTTTGTATTTTATATTGTGATTTCTATAATAGATTTGTCTGGCTAATGTTTAAAAAAATACATAAAAACTTTATAATTAAATCTGCCTTTTCTTTACAGATACCTTCATCTACATCTTTAATGATAGACACAATGTAATCTCAATTCACTAGAAGGCTGTAAACTACCGTATATGCCCAAGATATCTAGAGTTCACCACTCACCTCCTTCACAGCATACAAAGTGTATAATTATATTCGAAACAACAGAGACATGTACGATTCCATATAGAAAATGTACCAAGGTATACTAAACAGACCAAATTTCTTATAATGTTGAATAATCTTGACGTTTCTTCTGTGTACTTTTAGATCGAAGGTAATTACATGGATTTACACCCAAGATCTTCTTCGATACCAGATATACCACAGGAATATGATTTAATTCATTTAACTTGATGAAAAATAAATAAGTTTTCAGAGATTTTTTATGAACAAACACCCATATCTAAGGATTTCCACGAATTACATTGAGTCACTTCCCATTCAAGTAAAGTGGAATCCTAAGATGCCAGAATATCAGTACAGTTGCCAGACGATAAATTATATATTCAATTTCCACTGCTACCAATGCGAATTAACTTAAATTATACTGGACTTACAAACAGGTACGTAAAATGATAATTACATTTACTATGATGCATAACATGAAGTTAGGGTAGGCAGGTCCAGGCATTTGAGCTAGGTGATCCTTGTACCGTCTCTATTGAATCTCTTACTTCCACTCGAGCAGCTTGGTGTTCTTTATAAAGCCCAGTATCTTACATTACATTACCCTTTATATCCTGACACCAAATCAGAGACAACGTGTAGTCTCGTACCAGCCATTGAGGGATTGTTTACCGTCTCTAACTAGTTTTGACCTAGTTACAGGGTTTGAAACTGCCTTGACAACAGCCTGTCTGTCATCATACTTATTTTCTTCCTCATACAGCCCCTTTTGCAACCATTTCTGCGCAGGCTGCAAGGGCGAGTATCCCTGCCTGGAAGACCGTCGCATGCTTTCCTAGGCTTATGGATATCCTGTGATTAGGGCTCGATCCACAAATACCTCCTGTGCCCTGGCTAGATTTGGATCCATTCGTGAACCAGTCATCAAAAGCAGTGATTTCACTACGTGCCTGGTCTCTATTCGGTATGGAGGTTATCACCTCTTCAGTGAAGATAATCTCGGGTGCCATACTGTGCGTAGGCACTTGCAGCAATGGCCCATCCAGTATCGTACCCGTAGTATTAGTGTGCCCTCCAACCCTACTGTTGGGATGCCACAAGTTGTTGGTTTTCAGTTTAAGGATCGCATTCATAGCCTGCGCCTTCACATAAAGCTCCAGCGGAGGGAGGCCCACAATAGTTTCCAAAGAAGCGGTCTCTGTGATGTGATTGTACCAATGAGTCCCAGCAATGCCTGTCTCTGGACAGCTCTTAGTAGCTTCAGTGCGGAGGACACTTCTGTCTTTCTCCACCAGACTGCTGCCTCATATGTTATCGCTGGTCTTATCACAGCGGTATATAGCCAATGGATCATTATAGGCTGTAGTCCCAGGTTTTACCAGGAACTTTCCTACAGCGCCAAAATAGTTGCGTAGCCCTGGTCGTTATTTTAACTAAGTGATTTTTCCAGCTCAGTTTCGCATCGAGTGTAACTCCCAGTATTTTACTTCTCTGGTTAATTGTAGCTTCTGCCCAAACAGTTTAATGCCGCCTAGGTCATTGAGTTTCCTCATGTTGGTGAAAGCAACCAACTTGGTTTTTGGTGGATTAACTGAAATGTCCTTGTGAAAGGCACCATTCCTCCACCATTCGCAGTGCGTTACGCATGATGCCCACCACTACGCTCGGGAACTTCCCTTTACCTACTATGACAATATCATCAGCGAACCCCTGCGTTCATATTCCTTTCTCGTTAAATGACCTGATGATATTACCCACGACCAAGCTCCACAGCGGTGGTGGCAATACTCTCCCTTGAGGGCATCCTCTAGTGGTCCTCATGGCGATGCTTTTATCTAGCATTTGGGCGTAGAACACTGCTTCTAGCATGCAGTCAATCCACTTGCTTGTCGTATATCTCATGTTCCGGTCCATTGAGGATCGGGTGAACGGGGGCATTGATGTGTTAACAAATATAAGGTTTATCTGTGTTTGCTTAAAATGTGACCCTTGTTTCATGAAGCGTGCAAGTTTTCGTAGAGTGCTGCCTCAGGAACAGGTAGTGTGTAGTACCTTTTTAGGTGGAGCACGGGGTTGGGATGATTTGTAATTATTTAGTTTTTCATAAATGTGCTGCCTCAGATATGTTTACATTTAAATTGGATGTATTGTTCGCTCAAGAAGAAATTTTGTATTTCAATGTACCTACCTAACATATCTACAAAAAGCACATATGAATGTTTATGCATGCGAAGCGTTCTGATCTAACTAGATCTAATAGAATTTAGAATGAAGGTTATCAAGATGTTTGAACATATATATGTGATGGATGCTGATGCACAGTTCTGACAGAATATGTAATGAAATTTATACAGGCAATTCCCAAATGAATTTCCCAAAGGGCTAAATCATTAGTAATATCATTAGTAACACCATAAAGTTGATCCACTGAAAGCAATAGCATATTAAAAAAATAGATTCATTCAGTTCGTACTTTAAAACATGTTTTGAAGTACGAACTCAAGCTTCGAAAACTAGCAGCTAAGCTACGAATTATATTAATCAACGAGTGTCTTGATGTTATAAAACGTGTTTTTACACTCATTTTATAATTAGTGCATCTAATTTCTTTTCCAATACAAAAAAAAAAAAAATTGACGCCTAGTAACGTCATTGATTCTAATCTTAAATTTTATTAACTAAATGAATATGAATTTTCGTTGACAATTTATTTGAAAATGAAACAACCTTCTTTAACATAATATATAATATTGCTGACAACTAAGCTAATCATACTTTAGAATTACTGATACAATGTAACTAGTATGAAAAATTCTCCCAAATGGCCCTTACAATAATGTATTGAAGAAAAAAAAAAAAACTAGTGTCAAAGCAGAAATGCTTTAGCAAGTAGTAGATTCAAAAATCATCATTTCTGATTTTTATATAAACAAGAAGTCACACATGATAAACTGATACAAATTGTAAAGATATGCGTGGCAAACTAGAATAGCCAATGGGATTAAAACGTTAGAAAAATGTGAGTTTCTTCTTTCCGAGATTGATGTTCTAAACTGGCTAGGTGATTTAAAAGTGAATAATTTGTCAATTCCATTTAAAAAATCAACACCAGGGAAAAGCTGGTTCTTTGGCTTTAAGAAAATATAGTTTAAGTATTATAAAGTCTCAAAACGTCGAATTTGCAAGAAAGCTGCTGATGCTGCGACTAGTTTTGTTTATTTTTGTCTTCTTGAAATAAGCTTAAACACGAAATAAACCAGGCAGTGTTTGGAACCTCGATAAATCTAGCCTATGTATAGCCCAAACTAGAACAAAGGCTGTTGTTGTGAAAAGAAGATTAGCTTTAAGATTTACAAGCAGTTCAGCAAAACAAAACACCACAGTTTTAATTCTAATCAACACAACTGGCGATAAGGCACCTTTACTAATAAGTTACAAATATGTGGGACTAATGGTGTGGCCCAGAGATAAATGGATTTCATAATCGAACAGTTAAGTGACTTAATTCGAATAAGAATATATAATATTTTATTATAGGCTAGCCGTGGTTATTTTACAAGCACAAAACTCCGCAAATGCTTCTAAGACCCTTTGGTAATAGAAGGCGAGTAATACCTATTGCCAGTAAAAATTGAGTAACATAGTCCCATGGCTATAAAATAACCTACATAAACTGATTACCAGTCATACAAAACTGGAATTTAATATAAACGTAATGTGTGTACATAGTAATGCAGCAAAGCTCTGCTACAAAGTGGCTTCATATCCAAGAAACAGATGGACAAGGTTGAAAGAAGTGTAATTCGTTGTTGAATCTTGGACTTACCTATGACTTGCAATTCATTATAGTTGTTTAAGTAGCTGTATTTTGAAGTTATTAAAAATAATGGCGTGAATTGTGAATTTGATTATTAGGGACAACTGTTTTATACTCGTAGTTTTCACATATATAAATAAAATTTGTATAACTACGAGCACGTGCGAGAATTTGTTATTTATCACCAAATAGACATTTCTTTTTTCGAATTACCTTCGCTATGTAAATGATGAATGAATATTTATAGTGAAAAAAGGTTGTCAAAAAGGACGCCAAAATGACAGGTTTTTGTATTCCCTGTTCTTTTCTGTAACCCGATCTTAACAAACCACGTTTTTTACAATAATATACTCAACTTATAACATGAAGAATATTGCCTCACTTACCAGAAAATATGCTGGCGATCGCCGCTATAATAAAACTAAAAACCACTCCAGGGCCCGCGGCATTTCTTGCCACCATTCCGGAAACTAAATACATTCCGGTGCCCACGCAACTGCCAACTCCTAACGAAGTCAAATCCAGCGTCGTCAGGCATTTCTGAAACAAGGGTAATGCGATTTTTCAGTGAATTACAAAATGTGTTCGCCTCGAAATGGAGAAATTGTTCACCGAAATTTAATTAACCGTTTAATAAACGTAATTTAATCTTGGATAAGTTCCTGGTTTTATATCAAAGACAGGATAGAAGACACGAGTAACATACTTTATAATTGTTGAAATATGATAATAACAAGTCTCAAATGACATTTGAAGAAAAACTATATCGTCTCTGGTAAATCTGCATTATAAAGCTTTTTAACACGTGCAAAGGTACGATTTAAAATATTCAATTCGCACGATGTAAAAGCAATACTTTTTATATTTACTAGTGAGTCTATTATAACCTTTGAACGGGCTTAATTTCGTAACGCCGAGTAATTCCATCGTGATAGCTACCGATTACGGAACCCTATTGAAAAGTGACAGTCAAGAGGAACAGGTGGCCAACCCATTACACTGCACCTGTTACTTCCCTAAATATCAACGCGGACGATTTTAGGAAGCGTCGATGTTGCTCACAGTTTGATATTGTTATGTTAGCTCTTCAGTTTTGAAATTCTCAATGTGAAAGAAATATCCTTTAATAGCTAAAGTATATAAATAAGATATTATGCTAAAAATTTCTTTAATTAGAGGAATTCTCCTTTTTTTTATCTTAACATTTTTACAGTATGAAAGATCTTTAATCACCATTAATTTGTTACGTGGTTTTAGAGTTACAACTCTATCAAAATTGAAAAGTCTTCTGTTCCTTACGTCCAACCACTTTCAAATTTAAGAACAAAATCTGCTGCGTGGATTGACTAAGATTAGGTGAAGATGTGAAATTGTTTTAATCATCAGGTGTTCCGGCAAATGAGTTTTCCCGACTTTTTTTTTTTATAAATGGAATAGTCTATCTAGTATAACCATCTGATCTGAAGTGTCTTTGTATTTGGTCTGTCATTTCTTTTACCCAATAAATTATATCAGCCACTCCAATATAATAATAATAATAATAATATCTATTTATTGGCATTATACAAGTTATACCTATGTATATACATGTCAAACTCATATATGCCAAAAAGGCTAAATCATCGTAAGATGCTCTTCCTTTAACCTCCAGTTATGACGTCCAGATTTTCACATTGTAATGTTGGCCAAAAGTTTAATTCATGCACTTGATACTCATCCAATTTATACTTCGTTTCATTTTTCGAAGACCCAAGCAATTTTAAACGTCCTCCTGTCACTTAGTAACTTAATTTGTGCAGGTCTCTGGTCGGGTGATCGAAGTAATCCTCTGGATTAAATTTTGGTTTGCCAAAAATTGCCTGTCTTTTTGCGTCTAGAGCCTCGCATTCACACAGAATGTGGTAAGCGCCCTCTATCATCCCATTACACAATCTGCAGTCGATATCTCCAGTGTTGATGCCAATTTTACGTAGGTGTCCTTTCGGTGCACAATGCCTTGTAAGGAGACCTGTTACGATGCAAAGATGATTCCTATTAAGCTGCAGTGGTTCTTCAGTCTTCTTCTTTAATGGTTTATTATCAAATTTTTAAATTTGTTAAAATATAAATAGTTGCTGAAGAGCGTGTTTTACATTAAAATGAATTCTTCTAAGGACGCTATGATAGATGTCTTCATAGTGGACGAAGCAGAAAGGAATCTTTTGTTAAGCGAGTAGAATTTACAGAGAAAGACATCAGAACAGGAGGTATCCACTAGCGATTGCTTTATCCGAAAGTAGGAGGAGCTGTCTTGACTGGGACAGCTTTTTTTTTTAATTGCTCATGAATTGTTTATTTTGGAGGAAATTCTCCAAAATAAATAAACTTACATAAAAAGTATGTAATGAGTGGAGACATTTGAATGTAGTTATTAATGCCAAAACGTTCAATTTAACCTAGAATGCATAAAAATAAAACTTAGAAAAGTCATTTTATACTATTCAATCCTCAGTGTGTTTTGAATGAGATGCCGTCATGGATTATACGGGACAGATACCAAAGCAGTTCAATAAAACAGGAAATTCAAACATTATTTTAATCCATATTTATAAAGGGCAAGATCTTCAAATTCATAGTCGCTACTTCCTTTCTAAGTTTCGCATTGTGCTCTTCTCCAATTAAATTAAAATATCAGTGATTATTTTTTTTCTAGCTCTTCGCAATTCTTTTCTTTCTGGAGCTTTAAAGAAAGGTTCACTGATGCTGGTGTTACAAGATTTTACAAGTGTGAATTTTTGATTTGGCTTGGGTTGGGGTGATGCAGAGAATTTTGAGGTGGAAACAAATGCTCAAGGTATTTCGTGATCTCTGAAGAGTGTCGCATGTTTTTTGGGTAAATGCGTTTAAATTTGCTTTGTTTGCAACTTTTGTAATATAATGAAAATCGAATAGCTTCCTTGGATGTGTAATGCGATTCATTTTGAGAACATCTGCGGAAAGTTCTAAAAGGCCCAGGCGTAAAGCAGTTGCAGTTTGTGGTTGTAAGGTGGTGAAATCCCCAATAGGACAACGTGATGTCTCTTGACATAATTTATCACATCAAAACTAATATGGGGTTTGTGGTTTTCCAATATCAACAATAGCAGTTCTTCGTTAGCTGGTTTTGCATGCTTTATAACCTAGCAAAAAATCCATAGAACCTCTCCCATAAATCACGCTCGGGAAATCTTCGATCGCGAATACATTTCCATAATTCGTTCACAGGATCCTTGTCTATGGTTGTCTGCCAACTCATGCACCATTTGCAATTTATATGGCAAAGTTTCTGAGCTTCCAAAAGTTTAAAAACTAACGCATGACCTAGAACGTGGTCTGAAGCAATGCTTTTGCTAGTTGCATGTGGATTATTTTCAATTTTCAATCGTTGCACATCTTCTTTTAATATCACCGTTCATTTACCTTCTGCAACATTTTTTTACAGCGCCATATGCCGCAAACTTTCTTTTAATCCCACTAGCGATTGATTGACCTATGTGCTAATCCGGGTGCTTGTTTCTAAAAGGTTGATTCCCTTCCTGATGTGACTGATTTTTATCGCCATAACTAATCATTATTAAATGTAAATTCCCTAGTTCTCATTCAAACATAGGTACCATTTTTATCAATGAAAGGGTTTATTAGTATTTTTTAGTCTTCTCTTATATATAATCTATAAATTCTACAGTGAGGATTGCTTACTACCATAATTTTTAACGTAGTGACATGTTGCATGCGAAAGCTTAAAAGACAAAAGAAACTTCATTGAACCGATTTGGCTGGTTACTTATCAATTTTCATCAAGTACCTAAAATATTCAAGCTTAATTAAAATTTAGAATTAATTTCATTTTGATTTGATTTGGTCGGCTCAACGAATTATATAGCGGTTCAAAATATTCATTTACTATGACTTTATTTTGAAAGTCAAGTAGACAGCCAGTTGCACATTGGAGATTAGAATTGTATATTACTTGAATATATGAAGGTGTGAATATTTAATCAGTTTAAATTCTTGTCAATTAAATATAAAAACAGTTAAAATGTGTTGTAGTAAAGAAATAATATAGTAATATAAATAAGCACCTCAGAGCTTAACCGTAATATCTCCTATTCTTACAATAATTGATTTAATTAACTTAATTTACAAAAAAATTAAGCGCATGAGGAATTAAAATAGTTTAACTTTGGGTTACAAAGAAACTATGTTAGATAGGAAAAAATACTTTCCACCATGTGTGTGGAAGCTTTCGAATAATCAGGATATACAATAATACCGTTTTAGCATTAAAGTACTTTGGGAGTACTGATATATGATAATTATAGTTTTTATTCTTAAATGAATAAACTTTAAGCATTAATCTTGAAGAAAATGCACTATAAAGTCATTCTGAACACATAACGTTCTATTTTTTTCTCTCATATTTTCATTTTTGCAGGTGTTTGAAATTTTTTATTGCTTTTACGACATTATTCTGGATCCTTAGCAATTTTCTCGAGCCCTATACCATTCCTATAGTTTGCAAATGAAATCTGCGCGCACGAAAATCGATTACCGGAACAATTCTCAAACTTATTGGCTCCACAACGAATCCAGATGACACGGACTTGTTTTTTTGCTGGCAATGCATTACGTTGGGTGTATTGATTTTATGTTGAGATATAATTATCCGGCGAGTTCAAGTCAATTCGGATGAGAGCTGTTGGAATGAAACGCGCATTAGCATATTAGAATATAAATTGCTTAATATAGAATCAAATTCATAACGTCGCTTTGATCGACCGAAATCAAATGAAAGTGAAAATTTTACTTTGGAAATTATTTTCTGAGAGTAATAAAATATTATTGTTGTGCTAGCTAGCCGTGTTTAGTTACTGTTACTGCTCTGTTTGTTTTCTCAGGTGTAGAAAGAACTTGCCTATTTTTTGTGCATAAAATTCATTCTCCTATTTTTCATGTTGGAAAAGACGTCTATGATTTTGTTGTAAAAATGCGTTCAATCGATCTTCTGACATTGTGCTTCTCAGAAAAGGTTTAATGCGTTTGAGGGTGGAAAAACATCGTTCACATACTGCAGTCGACATGGGGGTTGTACATATAATATCCAACAGTTTATAGGTTTCCGTCAACTTTTTTTGTAAGTTGTTGTGTGTTATGAACACTAAAAGCGGCAAAACACCACCTACATCTACGTCACACATGTCCTCATAAATTACTGAAAGTTCACTTTTCAATTTTACGCTGTCAAACATAGGATAAGATTTCACAGTTTTTTATACACATAATTAACCGGCGCAAAATATGACGATTTTTCCCACATCTTCGTTGTACTTAATTTTATGTCACTAATAAGCACTGTCTAACTATTCATGTATGCCCACTTTGTCTAGAACATTAAAATCTACGCATGCATTCATGTGAGAAACGGAATTTTTGTGTTTCTTTGCCCTCTCTGCGATATGCTTTAAATCATTTAACCCTTGTTTATTCCACGGACTGATCTCTTTCTTAAAAATTAAGCAGATAAAACAAAATAGTTTATTTGTTAGTCAACATCCGCACATCCACTCATATTTTTATTAAATACTCTATTGTAAGTTCGAGTTTTACTTGTGGAAGTATAGTTTATTTGAATATCAATAATAGGTCTTCCTTTCTCTTCAATTAAAAGTTTTTCCTCAAATGAGAGTGGGTTTTTTTAAAGATTTTGCACTCAATTAATTTCCATCATTAATAATAAACGTCCCTTCAAGCCTTTGAAATCACGCATGCACGGTACGCGTTGAAAACGATGTAGTCGCAACGAATGCAAGACGTTAACTGGGGACACGGGATTGCGTGCCCCGAAGCGACCCTATAAGCGCATATAGCAAAGATAAACGGAGCCGTCCGATTCATATTCCAAATAGGTACATCGGAAAGAGTGCCCCGGAACATAGTTCGCTTCGCATAGCGTTCGCATATACTCTAGCGTCTGCGGTGCGGAAGGAAACTTTGATACCGTTGTTATAAAAATACGTAAAAATAATAAAATAAAATAATGCACTGAATTACACGCGAATTTCTTTCTGTGTTTATTTTGGTGGTTGGGTGGACACGTGCCCTTGTGCCCTTTAGTACCAGCCGCCACTGTTTCTGAATATACGGATTCCACGCAGGCTTTTGTTATAGCACAAGATATTTCGCTTCGGAATCCTGTTTCCTTTCATCAGAAGTTACAAGCCTTCTAGAGCTTCTTTTTCTTGTGCACGTGTCAACCTGATGTGTTTTCTGAGCATTGTTAGCTGGTGGCTGTGGTTTGCATAAGTTGTCGTCTTTTTTTGAAGTGATTTGCATTTGTTAGATCGTCAATAGAACTTCGTAATAGAACGTTCGCTTATTTGATACGAGTGGCATGCCTCAATTGTTATTGCGCTCTGATAATTTGATATTGTTGTTTACTGGTAACAAAAGAGTTTATCCTATATCGCTATCTATGTGTGTATGGATTGGCATTTGTCGTTGAGATAATTTTCCAGTTGTTGATTAATTAACACTAATTATTGAATATTACTCATGGTTATTTTAAGACAAGAAAGCTGACTATCAATGTTGGCAATATATGTTGGCACTAGTTCTTGTATAATCGTATTAGCCACTGATTCGTAGAATATGAACATTGTCAATACTGTATATGTTAAAACGTTTTACAATAGTCTGGAAAACACAACAATAGTCAAGTGCTTATTATAAGTGAATAAAAACATTCCAATAAACTGGATATCAGTTGATTTTTAAGAAACTGTCAAGATCTCACCCTCCTTTATAAAATCGAGTGTTTTAATATAAATTTTAATTGCTATGTATGCTGTACCTTTTTGAAAAGTGGCATGCACTAGTATCCTTAAACTTCGAAATGATCTCGATGCAACGGTCACATACAAGTTTAAGTTTCAAACAAATGGCACTTTATTTCTGTAAGCAAATAAAGCTCTAGCCATTAATTTTTGAGAAGTAAATGTTCTTGCTATACTGATTATATAATACCAAAGTATCAACGCGAAAAACCATTTGCATAACATTATGTTATCAGTACGGATTCCCACGATCGCATTGTCTATACTCACTCTCAAGGTAAATTGTTGAGATGGGTCCTCAGTGTCGTTTGGTCGATCAATGGGATCCTAATAATCAATACACTACGTTGGTATCGTAAGCTTATGTTTCGTTGTTAATATAATTAAATTGGTACAAGTGGTCTAGACAAAGATGCACCAACGAAAACAGTCCAGCAATGATGATACATGGGTGTTTTGATAAATCGAACCGTTATTTACATAGCTGCAACGCGGCCTCTATACAAAACACCCTACAATTCGATGCTGATTCCTTGATAAATGTTTAGAAGCTAAAATATATTCCCACTAACACTAGTAATAAATACAAAGAATGTGAAAGACATTAAATTTGGATTTAAAATAAATAAAAAATAGAATAAAGGAAAGTCAAATAAGTCGTTTGGTAGTCAGAAATAATTCTAGTTAAGTAGCCTTAAATGGGCTGAAGCTGGTAAGACCGAAAACGTAAAAAAATGCATTTCCATGAATGTTATTAACATGTACCATCAAGGGCCTCGTGAGCGCATCTCTCATGGGCTTACTGCGTAAGCACACCATAGGGCCGGCTTTTTGCAGAAGAAGAAACTTTAGTTCATGTTATGTAGCAAAACAAAGGCGTTGATAAAGCAATGTTTCTACTACCAGATTTGAAGGATTCCAGGGTAGAAACCTAAATAAAGAAGCAGTTCCCAAAGATGATAAGTCTAATTAAGAAGGAGAGCTTCTTTTAGGAGTCGAAAAGTCGCAATGAGGAAAGCTTTCTATGACTACCCAAATTGCAATCTCCCTCATTTAATTCAAGCAGATTGAACTAACGTGTATCCGTAATTTTGTAGCCTGCGTCTGACGTACATACATTACTTAAAACGATTCTATTAACGTTTTGTTATTAATTCAAGCAGTTCCAGTACCTATTTCCGGGAATTAAATATGTAT
Source organism: Protaetia brevitarsis (assembly GCA_004143645.1). NCBI lineage: Eukaryota > Metazoa > Arthropoda > Insecta > Coleoptera > Scarabaeidae > Protaetia > Protaetia brevitarsis. The sequence continues at coordinate 755,562 of RXPK01000021.1, forward strand.
TTAAACCGCTATTCAGTTAAGTTCATTTCGTATTCAACATTCTATTTACCGTTCCGTCAACAATTCGTCAATCAATACCGCAGAAAACCGTCCTCTGTACTTATTAATTGACTTTATTATGGTATCGTTCTGTAAATTGTCGCTCACCGCATTCAGGGAAGTACATTATATGACCTCATATTAATTATAACATGTATAGAACTAGTTTTGAAAGCGCATCTTTTCACAATAACACTTCAATAACAAAACAAATACGGGTTTTTCTGTAGTAATTATTCTGACGTGCACTATAAATTGATACCGACTAACAACTAAAGTACACGCACAATGAAATTGAAGTATACCAAGTTGGCAACAATTCATTTCTATATAATGTGGGCACATTATTCAATTCTATATACCTACAGTATATGTAAAATATTATTTTCAGGGTAAGTTACTACAGGGTAAGGCAAATGTGTACGAATTTCTGGTTAAATTATAAGTTTTACCAAAAAAAAAATTCTTAAGAAAAGATTTTGTAGTATTTTTATTCTACCTCTGGCATATTTTTTTTTCAGTAAATAATAAATGTTTTGACATATGAGCCATCGGTAGATTTTTTTCAAATAATAACAAAAAGAAATATGGGTTTTTTTATTTTTTTTATTTTCACTATAATTTAATGGGTAAAATAAATAGGAGACTAAATACAAAAAGCAAGGGGCTGCAGTGTTCTGAGACTCTATGCCAGACGGCCTACAAAAAGAAACATTGCATCTTGTAGAGATCTCTGCTTGTCTCTCTTCTTCAATTTATTTAATTTGCCCATAATGAACAACTATTTTAGTATACGAAAATCATACAATTTTTGCGCGAGGTAGTTGTTCCAGCTTTAATATTTGTTTATTTCCAAATTCCACAGCCCTGCATTATTCTCAGATGCCCTCTGGTATCAGCAAGGTGGAGTTCCGCTACCTTATGGAGTTGACGTGCGCGAATACCTATTTGCACAATGTTGGATAGGTTGAAGAGGATATCCGGCCTCCGCGGTCGCTCGATTTGAGCCCATTAGACATTTTCCTTTCGGGGCATTTGAAATCTCACCTGTCTATATGACTAAACCTTAGTGGCTCGAAGAGTTGGAAGATCGAATTAGAATGGCCCTTCAAGATACAGCACAAAATACGATTCAGAACTCATTAAGATTATTCGTTGATAGAGTAGACTATTGGCAAGCTGCTGAAGGTCTTCAATTTGAACATTTATTATGGATTATCTGGTTTTGGGTATTTTGTAGTTATTAATAAGTTTCAAAATGTGAGAAAATACAGGGTGATCCATTTAAAAAACATCTATGACGACTGCTGATGACGTCATAAATAAAAATACTACTAAAACTTTTCTTAAGGTTATTTTCTAATAGAAGCCATAATTTAGCAAAAAATCAGGTGTCCCCACACATTTGCCTTACCCTGCATACTGCAACAGCATATTACAAAGCCAAGATAACTTACCGCTAACTTTTGTTTCCTGTCGTCTCCTATGTGCGGTCTTGCTTGTTCCTGGAAGTTCTCAACGTTTTTCGTCCGAATTAATTTACTAAATAGCACCAACCCATCTCTCTTCAGCGATTCGCGATCCACTGACCACATGCCAAGTTTCATTCTGCAAATAATAATTTTTCTTTTAGCAGGTAGAACAAATTAAATAAACTAAGACTGTTTGTAAATATTAGTAGTTTTAGAAACATTATCAATGATTCTACTTAAGGAGGTCGGTGCTCATTGTTATTTACTAGGAAAAACTGTATTCTTTATGATCCTTTTTCTCAGCTGTTTAATTAACGTATTGTCATTTTTCTTTTTTTAATATATACATAAGCGCATCAGGTTTAATTTAAGACTGACAACTTTTCAAAATTTTATTCGGCAAAGCTAAAAAAAAAATTCGAATTTGAAAAAGAAAACCTCTATTTTTGAAGTTGTGTAACTTCTCTTTATCAAGAGTTTTTTTTTTTAATCCTCAGTTATAAATTACCTTTTGATTTCAAATAACAAGTACGACAAATTTTAATCGATTTGATAGAGCGGTTTCCAAAAAAAAAGGAACATAAAGGATACAGTTTTCCCTAGTAAATAACAATGAGCTCCGAAGGGAGCTTAAGGAATACCTTTGTAGAAATAAAAATAAACGTAAATTAAAATAACGAGAAATTTGTATTTCAATCTTGATTAAATTTAAATTTTCATTCTTCTAAAATTGTTATAATTGTTTTAATGTTGTTTGATTTTGATTTTAACTTTAAATATTATTTTCTCTCACACATGTTCTATTGTTTTATTGACACATCGCTTTTTTAGTTACAATTTTGACGTTGGTAAGTATTTTAATATTAATATTAACTTTAAGATATATAGTTTAACATAATATTCATTTTATGGTCTTAAATACATATGTAACGGAATGAAAATTTAAATTAAACCAAGATTGGAATACGAACTTCTGGTTATTTTAATGTACTTAAACATCAATATTTTTGTGATTTTACTTATTAAAAACAAAAGTGTTTGGAAAAATATACACCTATTTACATCATATACTAACAATAGCAATATGTATCAAGTATCAAAAATATAAAAAAACCAATACAGATACAATACCTCTGCATTAACAGAAAGCTCGCATCAAAACAAATTTTAAAAAAGTCAATAACTTTACAATGTATAGTGACAGATACATCTGATTTTGTTTAAACTAATGTTATAGGAAATCTAACGATAATGGTTATATTTATTAAAGAGTTGACTTAATGATAAAGCTATTTAAAAGTAAGTCACTATGCCATTATATCCTTTTTCAAGTCTAAGAATGTGTATTTTTTAATCCTGTCTTGTAGTATACAGAATAATATATTGCGTGCACTGCAGAGATTAAGTTTCATGGACCTGGTAGCTATAAAACTGTTGAAAGTCATGCATATAAACTGATGAATTGTATGCCTGGTGCATGTTACAGTAGATATTTTCAATTTCGATAAGGCAAGGTGTGTTAAATAGTTATTTGGGTTAAATGTATACCGCAGCCTGTGTGAATCATACTTTTCCCGACGATTTTGAATTTTATAGGGCAAGATGAGACAGAGCGAATAAAAGTTCATAAAATTTAACTTTTTATACTTAGAATATAAAGTTATATTAATTATTTTGACTCTGACAAAAGTACACCCTCATCAACGTGCAATCACACTATATATTTGGAACCCGTTCTTGAAAATGAAATAATAAACACTGTATCAGAATTAAATAACTCGAAAACGGCAGGCTATGATGAAATTCCTACAAATGTAATTAAATGTTGTATACATTACATCTCATCACCACTCGCACACATTATAAATGAATCTTTTTTGACAGGAGTTTTTCCGAATTGTTTAAAAACTAACAAAGTGATTCCCGTTCACAAAAAGGGTGATATAGAGGAGCTAAGTAACTACAGGCCCATTGCACTTCAATCAATCCTATCAAAAATAATGGAAAAGATCATGGCAAAGAGACTGATATCCTTCTTAAACAAGTTTGACTTGATAAACCCTCCAACAGCATGGCTTTCGTAAGGGATTCTCGACCATAACGGCTCTTACTGACATTCTAAATGAATTATATAGGAGGATTGATAATGGAAAGATTGTATTAACTACATTACTAGATCTTACTAAAGCATTTGACAGCATAGACCATAATAAACTAGAAGAGAAACTAGAAGACATTGAAATTAGAGGGAACTGCAAGAACTGGTTACTATCTTATACTACAAACCGACAGCAAGTAGTAAAACTTGATCAGATTTATTCTAATAAAGTCCGATTACGCGCTGGTGTGGCTCAAGCCTATTAGGCACTATTGTTCTCAATATACATGAACGCCCTCAAGTTGAACACTGAAAATAGTAGACTTGTAATGTATGCGGACGATATCACTATTATCAATAGCCAGTCAAATGTAACATTGTCCCAGAGTTGCTCGATTCAAATAAACGATATAGGCAAGCGGTTCTCTAAAAATGGCCTTTCTATGAATCCAGCTACAACAAAAACAATGCAGTTTTCAACATCAAGTACCCGAATAAACAAAAGCATAAATGGCAGGTAAATCTATTGAAGAAACAACGTCGGCAAAACTACTTGGTATTACTCTGAATCAGTCTCTAAACTGGGAAAATCACATAGATGCTCTCATCAAGGGAATTGCATGTTCCTGTTACGCTCTGCGGAGACTAAGAGCTATCGCAAACGCTAGCACCAGTTTAACATTTTACCATGCCAACTTCATGGCAAAAGCGACATATGGCATTGTTTGTTGGGGTAGTGCCTCTGCAGCGCAAAGAATATTGGTTTTACAAAAGAGAGCCATTAGGTGCATATTTGGACTACATTATAGAGACAGTTGCAAACACGTTTTCCAACAACATCGCTTACTCACAATACCCGCCACTTATATTTTGAAATGTATAGTATACATTAAAGAACATATTGCACAATTCACACAACTGAAAGATATACACACGTATGATACCAGATTTAACCACGACCTGCAAATTCCTAAGCATAGATTAGTTTACTTCGAAGCAAATCCAGTTTACAAAGGCATTGTACTGTACAACCATCTTCCAGCAGATATAAAGAACATCAACTCCATTAGATTATTCAACAAGAGAGTAAAATTATTATTAATTCAGAAAGCGTATTACTCGGTAAACGAATACCTTAATGATAACTTTCAATAGATTTTTTCGTTTTTTTTTTTTCTTTTACTATTAATTCAAAACACAGTTTATGTTATGTTCTATTTTTCATAAGAATTTGTTTATATTTGCTTCTTGTTTTTTTTGTTGTATTCTTATTTCTCCCATTTCTTTGACTTATCCTATATCAATGCTTTTTGATCTAAATGGACTAATAAAATTATTATTATTATTATTATTATTATTATTATTATTATTATTTTAAAGTTTATACAACTTCAAATCCTTAAAGCATCTAAGAATTTTGTTGAATGAGATTTTTTCAGGTCTTCCAAGGAAACCTTTATAAACATCACATACTTGATTTTTAACTGATTATTTGTCCTTTAACCACAGCGATATTCATCAGCCTGAACATAGAAGCCGTTTCTGTGTACATATTTTCTGATTCTGTAGTAATCTGCAAAAATAGAAGCAATTATGTACTTTGGCACTTTTAGGGTTAGTTCAAGTTGTTTTGACTTAGTTTTAATGAATTGCATTCTTTCGGATGCATCAAAATACGACAATTGTTCCAATATTGCTGCACTTCCCAATTTATCCGAAAAATTATTTTCTGCAATGGCAGATTCTGAAAGCATTCCGTAGTATACCACGTCTAGGAAGAATGATAACTTCCATGAAGAAGTGAGTGCCCAAATAGGTACTTACAGGGACAGATATATAGAATAGTCGTTTCCCATGTATTTAGAGAGCACCTCCAGATCAGCTTCAAGTTGCATTTTTTCTTCAGTGGAGAAGTGTCAAGGGAAATGATGTCATTAAAAGTAATTGGCATCTGAGTGAGCTATCTTATTATTACATACAAGAGCACTTTATGGCAAAATAAAACGCTATAAAGATCTTATCAAAATTTTACCAAAACGCATTAAGACGTAGATGAATATTTATGGTTATTATTATTATTGTAATAGTAGGTTGACTGGACATAAGAACGGAATTGACGTAGAAATATTAATTAATTTAGTCAGAATTAATAGAAGTTTAAGTGAAAATGGCAGAAGCATATTTTCAAGCAAGGGTTCGTTCGTTGGCATACGTGCCTGTGAATACATGTTACTGGATTATTTATTAATTTTCCCTGGCACACCGCATTAAATGCCAAATATTTGACGTGGTATGTTGGCGTGTAGGGTTTTAAATTACATTCGATTTGTTTGGTAAATGTCATACGATAGAAACGTGGGAGTTTATGCATATTGTGTATGTCAATATTGTTAATACACATGTTTTGTGTATTAAAAATATTTAGCTATACGATAATTATAAAAATTGCAGAAACATAGAAGTAGAAACTAACATATTACTAACGTTCACAACTAGCAGACCATTTAAAATGTTTAATCAACAGATTCATCAAGTGAATGAAAAGTTGTTTTAGAAATGAAATACTTTCAATTTGGGAAGGCGTTTAAGTTAGAATAATCTAATCTGCTAGCGCAATATATGTATAACGCTCTAGCAGTTTCGGTTATTTAGGATATTATTTTAAATACAACACTCTGTATATTTTTATATTTTTGAATTCTAGTTCAAATTTCTGTAGGTAACTAACCCTCTATTGTATTATATGTACAAACGGGAACGCACTAAAAATGTTTATAGAATGTGGCGACATCTTCCGGATTTCGTTTAAGTTTTATAAAAGTCCGTTAAGATACAAATAAATAAATATTATCAACATTAAAGATTTTTCTTTTTCTATATCCATTTTTCAACATAGATTTCTTTGGATTTTTTTTTTCAATTTTGTCATAATTTATGCAATAGAGGGTTAACCTAAATTCATTTGTTTTCGCGATATTTCGATTCTTTACAGAAAAGTGACACTTGCAACCCTTTAAAAACGTTAGTATTTCATATGCGCTTTCGGTTTTCTACAATCCACTTGACATACCTACAGACTGAAGGTAAATGCGTCAAGGTGGCGTATAAAAATTATTGTATCCTATACAGAGCGTGCATAAAAGCTGTTAAGACTTTAGTTTCGAAAAACTAGAAAATTGGAAGGTTACGAAGTAATAACTTATTTGTGCTGCGGTTTAGACGTACTAGTTATGCAAGCAACTCGCCGTTGTGTCGCATGATGCGTGCTGTGACCACTTACGCTTCTGACATTGACATTTTCAATATTACCTTGCAGAACTTAAAAAACGATTCAAGTTTGGGTTGCGACAAAGAGTTTAGAGGTTGTTGCTACTATATTGTTTTTGTAATTTCTTAGATACAATCTATCCCTCGCCCGTCTTCTTATTTCACTCTTACTTTATTTCCTTTACCTATTTCTCTTAATATTTACCACAATATGTATGCAGATATGCTCGCTTCTTTGTTAACTTGATTGTGTAACATGATAAACATGTTTAACTTACTTGTACTTGCCTCATATGAGTTAAGTCGTGTGTTTGTATATGGCAGTGGGCACTTTCATGGGCTTATGCCTGTAGTTGCCCCCAATAAATAAATAAAAACGCAGAAAAGTCAAAAATTGCATATGGAATACCTTATTTTTTTCTTACTTATTATTATTTAACGCTGAAAATAAGGGCAATTTATTATTAAGGTCCCTATACTTATCAGCAAAGGTTTTTGAGTTATTTAAAAAAAAGTACATTGTTATATTCCAACAAATTTGGCAAGTTAGCCATCCCCAAGACGATGCAAATACAATTGCTATAGAGCTGACAATAATATAAAGTGCCAGCACGTCTTAACTACACAAACCAAGACTATTTAAATTTATTTATTATCTAATGGAGAATGTAACAAAGTAGAAAGTATCATTTAATACTTTATTGCGTTCAGCGTGAATAATTTTATAAAAATTGTATGTAAATAAAATATTCTAAAATTCTAATTAAAAATTATTTATTGAACTTGTGAGAATATAGTTACCATAAAGGACTAATGTGCAATGATTCAGTCCACACTTAAAGCGATTAGCTCCACGAGCGTGGACTCTAAGCTAATTTGGGACTTTTTGGGTCCCTAGCCACTCGGGCGTGAGAGGAAATGAGGCGGCGGACGAGTCGGCCAGGCGAGGTTCCTCAAGTCCATTCGTTGGAGCCGACCCCTCTTTCGGCACTACCAAATCGCAAATTATAAAATCCATCAATGAATGGATACATAATCAGTCCAGAGAGTGGTGGCAAAAATCACCCGGACAAAGACAGACAAAAGAGTTCCTAAAGAAGCAGAGGGCTGAATTCACGGGAGATCTACCGAATAAAGACAGGGGATTGTCAAAATGATTGTAGGTCTGCTGACTGGTCATTGTAGAATGAATAGGGATATGTACAACATGGGCCTGGCAGATGATGCAACTTGCAGATACTGCCAAGAGGAGGACGAAACACCAGTTCATGTGCTGTGCCAATGTGAAGGCCTGGAGAGGACAAGGTTTATAATAATGGGGGAGGAGAACCCCACAGCTAGTAGCTACATAAAGAAGCCGCTCTCACAGGTGATAGGCCCAATTAAGAGGGCAAAATTAGAGGGCGTCCTCTAGGAAAAAGGGGGTTCACAATAGATCTGAAAAGGTCGCGGTGAAACAGGTCCATAGGCCACCCCAATTCTAGTCTAATCCTAATCTAAATGTGCAATGATTTGCTATAATAATGAAAGCTAATTTATTTCACTAATGAATCTTGTTATTAGTTAATTCCGTCGCTCAAAATTCACTCAACGAATGTTATTTGTTTGTATTACACTATTTTTCTCAGTGCAGACACACGTGCATTCAAAATATTACTGCGCAAGACAAATACTTATTTTTTTTTGATACTTTATTGATATAATGAACGTTTTCATTGAACCTGTGAATATTCGTTATTACAGAAATGTAAGTACCTGCACTTCAATGATTTCTATTCGTTGTCTTCTTTTATACATATAGATTTTTAATAACTGCGTTAGCTAACAAGACGTACACTTTTCATTAAGGTATCTTATCTATCCGTTCTTGCAATAAATTGCAAACCATTAAAATAACATAGAGGGTATCATTTATATGGTGAATATTAACAAAATTATTTATTGAAGGTGTGAAAATATAGTTACCATAACAAATACTATCCATGGACTAATGATTTGTTATAATAATGAAAACGAATTTATTTCATTAATGAATGAAATTAATGAATTGCTTAATCAACAATTGTAAGTAATATTTTATCATACCAATGACACATTTCGTTCTTCCTACGAAAATTCACTCAATAATTGTGGATTATTGATATTACGAGCAGTATTTTTCTCAGTGTAAAAACGATAGCTCACTCAGAGCTACAATCTGAAAAATAGAAAAAACGTTGGCAGAATAGGATTCTTGCAACGTCCGGCGTACCAAAGAGTATTGGCCGAATTTTATTTTTAACTAGGGGGAAAGACCAATAATATAATACTAGGTACACATCGACAAGTGTACCTGCTTTTACAAAACGTACCCAACGACACTTAATCTGGGTGTCCTTTTTGATAGTGGTTTAAGCTTTAATCTTCACATCGATGTTATTACCTGTACAGCACTTAAATTGTGCGGCTTTACTAAACGTTAAACTAAAAGTTTTACGAATGTTGTTTGTTTGTTTCAAAGCCTAATATACGTTCTATTTTAGAATGTTGTTCCATTATAAGGAATCCAAATGCGACCTTTTGTTCTGCGAAAATGGAAAAAGTCGCTTACAAATGGTAAAAAAATTAAAACGAAAACTGTTCGTTTCCCTAATTGACCGATATCTTAAGACAAAACAAGAAACTAAATTAAGGTGATCATAAATAAATAGATTTAACAAGTAAAATAAATACATAAAACCAGCAACCTGCATTGTTTTATCACAAATCTCCATCTCAGAAGTTATCTACCTGTTAATGAACATGTCACATTTTCTAAATATTGATATGCCCTTCAGTGTCTGTAGCGTTAATTGAAATGCCCATGATTGTGTTATCGATGAAGAAGGTACACTGAGAAACAGCAATGTTTGATCTCTGTTTTAATAACGAATGACAAATAGTTATTCTTGATTAACATCGCAGCTGCAAGATCTATAATTTTTGACATGCCAACCAATGCGCTCGTTGATTTCATGTGACGTACATAGTTTTCCTTTTTGCAGCTTTGATAGGATATCTCGGAGATTCCGATTGGAAACCCATTCGTTATAAAAACACGACGAAACAATCGCAATCGAAGAGGTATATGGCGAAACAAGAACGCGGATGGTAGAATGCAAATCCGCAATGTTGTGAAGGGCTCTAGTCCGGGTATTACTCCTACTGCGGCGAAGATCGATTTTCCATTCTATACAACTCTCCTCTCAACTATTTCGCTTTATTTTTAACCCTGTTTTCCCAGTTTTATATTTAGCGAACGAGAAATTGTTACACCCTCTGGATTTCACCGGACATACCAGGCGACGAGCATAATTGACTTCCGTATAGATGGATCGGAAAATCTAATACAATGTTCGTTTTATTAGATCACCGGGTGACATGGTGCTTTATTCCTTGCTATTTATTAAAAAAGAGAAACGGATCTCGCATGTCAATCAGTGTTGAAAACAAATTTAATACCATTTATTTTAGAATTTATATATAACACAATACACAAGAATGGATAAATTCACTGTATGGACACACTATGTGGCAAGTATCTACCACTATTATTTACGCGCCTATATTTATTGTTACATGTGCAAATACATAAGTATTTGTATTTATGTAATGTAGGTACAATTATTAATACAAAAATTGGAATTGTATTTGTACATGCCGGGAAGTACAAATATTGCATTTATATTTTGTATTCATATTTTATACTAAGTGCAACTGCTTTTATATTTAATCTAAAAAACCAGATTAACTTTATATAAAATAAAATCAAAAATGAGGTCGATAGTACTTCCTGATTTATTAATTTTTTTTTACTGTAGTAATCTGTTATAACTTTGTTGCTACTAGTTTCGTTGCAGTTATTGTATACCTACATCCATACATACATCTAATACGGTGTACATCCGCCAATCGAAGAATCAGTTACGATGTTGGAGAAGGTTCGCCTGCGACATCACAATTACATTCGATATACTTAATGTTTTCCATGATTTAAAAAATCTTTTAATATTTTACGTCTCAATATTATTTACAATTTAAATATTTTAGACATTAGACAGTCATTCATGAAATAATTTTTAAATTTACTTCACCTAATACTAAACATATGCATTTTCATACATTAATTTTGTATTTTATATTTTTGTAGTACTCTGTTGCCTGAAAAAGGCGTAAAAATCGAAACTAGTAGCAATGAAGTAATAATAGATTACTGTAGTAAAATTTTTAATAAATTACGAAGTACTACCAACTTCATTTCTATCTATAAACATAATTATAATTAGCCGCACGGCTCTAGATCAGAATATCATAAACAATAATGGCATAAATCATACCATAATAAATATTTAAAAGAAGCTATGTTTTGATTGTGTTATCACAACACTGTTTTCATTTATCTTCTTACATATTTTATTTACATTATCCTCAAAACTTAGACCACTATCGACTATCACCCCAAAAAAAATCAACATTTTTGGAAAAATTAAATTCATTGCTAAGAACAATAAGCCTATGCTGGGCAAACTGAACAAAAACCGCTTTTTTATTAGGGTTGTGATAGAACCCATGGAGTCGATGGAAGGGACAGCTTAATGATTTGCAAAGAGCCGAGGAGCTAGTTGGAGACAGCACAGTTATCGGAATTAAAAGGGCGTGGAGGTTTTTCCAAGTGCAGAAGGATAATAATAATGATTTGAACTGATAGAATATGCCACGGTCTATTGTAGGAATCACTATACTAGCAAGAGCAATGAAAGAGTTCCGAGTGTATAATCCCAATTTCATCGCCATCACATTAATGACTGCATTGCCGCCATGGGTTTGATTTGGTTTTGACATCATCAACAACCTTCAAGATTTACACAATACCATTACGAAACCAATAATCAAAGCCTTAATCTTATGAAACTCGCATTTATTTATCGGCTATCAAATCTTAACGTATGCCAAAAAAAAGTATCTGCCTACCAGGCGTCATTAGCGCTCCTTCGAGTGTATAAACCCACTTTCATCGCCATCATATCTCACACTTTATGTACAGTCATTTAGTAAGTTATCACATCAATGACTGCATTGCCAGCCATGGGCTTGATTTGGTTTTGACATCAACCTTCAAAATTTACGTAATACCATTTCGAAACCAATAAGCAAAGCCTCAATCTTATGAAACTCGCATTTATTAATCGGCTATCCAACGTATGTCAAAAAAATGTCGATAGCATAATACGTAAGTTCTATTCAAAATACCAGGTATATCTTTACTACAATAGGCATATGTACACGGATGAAGTTGACAGTAGGTATAATAGACAAAAAAAAATTGAATTGGAATTTAATACTGGGGAAGTCCTGCTGGTCGGAAACTTATTTATTCTTGCTTTCGAGTTTTTAAAATTCAGTAGGCTTTTGCAGCAGACTCAAAACTATTTTTGTTTCAGCCAAAGTACCTTTTCCGTCTACAGTATGCTAAAATGTTTCTAAGAAATGATGTTCAGAATGACAGTGTACAAATTTTCAGAGTTATCGCTTGTCAATTTCGTTTCAGGTAAAGTACTATTTGCCTTCACAGTACGCCAATATTTTACTGAGAAAAATTGATTAGGGTAAAAAGTTGTGCAAATTTTTATATTGATTGGCCTACTTTCATAACCATGATTAGTTTTTCTGCCTATTAACTTCATCATTATTATCAAAGTAGGCCGATGATGCTAAAAATTTGCATATAGTCATATATTTTCTTTTTGAACAACATTTCTTAGTAATATTTTAGCATATTGTGGATAAGAAAGGTACTTTACCTGAAACGAAAACAGTTTTGACTCAGCTACAAAGGCCTACTGGATTTTAAAAAATCGAAAGCAAACTATAGAAAAGTTTCAGACCAAGTAGAACTTATTTACCAAATATTAAATTCCAATCCAAAAATTTTTCGTCCATCGTATCATAAATTCTCGACGTTTTGAGTGTGAATAATTCCGATCACCCGGGTGAACAAAATTTTCCGCATGTGTAACGACACAGTGTTGATAAATCCCTCCACGATTTGATCGAGTCTATTGTAGCTCTCCAGGCGTCACTAACTATCACACGAACCAGAGCAATAAATCTATTAAAAAAATTTCATATAGCAAAGAAGAAACATTAACATTGGAAACTACAAGCTCAATCTGAAAAAAAAGCCATAAAATCTAAAAACAAAAATATATAGATACTAATGCCTACATTATAGGTACTAATTCATTTCCTCATTTATACCTTCTAATGTGGGCTGTCAATGTTCGCTGTTCGTCCCGGGACTTCAACAAGAAACATTTGCCTGAGCCTCGTTCGATGGCTCCAAAAACCCAATGCCCTCACGCCACTGGCGCGGTGGTATTTTCGGTGGAAGAACTTGGATTCGTCTATTTCCACCACCTTCGGATTGAGATCTTCATCGAATCCTTCTATCACCGTGGGGTTGTCAATGAGGTCCTGCTCACAAATGTCTCTGCAGAAGTTGCACCAATCAACAACAGCGTGGGTTGATTGTGGTCCCAATCCAGATTCACGAGCGATGTTTTTCTGGCTCATGCCACAGCACCAACAATAAATGATTATTAACACCTGGTTAAGCGACAGATGGCTTTTAGCAAAGAACGAACCGTCCCTAACACTAATTGCTCCACGACATCTCTTACACTGCCAACGATACCCATCCTTCAGCGAGTTCTTCTTTACAAATGACATCCGTACTTCACAATTTCTGCAAAAACAAGTATTTCTTAATAAACGGTGCCTTACCAGCCAATAAATACAAGATAAGTTATCATTGAAAATAATATCCCGCAATATGATACTCTCAGTCCTAATTTGCGCGTCATTCTTAATATCAATCGGATTTACAATTTCGCTCGGTGCGATTCCACCTCTGCCAGCCATTGTCGCAACTAAAAAATATTCTGAAACTAAATAAAAATGTTTTAAAACCAATTAATAAACTAACAAATACAGAAAAAATAATTTAACAACAATTTGAATAGTTTTTCACTATTATACTTTGAAATAAAATGATAATTATTAGTCAAATATATGTTTTAAGTAAGCGCAGATTTTCGCAGTGTCTGTTAAACCTGGTTAAACAAGCGATAAAAATGCAATTAATAACTGTTCAGTAATTCAAATATTTGAATTTCAAATGAATACCGCTCATCTGCAATGACCAGTAATAAGTAGCTAGGTACATCTGACAACGTTGCCTACATTTAGGCGCCGTTTCCGGTTCAATTTGAAATGGGAGCCGTAAACAGCAGCATTTACATTATATTAAAAAATCGCCCTTTTCTCCAAAAATGGAAAAAAAAGAACCTTGTTAATGGAATTGTAGGATACGTGGTAACAAAAATGGTGTTAGAGAGTCCAGATAAAATAACTGAAATGTTTGAAATCATTTCAATTTCCGCTGGCGTTAATTTCGTTGTTAATGATTTTCCATCACATTCTAAAGAAACCTCTACGGCCTCTTCCTCAAACGGCAAACAAGCCATGTTTACTTGAATTATTTCAATTTAGAGGTTATGTCAGCTTATGCTAATTCACCACACCAAACTCACCATCTCCCAAAATCGGTTGCGCGATGATGGCACCACTTGGTTGAAGCGGTAAATTTTAGAACGTTTTGGTGCACCACCAGAAACTAAACAGTAATTTAAGAACGTTACTGGTGGAACCAACTGCAACCGGTGAATCCACCGACGAAATAAAAAACAGTATTTCTTAAAATGTTTAATTCTAATCAGATAAATAAACGTTTGGTGTTTAATTAGAATTCAAAACAGGTTTGTGTTGCCTTTTTTTTAAATTTGTTATTGAAACAGTTAACAATGAACTATCAAAGACAGAAGTTTGACATATTTATATTTCAATATTTCTCTTTAATCTTGAGTCAAGACTTTTGTTTTCGATGGTACATACACTTACAAAAATATCGCCAAACAAAACTGGTGTTTTCTATTTCATTACTGCACACGTGAAAAGTGCTCAGTTGATACTTTGACTAACAATAAGATCAACTTGATTTCACTAACAATAAAAGCAACGTTTTAGTATTGGCCGAATTTTAAACTATAAGTTCTTTGACAAGAACTTTGAAAAAGATATTTTACAAAGCACATTTATAGAGTAATAGGTAAACTTTTATGAAAGTGTATAGGTATATATAAGTAATGATTTGTAATCGTTGGAAATGGTCAGCTCACCCGGGTCAGCCACATGTGCATTTTAAAATTAGTTTCCAAAATTTTCAAGTTACTGGTATATAGTAATAATTAATTATTAATTAATCGAATATATTTTAGAAATAACATTTTGACCTGTTTTGACTGCTTATCACTGCATTGTGAAAGTGTTCCTGACTTAAAAAAGAAAATATAAACTTCGAATACATATTCTAATTATGTTCTTTCAACAGAGAAAGCCACTTCTATTCATCTTACATAACGAAGACGTTAATTCATCCCATGAGTATTGGAAATTACTGCCAGAATTCGAGAGTACAATATGTGAAAAATTTTTAATATTGGGATGGAAAGTAGAAAACCGTCACTGTGAACTCCTGTCAGAAAAAATTTTAGTAGTGGGAGAGCTTTCAAAGCACCTAAGAAATAAGACAGCTGGTATCTTTGTCATTATACCGGACGGGCAATCTGTTAAAGTCTATAATTCTATTAGTACAACTCGTGGAGATGTTGTTGATAATGCGACATGCGATGGATACAAGGTTAAATTAAACGCATTGTTGGAAAAGACGGTGAAGTTAATGTCAATGTATATAAATGAAGATTATTTTAATGATATGACGTAAGTATTATCGTATATTTATCACTCCTGGCTTGTACGCTAGATTATCAGTCTTGGGGTACGGGGTTCGAATCCCGGAGCGTGTCCTTAAAATAATGCAAGGTAAATGTCTCAAGATCAGATACTGTAGAGTGCTCGCCAAATCGAATGGATTTTAAGTTGCGCAAAAGTGTTACGTCACAAACTACTATCGGATTGGAAAATATAGTACAATAAAGGCTACTTCAAAAGTTCGGAATAATACCAGATTTTTAATGCAAAAACATGACCGTCTGCTTTTAAATGTACGATGACAATCGTTTATCACTTGCATAGTGAATCAACCTTTCTGCCAACTTCAAACATTAAATTTGTTTAATTGCTGTGTACATCATTTTTTTTTATATATAAGTTATGGCTTTCTGCTGATTTTAAACTTGCCGATGAAACGATGAAATTATGATATTGAAGTCTATTTAATTGATTAAAACCAAATTCTGTATTGCATCAGCCAGCTTATTAAAGGCAATTTTTGTTAAAGCATTTGTAGTAAATTGTGTGGAATGGATCCCAAAATCAGGCATTTTTCGTCGGGAACCACGTCCTGTACATCTTTTCCTCAAAAATATGTTGGTGAGTTAAAACTTCAATTTTAGGTCGGTCAAGTATCAGCAGTGGATGTACGAGGAATTGGGAGATCGAGATTATGACAGTTTTGAGCCGAACGAGGGCGAATTATTAAAAGAAAAAATTTTATACGCCCTTTATGGTCCACCGAAAATATTGGAAGATAAAACCATCGGTTATGAAGAGAAACAGAAAGTTGAAGCGGACACACTGTACGAGAAAATACGGGAAAAAAATAGTAAATATTTATTGGTCTTTGTGCTTCGAACTCGCATTTTTCGTCACTAATAAATGTACAAATTTTTATTCCAGATGAATATTCCAGATGGAAAGATCGCATTGTAATCGCATTTATTTATATCTGCACTGAACCCTTAGCTGCTGAGAAAGAGAAAAGGCAACAAACGGACGCAAACTATAAACCCGATTGTGATTTTCTTCCCATTCCGGTCTTCGTCGTAAGAAAGTGTAAAATTAGGTCTAGGGACGATACGGATAGAGAAATACGAAAAGATAAACACGGCTGCCGTATTTTCATCGATAACACCGGCAGAGTTTACGAAACTTGGGATAAGTACATAGCAAATAATAAGCTGCCACCGTGTAAGATGATATGCCCGAAAGATGGCAGATATTGCGCAGACGAGAATGATATCGTATATCTAGAAGAGAAAACTTCTCCAAGTTGCAGTGGGTTGTCGCAGGTATTGAAAGGTACCGATATTGGAGCTGGTGTCGTGGGTTTTGTTTCGGGAGCGACATTGGTGGCTGCTTCCTTCACACCGCTTGCTGTTGTTACGATACCTGCGATAATAGGTGGTGTGGGCAGTGAATTGTATTCGGCAGGTAGAAGCACTTACACTTTAATAGATCGTCGCAATCATGAAGAGGTATTATCGAACGCTTTTTTGTTTTTAGGATGCAATAATTGTTTTTGATTTGTTTTAGAGTATCAGTATTGCCAACGCTGAAAGTCGTGGAGCTTATTTGAGCATTGGCGCCAGTGCGTTCTGCGTAATCGGCGCTGGCGCAACTAAAGTGCTCTCTACATACGTACAAAGTGGTGTAAACGTAGGCGAGGTAATGAGCGTAAAACGAAAAGCCTAATTACATTCAGTGGCGGCTCGTGGTCGGAAACGTAGGGTGTTCACAAAATCAAGAACGTGCAAATTTTTAACTAAAATCCAATCATTTTTTTCCGTACATGTCCTTAAATTTTCTTGTAAACTCTCTAAATTTACCCTTTGTAGTTTGCGTCAAATTAAGTTCTGGTTTTGGTCTGCCCATACTTTTAATTTGAATTTTTTGTTCATAACTAAACGAATTAAAATTATCTTTCAAATATTGCACAGTAAAAATGGTTCGCAACCATAGTTCTTATTTATATATTGTTTAGTGTTTACTTAAAATACTGCTTTGTTTGTTTTGTGTGCATTTCATTATCTTTTTTACGTACTGTATATTTCATTTCATTACTTTTTTTACGTACTATATATATTCTCTTTTGTTTGTCGGTTGCACCAAAGCGCATTAGTGGCAGCTTTGCTTTGTCGGCTTTTTACAGAGGAATTTAACGATGCGGCGTAGTTTTTAACGGCGGCAATAGCACGCCAATTTATTTTTTAAAAAAAAAAATTTCTAAAAAAATCAATTATTATTTGTATCTTTGAGGGAAATGTACGTTTTTTGGGAACAGTTAAAGATTTACGAGTTTAAGTTTGTGATTTTATGTGCGCGGGTTTAATAAACGTATTGCTGTAGATGAAGTGCTTCAAACGAAAATTTAAATCAGTGTTTTAAATAAAATAGATAATTTTTTTTAACAATTTCCTTTTTTTTACAAAGTTAAATTTAAGATATTTATAAATTAACACTAAGTATTTAAATTGTTACAACCATGATTATTGTGTTAATTATATCAACTTTTATCATCTACAATTCTTTGAAAATCTTCTTATACCTAAAACTAAAATATATAATTAAATTTAATACAGACCTGTATTAATTACTCATCTAAACTGCACGAGTGTGATTAAACATTGAGCACTGGCTTAATATCACCAACAAATTAATATATTAAAATTTTTAAATTCCAAGCAAAAGAAAACAACACATGTGAGCCACCCGGATATCTATATCACACTGGCTCTCTCTCGCTCGCACGTACGAAGCAGAGAGCCAGAAAACAAACAAAAAACCTGGAAACAAATCCGTCCAATACGGCAAAATATAGCAATAGGGAAATAAATAATATAATGTTATATATAGTCACGAAAATTCTGTTAAAACTTAAAGTATAAAGAAATACACCGTTATCCTAAAATATCAAAACAACTTTCAAATGAAAATAACATTAAATTAAGAAATTTATTCAGATAATTGTTGTTTTTTTTAATAAAAAACTACAGCAGTATGTTATTTAATAAATTAAAATAATTACGCACCCTTGGTTTCATTATAAAACTGTCACCAACAAACAGTACTAGTTCTTATGGTGAGTCATTCATAAACCAACCATAAATATAATATAGTTTATCCGTAAAACACGATATCTGAACGTTGATATCGATCGATTTGTTAACGTGGCCCGAGAACGCAACGAAAGCGAGCACAGGAGCACACTCAATTTGTGCACCGTTCATATGGAATCTGCCGTATCCCTCCCCACCTCCGCTACGTCCTTTATGCGGCTAGGCATTGGATAAAATTAGCGTAGTTCCGCCTATTCGGCGCACGTGCTCTGTCGTCGGTCGCTTGCTCGCAATGTACATACATATGTATAGAAAGGAACGTCGTGTCGTTTATTCTTTTCGCTGCGTTATATTTCACGAATATATAGGGTATTCCACGTAACTGGTTCATTAAAAGTTTATGATGTTTTATTATTTACTTATATTTGAGATTTTGGCACCAGTATCTGTTCGATTGGAACTATAAATGCAAAATACCTTAACCAAAATATCACTTCCGGTTGACCGGAAATGGATGTCAACTTTGTTATTTTAAATAGAATGATCTAATTTTTTATTCATTTTTGGATTCTACAACTATAAATACGTCAGTTTTCATTAGCTATTCCTATAGCTACATGTTGCGTTTTGAGTATTTAAGTTTTTCTTTTTTTTTAGTCATAATCATTGCATCATTGAGAAATTAATATCTCGGTTAATACTGCAAGTAGAGACTCAAAATTTGCTATGTTATGAATGTAGATATAACTCTAAGAAACAGTAAGCACACTTTACATTCTAACATACAGGGTGTTCAAAATTGAGGAACAAAGTGACATATTTTCAAATGCAGAAAACTCATTTTTTTAAATAGAACACCTGTATTTTAATTCGGAATTAGGAAGTAAATAACATCCCCTATCGCTTTATATCAGCATTCCCTATACCTATCTTTAATAGATTTTGAGATATGAACGACTTTTTGTTAAACAGACTAAGTAGCCCTATCTTTGCGTGTTTGCAGCTGGCTCTGAATGGGATTAATGTCAAATTCATTGACTAACCAAAAGTGTTTATGTATATCATTGTAATTACACTTTCGTACAACGCAATGTTAATAGGAATGACTATTCGAACAGACATTCTTGTATGGTTATTCAAAAACAATACATGAATTTGACGTGAATCCATTTCAGAGCCAGCTACAAACATTTAAAGATAGGGTTACTTAGTCTGTTTAACAAAAAGTCGCTCATATCTCAAAATCTATTAAAGATAGGTATAGGGAATGCTGATATAAAGTGATAGGAGATGATATTTACTTCCTAATTCCGAATTAAAATACAGGATGTTCCATTTAAGAAAAATGAGTTTTCTTTGTTCCTCAGTTTTGAACAACCTGTATGTTAGAATGTAAAGTGTGCTTACCATTTCTTAAAGTTATATCTACATTCATAACATAGCAAATTTGGAGTCTCTACTTGCAGTATTAACGGAGATATTAATTTCTCATTGATGCAATGATTATGACTAAAAAAAAAAAAAAACTTAAATAACTCAAAAACGGCAACATGTAGCTATAGGAATAGCTAATGAAAACTGACGTATTTATAGTTGTAGAATTCAAAAATGAATGAAAAATTATATCATTTTATTTAAAATAACAAAGTTGACATCCATTTCCGGTCAACCGGAAGTGATATTTTGGTTAAGGTATTTTGCATTTATAGTTCCAAACGAACAGATACTGGTGCCAAAATCTCAAATATAAGTAAATAATAGAACATCATAAACTGTTAATGAACCAGTTACGTGGAATACCCTGTATTAAGATCGAGTAATGGATTTTATTACTTTGTAATCGACGATTTGTGTAGGGGGTTCACGTGCTCATGTGCTCCTATACAGAAACCGCCACTGATTACATTCGTATGACTGCGTAATTCTAGGGCATTGATTATATAAAGTGTACATATACCAACAGCCAGTATTATATATAATCAATCTTCTAGGGTATTCAACATACGGTAACAGCAATTAATGGAGTCAACGTTTTCGTGGCTGGAGCATCCACTGCCCAATGGGTTTTATGATGTATATCTGCAATATACTGAAGATGAACAACTTCCGTCCGCTTTAACGATCTTACAGTTAGGTTCCTCTCTATTCTTCTTCGGGAATTCCGTGTACAATTTCCGTACTGGGGCGGCCATGGTGAAGGAGATCCAAACTAACACCTTGAGTGAAATAGAAGCGAATCTTCGAAGCAACAGGCACAGGTAATTCGCAGATTTGTTTGTTTATCTAACTAGGTACCATCTCCAATAAATTGCCGTTTGTCCTTGGACGCATAGAAACTTTTTTTAGAAAGTTTAATTTCAAGTACTAGGTACTAGACTAAAGCCAGTTTCACAGAAATGAAACATGTCTGGGCGACATCTCTCCCACCACGTCGGTACTTGTTGACAGATTAATTTGTTTACTTTTATACGAAATCCGTTAAAAAAACAGTAAATTTGAAACCACTGGCATGTGTCAATTCTACCGATGACCTGATGTTAATCATTGATATTTATTTTACATTTGTATTGAGTACAAAAATTGTACTAATCGTACTAATTTAGAGCGATAAACACAGAAGAAGAAAAAACAAAACATAACCTCAATTATTTTGGCGACATCAAATGAAGTTCGGCAAATCCAACTACACTCGATGTCGCTGAAAAGATAAGATCACACAAAAAGAAGGATTGAGGGGAATATCTGATGCTTAGATGTGATTAGTTGTTTAAACGTCGTCAGCGACATGTTTCAATTCTGTGAAGTCGGCTTTAGAACTTAAGATGCATTAAGTAAAAAAAAAAAAGAACGCGTTGCTAAGTACTTGTAACTAACACACGAAATACAAATAAACTTCGTTTTGAAAACTGTTTTTATTTTTCATCAAGTGAAATGAATTAGATCATATTCCTGTGGTATATTCGACATCGAAGAGAAACTTCTTTGTAAATCAATGTAATTACCTTCAGCCTAAAAATATACGCAAGAAACGTAAGATTGTTCAACATTATAAAAAATTTGCAGTTGTTTATATACACTTTGGATGCTGTGAAGGACTTTTTTTCCCTGGATTTTTTTTTAATAATTAAACGTGTAGAAGATTTAAGCTCAGTGCGTTTTGAACAGTTTCAAACAACATACTATTTGTTTTGACTTAAAGTGAAAGAAGCCTACTATAAATCTTTTTTTTTTTTTGACGTCTACGGGAACTAAGCCCATACGCCGTACTATAAATTTTACATATCTTTGGCATCAATTAAAAACCACCATAATTTCTTTATTATTCGTTTTAAGACAATATTGTATTAAAACTTTTGCATCACAAATTAAAATATCTTTCATTTTTTTTAAACAATATACAGGGTGTTCAATTTAGAAAAAAATATATAAATTTCAAAATTTCTCGGAAATGCGTTGTGCAATTGTTTTTTCGTATATTGCATATTAATAAGCGGTAAAAACACTAATCCTGTGCTAACTTAACCTACTTTCTAGAATGAATAATAACAGAGATAACAATGGTGCGAACTTAATTTGAATCAGCCTGTATACTCTTTATAAATACTGCTCGTATCCCGACCACGGTTTGCGCTTGAATAACACTCTTCACTATTAATAATAAACATTAATCTATTTATTAGGTACTACACAACTACACAGAGATTCAAAATGATTGTCAAATCCGCTCCTATAGATAGTAACAGGGTGTAGGTATATGCCGCGTGTTTGTAATGAAGGTTTGAACTAAGTTAGTGTTGGAACATAAGAAAGTAAACGGATCTGTCATAAATAAGATGTAAATAAGGAAAACGTAACCTATATTTGAACTCGTTGGTGTTTCTGCTTGTAAAAATGAAATGTAATTAATTTAACTTTACTAAATTATGATTTTACAATTCAGTACTAACTGGTGTTTAACTGAATTTATTTATTACCTTAAATTATAACACACGATTAGTATAATTATTAAGTGACAAAACTGCATCTCTCAGTTCTTCTATGGTATGCATGCGGTTTCTGTAGATCCTATTTTTTAGATAGAACATGAAGTAATCTAATGCGGTTAGATCAGGCGATCTTGGTGGCCATCTTTATGCTCTAACGAACCTGTCAGCAAAAAACTGTTGAAGATATTGGCAGGTTTGTCGAGCAGTATGTGCTGGAGCATTATCGTGCTGAAAATAACCTGCTTCAAGCTCATTTTCTTGTAACTCTGCAATAAACAATTCCAACATCTGTTGGTAACGTTGGGCTGTTACAGTTTCCTCGAAGAAAATTGGCCCTATTATTCGTTGCCTGGACATAGCTAACCAAACTCCAACTTTTACGGGATGCAATTGTGTTTCTCGAAATTCGTGTGGATTTTCTGCAGACCAGATACAATAGTTTTGTAAATTGATATAGTCTGTTACATAAAACCAGGCTTCATCCGAGAAAAATGATTTGTTTAGCAAGTCATTGTCCCTTAAATTGTTATTAAACCAATGTCAATATTCCAATCGCCTATCGTGATCTAATAGTAATAATTCCTGTACCGTAGAAACTTTATAGGGATGAAAATGTAACTTTCTTTTGACAGCTCATTGCGCTGAAGTGTATGATAAGCCTATAAAATTATAAAATGTAATAAACTATTTCACTTAATGTTAATTGATTTTTTACCTGTTTGTGATGAGCTATTACCACAGATAAATTCCCTTTTCTTACAGTATTCAGAAATACTATTGTTGGTGATATTAGATGTAAATATAAACGATTTGAAAAAAATTATAAGATAAATAATCGAAAGATACTACAACACGCACGCCAATGTCGCTAAATGTCAAGAAAATTCATTTAATGTATGAAATTTGTATGTAGCTAACTTCGCTCATTAAATTGGTAATAAGTATAGATAATTTTTCCGGAAAACAGTTTTTTTCTTACGACAATCATTTTGAATCACATGGTACACATTTCGTTACATAAAATTCCTAACAATTTTGTTGGTAACACTGCAATTTCGTAATTTTTAACAATGTTCTACCCAGATAACAATTTAAGGTTTATACAAGCCTTTTTAAAGGTTGTTCCGACAAGGAAAAAAGCTTGTCAACAAGCTTATAATGGCAAGGGTGCAAGCTTGCTGCAAGGTTATGACAAGCTTGCTAGTTGACACAGGACAAGGTTTTTCCAGTTCGGTTCATCGGTTAGAATTATAAATCATTGATATTCTTGAAGCAACAACGCATATTTAGTAAAAGATATAAAATTAGGTAATACTTACTTTTGGATGAAAGATGTTTTAAACTATTATACACTGAAACAGCTCAAACGAATACGACACAACAAACAATGGCGGTCGATGAGAGAATAGCGGAATGGCGGTTAAAAAAAAAAAATCAATACTCGATAAACGATTGACGCCGAATCACTCCGGAAATACATGAAGTCACCGTACCATGATATAATAACTTTGTCACAACGTCGCATTAACCTAGCATTATCCTTTTACTGTTAGCTTGTCTGGACAAGGGAAACTTAAGCAAGTGGCAAGCTTGTCGTAAGCTTACGTGTTATCTGGGTAACTACATTATTGTTTTTTTTTTTTTCAATATTCTTCTTCCTCCCCTTAGGAAAACCTTCAACAAAATGATGAAAGAAACAGTGCGTCTGAACGGCGAGACCCAAGGAAGGGCCGAAGTCATTTCAACCATGCGCAACGTCGACAGGAATGAAGTACTGGCGGTGCTTACGCGGTCCAATAAGAATTTCAACCAACAAGGAGTTAGATTTGCCGCAGAAGGCGGTGGTATAAGTTTGAACGGCGTCCCGGTCGACATCGTGGAATACGGAAATCTCGCAAGAATGGACCAAAACGTCCATCTCAATTCACTGCCGACAATACCCGAAACCCCGGCGAATGTAACGAAAACTAATAACTTGATACGAGGCATGAGATTAAATCAGAACCTTGGAGCCATAGGTTTCGATCCTAAAATTTTGTTCGGTGTGATAGCCGCTTTCGCAGAGGACTTACAACCGAAAGTGATTAGAATCTGCGAGAGGTTCATGAATGCAATGGAGGTTGATTACGTTCTAGCTTTGAGAGGACTATTCGGCGATATGAAACTGGAGATCATACAATTCGTCACAAGATGTATAAACAGTTACGCATTGGAGTACAAGAGGATTTTCGAAGAGCGAATCTTGAACGAGGATGTAATGCAAGTTTGTGCTAATTTTGGCTTCAGGAATCCACGCGTTACTTTAAACGATTTCATCGCTTATGTTATTGAGGGTTTGACAAATGATGAATTGATGGATCAACTTAAAAAAGATTTTCATTCTTGGTGCGCGTCTTTGTGGTACCAAGAGGAAAGAAAGAACGAAAGAAATGCAATAAGACGCGCTAATACTGAGGTAACCAAAGAAAAGAAAGATTGCTGTCAATGTGAAGGTTATTACTATATAACAGAAGTACAGAATAGTAGGAGTTGGTTGCCATTTTTAGGATCATCATAATTTTTTACCACAAAAATTACTAATTATAGCAAATTTCGTCAGACCGACGCACAATAATTACTATTTAAAAAGGAAATATCAGAAAGAAAAAAAAACATCGAAATGACAAATATATTACGACCCTTCTAATTTATTTATACGTAATAATCTTATATTTTGATTTTTGTCTCCAGAAAGCGGTCAAGCACGAACTATTTTTATACCTATTATTAATTTTCTTCTATTTATATGAAATAGTATTAACATTATACAAATAAAAATAATTTTTATAAAATCAAAAAACACAAAACAAATGCTTGTGATGCAAAATGTGCCTAGTCTGTATTCTAACATTTAATTAATATATTTTAAGATGAATAAATGAAGGTTTACCTAATTCTGTACCGACTTTTAATTTCACCACTTCCTCACAGGGACATTAATTGTCATTTCAGAAGGTTAGATATGATAAATATGTTTCGAGATTTCTCGATAAATAAACGGCACTTCTTAAATGTAATTCATGCGTTTATTTTATACATAACCATACAACAACGTGACATTGAAAACTATGCTATATTAGACTGCACACTGAACTGAATGTAGGCACTCATAGGTAAGTATTTAAAGGTGTGCTGCCATCTATAATGATTGAACAGAACTTGAGGCATATTCGAAAATACATGAAATACATATACAATATTTAACAAGATATGTCGCTGGCTTGGGATTATAAGGCTCTATGTTACAATGCAACAGTTTTGAGAAAATTGCACCATCGCATTGTTTCTGCACATTAGTAATCGTGTTTAATCAAAACCAGTCTGGAGCCGGCAAGTTTTTCTCAGTTCGTTATCTACTCGGAAGCCAGAAACTACAGAAAGCGCAGAGGCACATTAAAACTTCTAAAGCGCTGAAATTATAACATAGAACCTTTTAATCCCGAGCCAATGATATATGCAGGAAATATTAGCTTTGTTCGTTTGTTATAAATGAAGTGGCTTTAGAATACTCTACAATTGAAGCCACGTGATTACGGTGGTAAGTTTGAACGGTACAGAACTACAATAAATAGATAAAAAATAGCCTTTTCATGATTTAACGTGGTAATTTAGTATTTGTATGTATACTAACCTCAAGTTGATCAATTGATTTATGTTTCTAAGTTGTTTATGTCTTGAACGATATGATAGCACTCATCTTCCCCTATTATGTGGTTATACTAATAATTTCCGAAGTAAATATCTTAAAAATATTGCAATCATATGTTCACAATTTAACATAACCCATATAACCATAGCCATTACTACATTATCCAACTGCTCGAAACTTGTTCTTCCTCTAGAGGTCTAAAGTAAATGCAGAATTAGACGATTCGAAACGGTTCAAAACAAGATTTACAAACAAATATCAGTAACTGGAATCTCTGAAATGGTTCTGAACTACACCAACTTACTACGTTTATGCTTTCACTAAATGCGTATTGAATGCGCAAGAGTATATATAATTCGATTCTAAATCCTGTAGCATAAACACTTCCAAATGCGCATTATAGATTATAGCTCCAAATGCGAATTGACAAAATACCGATTTTAATAGTGGTTTTAGAATAATCGTTTGGTCGTATAAACGGTTAATGCGATTTCAAACTGTATTAAAGCAGGTTACCAACAGAGTGTAAACAAAGAACATATCACAGGTGAAATAGAGGTTATGTGTATATAAGTATATATTAGTACATATGTTGACTTGTGTTAGTTTGAGTTAAGTAATTGAGTGTTAATTGCGCAAATAAAACTCGATGGAAGGAAGAAAACGTACGCTGTGGGGAGAAGCGGAAATAAGCTACATGTTAGCTGTCATGCGAAATAAAAATATTGTAAAAATGTTGGGTGGTAAACGGTATCGGAATGGAGAAATTTTTCACATTGTTAAAGAGGAGTTGAAGAAACGAGGTTTCATCAAAACTATCGAACAAATTCGAGTGAAGTGCAAATTATTAAAATCTACTTATCATAAAACTGTTAGACAAAACAGTACTTCAGTTCAGGAAGGAGTCACTGTCCATTTTACAACGAACTTAACGATTCTGCATTATTGTGCCTATCTTTCTTTTTATTTTTCTTCTTCTGCGCTGTATTTTCTGTTTTATTCGAAGGAAATGCATTTGTTGAAGAGCTAATAATTGTGTCCAAAATCCCACACATAAATTTACTATTTCTTTCATGTTTTATTACAAAAAAAAACACCGGCAGATATAAATCGGTATATGACAAGTGACAACTGAGGTTGCATAAGGTTATGTTTTTACTTTATTAATTTTTGTTACAAATTCGATTGGCCATAACCCTTGTAAACCGTGGTAAATTTCAAAATATTTCAATGCGTATTATTTTTATTGCGAATTGCGTGAAAAGCATAAACTGATGAAGTTTTCGATTCGTACTTACTCATTCGCAATTTCTAATGCGCATCTAGAAAACATACTAAAACCATAAAGTTGACAATACATATAAAGTTAGTTAAAAACGTAAACAACTATGTGCAATTAAATTGTTATGAGGGTATGGAAATATATAAAACAAACATATTTTAATGAATTCAGATTCAGGACCCTTAAATTCTTGTCGATCTACTGCAAGTAACTATTCCTCTAACAGAGGGCATTTATTAAATTTCTTTCGCATAATGATCAATGATCTCCAATGGCGAATGAAATTTAAAATCGATTGGCAGGTTTCGATAACTTATATTCGAAACTAAAGTTTTGTCTTGTACGGTACAATTGTCGTTACATAATTTCACTCTAAACCACTCTTGCTTTAACGTCTTTGCTAACAAAAATGCAACAGTAATCATTATAATGTAGAGTATAACTGTCAAAATTATGTATTTACATCTGGGATGACATTCTTTGATTTTTCAACCACAAAATATTTCGATTCGTGCATCTTGTATGACCTGTAATTAAAATATTTGTGTAATTAAATTTTGATTAAATTAATAAAGAACATAAAATTTAATACAAATGATACGATATCATGATATTTTCGATCATATGCTAAACCTTGACGTTATGCAATTAAAATTGTTACGTCGTTTCGCTGGTTGCCTGAACAGACTAGTACTATTTCCCACGTAAAGGTTTCCAAAGCACTTTCGCCATAATTAAATAGGTTTGTTCCTTTTAAATGAATTGGCTTCCTAGTACAATTGGTGTAGTGTACGCGACGTCGTTCTTTTTGGTAGTACATCGGCAATTAAATATGCCGATGTACGACCAAAAAGAATAACAGCAGACTTTCACAGAGGGTGCGATGTTTGCTTTGCACTAATGTGTTGCTTTAATTTCTAGTTCGTTACGTAACGGTCAACACCAATGTCCTCGCCCAGTTTGCTCAATTCTAGTTCAGTACCATTTAGTTCTACTACCGAGTCGGTGCAGCACTAGTTCAGCTAAAAAGAACAAAACTAGTATCAGTGTGTCAACATAATAAAACAAAACGTCGTTAATTAATGATGACAAAGTCGCTTGCTAGTGTTAAAAGCCTATGGTATTAATTAAGGACAACAATGTTGCACCTAATAGTCAGAACAAGAAGTTAAAAGAACGTCTTAGTGCAGTAATAAACATGGCGTACGTTTTGGACTTGCGTACGTTGCTATATTGAACTACATCGCTATACTAAATAGCTCGAGAGCTAGTGCAGTGCTGTTGCACTGAGTAGCGATATATTGCTAAAAAATGACTGAAAAGAATAACACTTGCGCTAAAACAAATACCTCAGTATATGCTATTTGAACTACTACAGATCATCTAAACAGAACAAACCTAATGTAACAATTTTAGTGGCATTTTCACAGATTAGACATGCGTTATTTGTGTGCTCATTGCTCATGCGCTGTCAGATAAAATACACGTCTAGTCACAGTTTACGCTTATCTGCGCTTATACTGTAGTCTGGTGTCTCAGTGTCTGGCAAATAAAATGGAGCTTGCCGGTTGCTCCTAAATAGTTTTCTAATTAAGAGTGTAAACTGCAACATATATAAATATAGTGTTCTTACCTGAAAAGTTCGATTATTCAACAGAATGGAGGTTTATGCAGGTAATATAGTATAAGGAGCCGTTATATACGTAACGGGAATTAATAGCTTTGCATCTCCGGGGATTTACAGACTTAGTTGTGATACAGGTGTCAGTTAAAATTTATTTTCCGGATAATTGTTGTATTCTTTTTACCATTTGACTTAAATTATCTTGGTTTTGTAGGTTAAGTAACGAACTATTCACTTCGCACTCAATTAATCGGCTGATTTTATCGTTCGCAATGAGCAAGTCGTAACTTAACTCATAAAAGTCAGATGAGCTAAGTCAAGCCGTAAAAAGAACACAGCCAGATCGCTTTCTACTCCATTAGATTGCTGATAAATGGTTGGTTTTCCTTCTTTGATAAGATTTGTGGTAAGACTTCCGTAAGAGGACCGCCGATTTGGTGATTTATATGCATAACGGAAACAGCATGTCTTCCTGAGTGTAAAATAGCTATTCATTTTTTGAGCAAATGGAAAGAAAGTATTAAAAAAAACTATGGAACACTGTAAGTTTGTTCGCGTCGCATGAACTATTTGCACTATTATGCACTTTTGCACACAAAAGTTCTTAAAGTGCATAATAGTGCAAATAGTTCATGCCGAACAAACTTTGTAATAGATAAAAATGTTATAGCAACTACAAGAAAAACCTTAAAAACAAAATAGTGCAGCAACAGCTGATCTATTTGGCACGGCATGCATCAAAATGGCGACTTCTATATAACCTGAAAGTTTGCTAATGCGCAATGGTTTAAACGCTTTCTATAGTAATATTCTTGTCTATGATATAAACCCACGAATCGTACCTAAAGACATTCGTTGTATTAATCAGAGAATCATTCAAAACTATGTTCTGTAACTCTGGCTGGCGGAAAATGTTGACATCACATTTTGTTTGTCTTTAGATATTATAGATATGTTGGCTGCCTTGGAGTTCCAAAAAATGTTTTATGCGAAATATGAAAGTAGCAAAATTGATCTATATTCCGATACTTTGCAATGCTGTCTAAAGAAAGTTGTAGAACAGGTAGGTTTAAATCAAAAATGTATCTATTTTAACATTGTTTATAAGCTCGTTTGACACCGTATATTTTGCGGTTCGAAAATAATGTTTTTGTCAGAATTATGAATACATATTACTTTTATTTTACTATGTTTCCGTATGTTTCTTTAGTATAGCTTATTTTATTATCTAAGGGTGGTGATAGTAGTAAGTAGTAGTAATTATAGTGGTAAACAACCACGTAAGATGTCAGTTAATGTATTTCTTAAAATATTTAATTATTAAGTTTGTTCGCGTCGCATGAACTATTTGCACTATTATGCACTTTAAGAACTTTTGCACACAAAAGTGCGTAATAGTGCAAATAGTTCATGCGACGCCAACAAACTTATAATCAGATAAATAAACGTTTGGTGTTTAATTAGAATTCAAAACAGGTTTGTGTTGCTTTTTTTTTAAATTTATTATTGAAACAGTTAACAATGTACTATCAAAGACAGAAGTTTGACATATTTATATTTCTCTTTAATCTTGAGTCAAGACTTTTGTTTTCGGTGGTACATGCACTTACAAAAATATCGCCAAACAAAACAGGTGTTTTCTATTTTTCTATTTCATTACTGTACACGTGAAAAGTACTCAGTTGATAGTTTGACCACAGTATAGTGTTTATCCAATAGTGTCAAGAAAGGGAATATTTGTATCTGTTTTTGAAAGCTGCGCGAAGCAGGCAATAATGGAATGCGCCGTAAATCGCTGCGGCAATATGGCGTTATTTGTATTTGTGCTGGCATATTTCTATAATTTAATTTTTTATTATATTTATTGATACTAAGGCAATTACAATTGCTGTTTGTTGTACGGAGATACAGCTCTAACTGTAACCTGTTCCATATCTGATTTACGTTCATTGTAAATTGTTAGGGTAAGTAAATTAGTCATTAAAACAATTTAATATCTTAACAATTAGTTTTTGTTGTAGTGTTTCTTATTGTTACGTCTGTGTCTGGTGGCATTAAAAATTCTCCTGTTTCCAGTGACTGACTCTTTTTATAGTAAGTGAATTCTCTACAAGCACTGCGATAACCTCATTTTTAACATAAGATTTTGTTGTAGCGTGGTTTTTTGTTACGTCTCCATTTGATTTGTAATAATAAAAATTCTATTGTGCCCACCGACTCTTTACAGTGACTGGATTCTGTAAAATTGCTGCAATAACCTCATTTTGTAACATTATGTTTTGTTGCAGCTCGGATTTTACTGTACAACTGTGTTTGATTCGTTGACACTTGTAAATAAATATTTTTTTGTGCAACATAGCGTATTTTTACAATTTACTATTAATAATAATAATTTATTTTGCGAGAGGTAAAACCCAATTACAAGAAAATACAATGCGCACATCTGCAATACATATTACACATGTGTAAATTACATAAAATAATTACAATAAATTCTTACGAGCAAGACTAATGTAAATTATATGCAAACTCTGTATTGTAATTTAAACTATTATGAATGTCACAAGCATCAGAGATTCTAGATTCTATTGAAATACTTGCACATTAAAGAAATAGGGGATGTACGTAGAACATTGGTCCGATGTGAAACACAGAAGATTACGTAGGAACAAGTGTGTATGCTTGCAATATTAAAATTAAGTCTACTTGAAAGCCATGGACAATCAGTTCTACCATGAACCAGGCAAAATAAAAATTTAACCAAGCTAACAATTCTCCTTACATGTAAAGTATTGAAATGGAAGTTATTTAAAAGAACAACATTTATCCTCAACTACTCAAAAGTAACCCTAAAAAAAAATAGTAATTATTTTTCTAAGTGTATATTAATCAGTAGCTACTATATTTTTATAACCTGTTCTCGGTTATTTTTAAATAGTTGCGTATGTTACAGGAAAAAAATTCAATGGTATTTAGATTTCAACTTCTTCCTGATTTTTATCATCTTCTTTAATTGTATAAATAATTGTAGATTCTGAATTTTACATGATTTTTTTTAAATACATTCTAGTTGCATCCGGTTTATTTATGCACTATTATTTTTAATTGTTCTTATATTTTCTCATTTAAATTTAAACTTAAATGCCGCCATGATTTATCGAAGAAATGCATACTAATCGACACCGCTCGGCCCGAGTCGTAAGTAAAGAATGCCGCTCTCATGAGCCTGGCAGGTTGCGCGAGAAAAACTTAGACTCACAAACTTCAAAGGTGCCGACAGCTCTTGACACTACCGCCTATATACTATACTGTGGTTTGACAAAGATCAACTTGATTTCACTAACAATAAAAGCAACGTTTTAGTATTGGCCGAATTTTAAACTATAAGTTTTTTGACAAGAACTTTGAAAAAAGATATTTTACAAAGAACATTTATAGAGTAATAGGTAAACTTTTATGAAAGATCATCTTTTATAATTATTATTAACTTGATTCAAACAATGATTTGTAATCGTTGGAAATGGTTAGGCCAGCCGGGTCAGCCGCATGTGCATTTTAAAATTAGTTTCCAAAATTTTCAAGTGTACATGCCATGGCCGTTTCTTTACACTTCGAAGTTCGATTAAATCTTTGTTACAACTGGTATATAGTAATTAATTAATCGAATATATTTTAGAAATAACGTTTTGACCTGTTTGGACTGCTTATCACTGTATTGTGAAAGTGTTCCTGACTTAAAGAAGAAAATATAAACTTCGAATACATATTCTAATTATTTTCTTTCAACAGAGAAAGCCACTTCTATTCATCTTACATAATGAAGAGGTTAATTCATCCCATGCGTATTGGAAATTACTGCCAGAATTCGAGAGTACAATATGTGAAAAATTTTTAATATTGGGATGGAAAGTAGAAAACCATCACTGTGAACTCCTGTCACAAAAAATTTTAGTAGTGGGAGAGCTTTCAACCACCTAAGAAATAAGACAGCTGGTATATTTGTCATTATACCGGATGGGCAATCTGTTAAAGTCTATAATTCTATTAGTACAACTCGTGGAGATGTTGATAATGCGACATGCGATGGATACAAGGTTAAATTAAAAGTATTGTTGGAAAAGACGGTGAAGTTAATGTCAATGTATATAAATGAAGATTATTTTAATGATATGACGTAAGTATTATTGTATATTTATCACTCCTGAATTGTACGGTAGATTATCAGTCTTGGGGTACGGGGTTCGAATCTCGGAGCGTGTCCTTAAAATAATGCAAAGTAAATGTCTCAAGATCAGATACTGTAGAGTGTTCGTGAAATCGGATGGATCTTAAGCTGCGCAGAAGTGTTACGTCACAAACTACTATCGGATTGGAAAATATAGTACAATAAAGGCTGCTTCAAAGGTTCGGAATAATACCTGATTTTTAATGCAAAAACATGTCCGTCTGCTTTTAAAAATGTACGATGACAATCGTTTATCACTTGGATAGTGAATCAACCTTTCTGCCAACTTCAAACATTAAATTTGTTTAATTGCTGTGTACATCATTTTTTTTATATATAAGTTATGGCTTTTTGCTGATTTTAAACTTGCCGATGAAATTATGATATTGAAGTCTATTTAATTGATTAAAACCAAATTATGTATTGCATCAGCCAGCTTATTAAAGGCAATTTTTGTTAAAGCATTTGTAGTAAATTGTGTGGAATGGATCCCAAAATCAGGCATTTTTCGTCGGGAACCACGTCTTGTACATCTTTTCCTCAAAAATATGTTGGTGAGTTAAAACTTCAATTTTAGGTCGGTCAAGTATCAACAGTGGATGTACGAGGAATTGGGAGATCGAGATTATGACAGTTTTGAGCCGAACGAGGGCGAATTATTAAAAGAAAAAATTCTATACGCCCTTTATGGTCCACCGAAAATATTGGAAGATAAAATAACCATCGGTTATGAAGAGAAACAGAAAATTGCAGCGGACAAACTGTACAAGAAAATACGGAAAAAAAATAGTAAATATTTATTGGTCTTTGTTCTTCGAACTCGCATTTCTCGTCACTAATAAATGTACAAACTTTTATTCCAGATGAATATTCCAGATGGAAAGATCGCATCGTAATCGCATTTATTTATATCTGCACTGAACCCTTAGCTGCTGAGAAAGAGAAAAAGCGACAAACGGACGCAAACTATAAACCCGATTGTGATTTTCTTCCCGTTCCGGTCTTCGTGCTAAGAAAGTGTAAAATTAAATCTAAGGACGATACGGATAAAGAAAAACGAAAAAATAAACACGGGTGCCGTATATTCATCGATAACATCGGCAGAGTTTACGAATCTTGGGACAAGTACATAGCAAATAATAAACTGCCACCGTGCAAGATGATATGCCCGAAAGATGGCAGATATTGCGCTGACGAGAATGATAGCGTATATCTAGAAGAGAAAGCTTCTCCAAGTTGCAGTGAGTTAGAGAAGGTACTGAAAGGTGCCGATATTGGAGCTGGTGTCGTGGGTTTTGTTTCGGGAGCGGCGTTGATGGCTGCTTCCTTCACACCACTTGCTTTTGTTACGATACCTGCGCTAATAGGTGGCGCAGTCAGTGGATTGTATTCGGCAGGTAGAAGCACTCACGTTTTAGCAGATCGCGGCATTCATAAACAGGTATTATCGAACGCTTTTTTTTAGGATGCAATAATTGTTTTTGATTTCTTTTAGAGTGTCAATATTACCAACGCTGAAAGTCGTGCAGCTTATTTGAGCATTGGCGCAAGTGCGTTCTGCTTAATCGGCGCTGGCGCAACTAAAATGCTGTCTGCATCCGTACAAAGTGGTATAAACGTAGGCAAGGTAATGAACGTAAAACGAAAAGCCTAATTCTGTACCTCAGAGGTAAACTATGTTAAGTCCAAATATGGCGACATTGAGTTAAGTATGTTAAGTTAATATACATACAATGATCTTTCATTGCATGTTTTTTTTTTTGTTTTTTTGTTTGTCTTGGTTCATTAAAATGTTAGACACGTTTGATTTATGTTAATCAAAAACTTTTAAACGCGTCTACCGTAAAATGCTAATTTTGGACTTAACATACTTTGCCTCTGAGGTACAGAATTACATTCGTATGACTGTGTAATTCTAGGGTATTGATTGTGGGTGAGTGTTAATAATATTGTCTAAATAAACATTAGTTTATTTAGATAATAATATCGATACATCCACGCCACAATTGATATTATTATTATTATATTGTTATCATGCTTTATAATAGTTAATACTATTATTTCAAACTTACGATAGAAAAATAAAAATTAACGTATTTTCTATAATGGTCGAAAGTTGGACGTAAAAATAGACTTGTTATACTTAATTTCACCTTACGATTATACTTTGGAAGTACGTCCTGTACCATTTAATCAATATTATAGATAGAGTTATTTGCTTTACCAGTGGTGTAGCATAATAACAATATAATAATAATAATATCAATTGTGGCGTGGATGTATCGATAGTTTGTTTGCAATTTCTTACAATTACTTAGTTTTGCAATTTGAACATAATATATAAAATCATAATGCGCAGGCAATGTGTATATGTGATAAACGGCACCATCTGTGATTTAGAAGGGTAACATTGTTCTAGCTAATGAGTTATCATTGGTTGAAATCTTCGATATCCCGCTTATATTTTGGACCAGGGAACAGTGGCGGCTCATAGCGGCGTAGTCCAAAAGCTCAAATTTAAACGTTGCCACTGTCTCTTATTGTAACGGAACGGGTTTTCTTACTTGGAACTTTTGGGGATGGCCGGCCCAATTTCAAATCAGACAAAGCCAAACTCCGTCTCACAGATAACCCACACCGGCTCTCTTGACCGGCGAGCCACTGCTGAGAAACAAACTTTTTGTTCGGTAGCGAATGGATTTAGATGTTTCCCAACGGTGTTTTCCTCCGTCAGTCGAAGCAGGGCCGTTAGTTCGCCTAAAGATTGTCGACTTACCCTCCTCGTTGGCTTTCTCTTTACAAGTCTGATTTCCTCTCCAGGACTTTGCTAAGGGTTCAACTGAACTTCTTTTAAAAAGACGAAATAATAGAACGACTTATATTTTACAATTATATATTGAAAATTTTAAGACATTGAAATTGAACTAACAAGCTACACAATTAATTAAAATAACAAGTGAACAAAAAAAAAAATCACAATTATCTTAATGAATATTTTAACATACTATATTGTCGCTTAACATAAGCAGAAGTAATTTTTACTACAATAATAATTTATTGAGGGAGAGAGAGAGAGAGCGAACGAGTTACGCTTTTCACGTAATTGCTTTGGTTAGTTTTAAGCAGAAATTTTGAACATCTTACCGGCCAATGTGGGAAAAAAAATAATTCTTCTCGTAATCCAAATTTTAAGGCACAAAACTTTACACAACACTCACAAAAAAAAATTAAGCAAAATAAAAGGGGGAATTTAAACGGATTTAGCACAAAATCACTAATCACCTCTCGAGGAAAGCTTTTGCTTCCTGTTCTCGAATTTTTAGGCTTAATTTTAAGAATTAGAAACACTCGACGAAGGGGACGCGTGCTTGTTCCTGAAGCTATATTGAAGGATCGCGGACTAATTAATTGAAAACAGCAATGTTAAGGGTTTTTATAAACTTTGATTATGACGTCATTTCGCACCGATAACTAGTTTCGCTTCTCTTTACAGGAGGGCGCAAGTATGACCGAAGGCGTTATTTTTCTGACTTTCAGGTGCACTACTTGAAGGACCGTGGGAATTGCTGAACGGCAAATGTAACATACAATAAACAAAGAGGCAGATAACATACAAAGTAATACCATATTATTTTAATTACGCGAGTCTTTAAACGAAAATAGATTATTGTTTCCTGTTAGGTAGACGCTACTCAGCAAATGCCACGGTACCTATCAACTACGTATTAATAAAATGAATTTAAATTCTCGCATTATACAGGATGGAATTTCGAATTCCTACATTATGGACGTGATTTATTTGCATTATATATAATCAATCTTTTAGGGTGTTCAACATACGATAACAGCAATTAACGGAGTCAACGTTTTCATGGCTGGAGCATCCACTGTCAATGGGTTTTGTGATGTATTTCTGCAATATACTGAAGATGAGCAACTTCCGTCCGCTTTAACGATCTTACAGTTAGGTTCCTCTCTATTCTTCTTCGGGAATTCCGTGTACAATTTCCGTACTGGGGCGGCCATGGTGAAGGAGATCCAAACTAACACCTTGAGTGAAATAGAAGGGAATCTTCGAAGCAACAGACACAGGTAATTCGCTGATTTGTTTGTTTATCTAAATACGTACCATCTCCAATAAATTTCCGTTTGTCCTTTTTTTAGAAAGTTTAATTTCAAGTACTAGGTACTAGACTAAAGCCAGTTTCATAGAAATGAAACATGTCTGGGCGACATCTCTCCCACCACGTCGGTACTTGCTGTCGCTGGCGACAGATCAATTTGTTTACTTTTATAAGAAATTCGTTAATCGGTTAAAAAAACAGTAAATTTAACACCACTGGCATGGTCAATTCTACCGACGACCTGATGTTACTCATTGATATTTGTTTTACATTTGTATTGTATGTGTATACAGGGTCGCTAAAAAGTATGGATACAGTTAAATATTATGCAAACTATTCAACAAAACTTGTTCAAATTTGGTACATGGTAAAAAGTATTTAAATTCTATCGTCTAAGACATTCTTCAAATTTCTATCTTCATTTGTTCTGGGGATACAAGGTTAACTTAATTTTTTTTAAATGGCACGAAGGATCAAATTTAATATTTTTGAAAAGAGATTTTTTTCTGCGTTATGTGATGTAACACATCCATATCTTATTTTAATTGAAACTTTAAAAAAAAATTCGAACTAGTAAAATTTTGAAAAATGAAAAATTTTGTTAGCCTTGGAAATATTGTCTTTATCTATCGCTACTTCTTTCCTACGTGAAGTTTGACCAAAAAATAAATAATAATAGTTAATAATAATTGTAAAAATAACACATTTAACTGAAACAGAACAGATTTTAATAAAAAGAAGCTCAAACAAGAAATTACATAATTTTTATGATACAAAAAATGTTCGAAATGATTTCCATTTACTTCCTGGCAATAATGAACAGGTTAAGCAAAATTTTGCAAATAATCAATCAAAATATTTGGAGAACTACTGACAATTTCGTTTCTTATACGTTCTTGTAGGTCTTCGATTTGTAATGGTCTGTTGACATACACTCGATTTTTTACATGACCCCACAGGAAAAAATCAAGTGGGGACAGATCAGGAGACCTAGCTGGCCATTCAATAGCCCCCTTCGCCTATCCATCTACCGGGAAATGTTTCATCCAAATATTCGCGCACTTGACGACCAAAATGCGGCGGTGCTCTCTTCTTGTTGAAACCATATGGTTTCTGTTGGTATACAATTTCGATTGCCGTGGTTTGGAAATATTTCCCTAAGTCGTGGAACAATGTGTTGTTGTAAAAGTTGCAAATATCTTTCAGACGTTAAATTGCCGTTAATGAAAAAAGGACCTGCGATATTCCGACCAATAATGCCACACCAAACATTAATTTTCTGTCGATGCTGTGTATGAACCGGCTCCATCCAATGCGGATTTCTGTCAGACCAATATCGACAGTTATGGCGGTTAACATATCCATTTAGACAAAAAGTTGACTCATCAGAGAAGAGGACTCGACTAAGAAAGTTACCATCCTAATGTATTCTGTGCATCATAGTTTCGCAAAATTCGGTTCTGCGGTCAAAATCGTCGTCACTTAATTCTTGTAGCAAGTGAATTTTATAAGGACGATATTTTTCGCGTTTCATTATTTTTTGTATGGATCCTCTACTCATGTTGTGGTTCAACGCCAACTGTTGTACTGAATTTTTTCGATTTTCTACCACATCCAACATACCATTCAAAGAATTTTCTTCGTTGGTAATAATTCGAGGTCGCCCAGGTCTTGCACGGTCTTTAACGCTACCAGTTTCTTGAAATCTTTGTAAGGTTTTTGAAATCGTCGTCTTGGAGATCGGTTCCCGGTTTGGATGAATTTCATTAAAAAGAGTCACTACTTGAGCACAACTTCGTTTTCTGTCGCCATAACCAACCATCGTGAGAATTTCTATACGCTCAGTTTCGCTTAAATGTACCATTGTTAAACAAATTATTGCGCACAAGTTTAATTTTTGGCGAATATGCAAGTGACACATCGTCAATAATAGCATTTTCAAAGCTAACTTAGTTTTATTTTTCCAGAATTAAATTTTTGATTTAATTTTTTTTTTTTTTCCTTTTAATAAAAATAAAGGTGGGCATGTGTTGCATTACTGAATTCAGAAAAAAATGCTCTTTTTAAAAATATCAAATTTGACCACCCGTGCCATTTAAGAAAAATCAAGTTAGCCTTGTATTTTCAAAATAAGGGATGGTAGAAAATTGAAAGAAATCTCAGATGATAGAATTTAAACACTCCTAACTGTATGCCAAATTTCAACGAACTCTGCTAAACCATTCTGAAAATATTTAACTGTATCCATACTTTTTAGCGACCCTGTATATTATATACAGGTAATATATTTATTAGGTACTACACAACTACATATTTCCAGATAGCTATTTCGTTACATAAATTTCTAATAATTTTGTTGGTAACACTGCAATTTCGTAATTTTTAACAATATATTCTACTAACTACAGTATTGTTTTTTTTTGTTTTCAATGTTGGTCACACTAAACAATTTATTATTCTTCCTCCCTTTAGGAAAACATTCAACAAAATGATGAAAGAAACTGTGCGTCTGAACGGTGAGACCCAAGGAAGGGCCGAAGTAATTTCAACCATGCGCAACCTCGACAGGAATGAAGTACTGGCGGTGCTTACGCGGTCCAATAAGAATTTCAACCAGCAAGGAGTTAGATTCGCCGCAGAAGGCGGTGGTATAAGTTTGAACGGTGTCCCGGTCGACATCGTAAAATACGGAAATCTCGCAAGAATGGAGCAAAACATTCACCTCCAATCACTGCCGATAATACCCGAAACCCCGGCGAATGTAACGAAAACTAGTAACTTGATACGAGGCATGAGATTAAATCAGAACCTTGGAGCCATAGGCTTCGATCCTAAAATCTTGTTCGGAGTGATAGCCGCTTTCGCAGAGGACTTACAACCGAAAGTGATTAAAATCTGCGAGAAGTTCATGAATGCAATGGAGGTTGATTACGTTCTAGCTTTGAAAGGACTATTCGGCGATATTAAACTGGAGATCATACAATTCGTCACAAGATGTATAAACAGTTACGCATTGGAGTACAAGAGGACTTTCGAAGAGCGAATCTTGAACGAGGATGTAATGCAAGTTTGTGCTAATTTTGGCTTCAGGAATCCACGCGTTACTTTCAACGATTTCATCACTTATGTTATTAAATGTTTGACTAATGATGAAATGATGGATCGACTTAAAAAAGATTTTCATTCTTGGTGCGCGTCTTTGTGGTACCAAGAGGAAAGGAAGAGCGAAAGAAATGAAATAAGACGCGCTAATACTAAGGTAACCAAAGAAAAGGAAAATTGCTGTCGATGTGGAGGTTATTACTATATAGAAAAAGTATAGAATAGTGGGATTCGGTTGCAAATTTTAGGATCATAATAATTTTTTTACCACAAAAATTACTAATTATAACAAATTTCGTCAGACCGACGCACAATTACTATTTAAGAAGGAAATCTCAGAAAAAAAAACATCGAAATGACAAATATATTACGACTCTTATTCTAATTTATTTATACGTAATAATCTTATATTTTGATTTTTGTCTTCAGAAAACGGTCAAGCACAAAGTATTTTTATACCTATTATTAATTTTTTTTTTTATTATTACAAAATGGTATTAACATTACACAACTAAAAATAATTTTTATAAAATCAAAAAAGACAAAACAAATGCTTGTGATGCAAAATGTGCCTAATCTCTATCCTAAAATGTCCACCATTGTATTAATATATTTTAAGATGAATAAATGAAGGTTTACCTAATTTTATACCGACTTTTAATTTCACCACTTCTCCCAGAGGGACATTCATTATCATTTCAGAAGGTTAGATATATTGTTGGTTTGGGATTATTATAAGGTTCTATGTTGCAAGGCAACGGTTTTGAGAAAATGGCACCATCGCATCGTTTCTGCGCATTAGTAATCGTGTTTAATTAAAAGCAGTCTGGAGTCTGCAACCTTTTTGCAGTTCGTCATTGACTCGGAATCCAGAAACTATAAAAAGCGCAGAGGCACTTTAAAACTTCTAAAGCGCTAAAATTATAACATGGAACCTTATAATCCCAAGCCAACGATATATACGAGAAATATTAGCCTTGTTCGTTTGTCATAAATGGAGTGGCTTTGGAATATTCTATAATTGAAGTCATGTGATCACAGTGGTAAATTTGAACGGTACAGAACTACAATAGATACAAAATAGGCTGTTCATGATTTAACATGGTAATTCAGTATTTGTATGTATACTAACCTTAAGTTGATCGATTGATTTATGTTTGTAAGTTGTTTATGTCTTGAATGACATGATAGCATTCATCTTCTCATATTATGTGGCTATACTATTAATTTAACCTAACCATAGCCATAACCTATATTACCCAACTGGCTAAAACTTGCTCTTCCTCTAGAGGTCTAGAGTAAGTGCAGGATTGGACGATTTGGAACAGTTCAAAATAAGATTTACAAACGAATACTAGTAACTGGAATCCTTAATTCGTCTAGCACAAATGTACAGATAATTTGGTGTTCTGAAATGGTTCTGAACTACACCAAACCAAGTGACAAACAGGCAATAAATACATTACACTTATATACTAGATGGCAATGTTAGTCAGCAACATTATAGCCTTATAGCGTTAGTTTTGTGAACTAAAAATTACGTGCGGGAAATTTGATTTACTGACCTTTCAACGGTTTTTACATATATACATATAAAGCTGGAAGTAAAGACGACTAATTGAGCAAGACTGCAATACGTTGACGTTGTACGAATTACAATTTTGCTCGATTAGACGTCTTTACTTACACTTACTAGAACGCTGTCCTTATCATTCAAATATATCTATCAGCTTGACATCTTTTAAGCTTTTTAACTTTTTTTATTTCTTCAAGAGAATGCTTACCTAAAAGACGAGATAGCAGGGGACAATTAAACAAAGGCAAAGAGGTTTTGGGTTTTATAACAACAACAAACAAAAAAAGTCTTCAAACCAATTACTCAACTACGCTACACTGACAATAATAATTGTCAATTTTCTGCATTTATGAATTGTCAAAACTGTGGTTAGGTTCGATCGTCAGTTTTCTGCAGGCGACGCGCGATGGCGATTTTAGTGCCAATGTGACAGGTGACAGCCCTGTGAACTAACAAAGTGACGTGACGAACGTGACTACGGTTGTGCTGCATAGTGGCTGCATAACATCCCACATATATAACCAAATTTAAATTGCCCGCAATTATTCTTAGTAACTTCAATATTGAAACATAAAATTATCTACCATTTTGGCATAGCATAATTCTCTAGATTATAGACTTATTTCGTAAAAATTTCCTTTTTCCTTAGCACCAACTTCCCCACAATCCCCAAGGTCTAGGGAAATTTCCCTAGCTCTGGCAAAACTAGTTTGACGTGACGGCATCTTATAGTTTTATCAGTAAACTCCCTAGAGATACTTTCATCAGTTTGGAGGGACGCCCTCTATGTAACCACATCGAAATATTCAATCACTTAGTGATGCCCTCTGCGGGAGTTTTCGAGAAGCCTA
This sequence comes from Protaetia brevitarsis, assembly GCA_004143645.1. Classification (NCBI taxonomy): domain Eukaryota; kingdom Metazoa; phylum Arthropoda; class Insecta; order Coleoptera; family Scarabaeidae; genus Protaetia; species Protaetia brevitarsis. The sequence continues at coordinate 798,829 of RXPK01000021.1, forward strand.
TTGACAGCAGATTGACAGAAAGACTGCAGAACTAAAATCATCGATACGTAAAATTCGAATTCTTTCTATTTACCTACAAAGTGTATTATCGAGACTTCTATACTGAAGATATGTGTATAAGAATGCTTAACATTTTGCCAAGCATGGAATGTAAGCATGATTTGAGAGCTTCATAATTTTGTCGCTATTCATTGTAAAAAAATGAATCCACAGGAAATTTTGCCCTGTACATGTCGATAAATGTATGTCATGTAAATAAATCATCTTTTTTTTTGGATCTTTTAAGATAACTGGTCTCTGTTTGCTGGACTTAAAATAACGCACATAATTTTTTAAAAATACCAGTATTATATTTAATACGCATTATACACAATTTCCTACATCTAAAGTAACACAAACTTCAAGAAAGCAAAAACTTATTTAATAACATCTTATCTTAAATATATCACATTTACATAACGTACACTTTTTCGACTTTTTTATAGGAATATATATCCTTCGTCTTTGGACATATTATTTGTCCGTTATTATCGTTGGCCATTTGTTCCAGAGCCTAAAAGAACGAAAGGATATTTCAATATCTAAGCATAATCACAGCAAGACAATATCTGCTTTCGTTCGTGCCAGTGATTATAATCAGGATTCGTTAACTACCAATAAAAGAATGGAAATTAAAAAATACAGGCATTCCATTGGATGGCAAGTAATCGTGATTCTGAATCATTGCCCGAACGAATGCAGCTAATAAGTCGAGTCATTACTTGTTCGCCATACACGAAACCGTTAGGCAGCATCATGGGTTGATTGTTTTCATTTAATGGCAATCCGCTGATGTGACAGTACAGACGTGATTGTGAGCAGTGGGCGAATGGAAGATTTTCCGCTAATTTATTCAAATACTCCTGGCAAACTGGGCAACCCGGGTTCCTATTATCGCAGTCTTTTGCGTAACACTGAGTACTCAAAAGTTAAGGAAAATTTAATGGTACAAGTATTAATTGGTGCTTGTGTAATAATCCATTTACCTCTTAACATACCATCGAAGACAAAAATCTTGACTCAGAATTAAAGAGAGTAATGATTCTATCTCTATTTATGTCAAACTTGAATCAATACTTTTGTGTTTGATAGTACATATTTTTAAATTATATTTAAAAACTTGAAAGATACGGAATTTCAAGCTGTTGTTTTGAGTTAGTTAAAAGCTACGAACTGACAAATTGGTTGTTTCAGGTATTCCACAAGGAACTGTTTTTGGTCCGTTCTTTTTTATAATTGTGTTAATGATCATCCATCAGCAGGAGTTTGTTCATTTTAGATGCCCCAAAGAAATATTTTATATCTTTTTAATGTTTTGCGGCTTCCATAAATTTTAGAAATGTATAGAATTTTAGAAAAAAGTTTAGTAAAACTTTGCAAAAGAAATTTGACACCGTTGTAACAATTGTATGCAATTATTTCACATTCTCAGGTTGTCCACTGGCCACAAATTGATCATTATTGCCAACCTACTGGTAATAATGATAAAATATTATTTGAAATTTTAATCCGAAGAGTAACATCGGACAAGTGAAAAAAACAAATATTAATAAAAAGTTTTCATTAATAATTAAAACATATATAAAAAAAGGATATGGTGTTTTGAGCGCGGATAATCCAGCCTGTAGAGCTACTGTAAATACAGATTGACTCGCCAATTGGAATAAACGAAAATTCTCTTGTCTAAACTGTTCTATGAGCGTATCCCATCTCGATTCGTCTAATAAAGCCTTGTACGGTGCTATATCTAAACGTTTAAACACATTAAACGACGAATTCGATTACCATAACAAATAATTTACCTGTGCTAATTGGAAAGGCCAATAAAGCCATCACTTGTTGTATAACACCTAAATGCTCTTCTTCGAAACTGGGAAAATGTTTCCGTGAGTGTTTAATAGCGTCCATTCTCCGATCGGATCTTATTAATTCGACAAACTCTTGTATTCGCAAGTTAAATTCCATGTTCGACTTTAATTTACGTAATTTCGATCTGTTGTCATGGCACCAATTTAAACACTTTAAGGTTTCGCGATTCGCAAGAGATTTCTCCACTTCCCGAGATGTTAGAAATATATCTGTTTAATTTTACCACAAGTAATTTGAGAAGGTAGTATTTACTTTCTAAATTTTTAGGTTATGTCAATACACATAAAAAGTTTTCACAAATAATCATTAGAAACCAGTACTACATTGTTACAATTAAGTTACTTTCTTAAAAAGCTTATATTAAAAAGAGATACATTTATATCAATTGCAAATGTCAATGAGCAAATGTAAGAAACGAATGTTTTGTATGTCGAAATAACCTAAAAATTGCATATTTTTTTTTAATGAACAAGTAAAAAAAACTGAAAGAAATTGCAATACTGTGAATTTAAGATCATTCTTAATAATCCATACATCAAAAAATTATCAAAATCAGCTGTATTATTGTCGAATTCGTCCAACCAAAGATAGAAAACTTTACCTACCTATATTAGTAAGATCTTTAACATTTGATTTTTCTGCTAACGTTATCGCAGCATTATAGTATCCATTACGTAAAAAATATTCCACGACCATCCGATCGAGCCGTTTATTTTTCCATTGATTCAGAGCGGCTTGCGATACGCCAGTGTGAGAATGAGAGCCGTGTTCTTTGAGATGCTCGATACGTCGTTTGCAAACATTGCTCGCCTGCAACTCCTCGGCTATGCTTTCTTCGGCCTTTCTCTTCAGGGCCTGCAGTTTTTCGACCATACCCCCTAGCAGGGTGGTAATATCTTTTGTTTGTATGTTATCTCCTATTATTCCCCTTTCTATTTCGAGCGCTGCCTGTTGTACGTGCGCGACTTCCCTATCCAAGGTCTTTTGCGCCGTTCGAAACTTTTTATTCAATATCTCATACGGAACCTACGGAATTAGTCGTTAAAAGGTGTGATTTTTAATATTTTTCGCACATACTTTTAGAGTAGGGTGCTCCAATGATTTGACATCTGCCATTTTGTGTATCTCTTAATAATCAGCTGATTCAGCGAGACGCAGTCTACCAACTGCGATAACTGTCAACAAATTACGCTATAATAAAGATTATGTTAAGACACGATTTTAATATAAGAAAATAATCTGTTTTTCTCATTTATTATACACGATTCGCACTATGCTTAATTTCAATATTTATATCAATGATTATACCTGGAAAAACGTTAATGATATGCAAGCATAAAAATTCTTCATGTTGCAGGATTGTATTTCTAAGTGTCAAATTTTCGCGCAATTTACATAATTTATAGGTTAATTTTCAGAATTTGACTTCTTGTATAATTAAGGATTTTATTAATTCATTATATAGAAATCGTTGTAATACTTACTAGAATGAGCAGCAATTCTTCGTTAGTTTTATATCTACAACTCTTATTTTTATTATTTTGCACCGTTAATTGTGATTACGATACGGAATGGGTCGATCCATTTAAATTGGAACCTTCAGAAAGAAATACAGCAGTAATGCAACCTGGTGGTGCAGGAGGCGGTGATGTGATGGCTTATTACAAGAGAACGATTAATTTAATTCTGTCCTCTGTCATGGTGGAGAATTCCGATCTAAACACATATAAAGGTCGCTTGTTCGTCGATATTTCGCTGGATGATTACAAGTTTCTGAAGAAATTTAGCAGCGCGAACACTCAGGAACGCTTAACTCTACAAAAAGTCGATCAAATCGTCACTAAGATATTCACGAAATCGACAATCGATGAAATATCCGACGTATTAATCTATTGGTCGGATTACATCTACCTGGCTGCATTTAATCGTACTACGGGAGTGTATTTGGCAGTATTTTTTATCCTAATTATAGTGTATAAGCTGCTAAAAGCAAGTTATACCCCATACCAAGTTGTGATTTATTTATTGTTTTTGGGATATTTACTTGATTTCGCCTTTACGTGGAAACGTTTATTGCAAGTAATTATCTTTTGTTTGTCTTTGATGGTTAGTTTTATTTGGTCCAAGTTCCGTAGGAACTGGAAATTGCGAAGTATGCGGATTCCCTTAAGTATGCTGAATTACCGGCGGATTGCAGATTATCGGAAATGTCCGGATGGAAATTCTTTTTGTCGTATATTAGTAAGTAAATTAATATAAAAGATTTTTGTGAAGCAAAAAATTATTTCTGTGTAAATATTCAGGAAAATATACATTTAACTTTTAATTTATATATATATATAATCAGTAACCTTAATTACCCTATGGCTGTAAAGGTAAATTTTGTACACAAACACTTTTATTTCTTATTATAGATAAACGCTGACCATTCTTTCTTGTTTTTTGCCATTCTTCTTGCTTCATTCCAGGGATATTCCTCTTTTTCTCAAACTTTCTTCTACTGTACTATCCCATGTTTTTCTCGACCTGCCTCTCTTTCGTTTGTATCTTGATCTTGCCAGCCATACTCTTTTCGTCAGTCTTTCCTCTTCCATACGTATCATATGTTCAAACCATTTCAATTTCTGTCTCTCTATGCTTTCTAAAATCGGCTCTACTCCTAATTATTCTCTTATCTTCTCATTCCTTATTCTATCACTTCGGGTGACCCCTTTAACCGCTCTTAAATACCTCATCTCCAACGCTTGTATTTTACTCTTAGTTCGTGTATTCAAGATCCAACTCTCACAGCCGTACGTCAATATAGGTTTAAATATTGTGTTAAACACCGTTATTTTTGTTTTCTTTGAAATCTCCTTCTTCCTTATAAAAGCGTTGTTCATTGCGTAATATAATTTTATCCCACTTTCAATTCTGTTGTTAATTTCTGCTTCCTCTTTACCTTCTTGATGTATATTTATTCCCAGATATTTAAATGTTTCTACTTGTTCTATAATCTTTCCATCTATATGAATTATTATTTTCCCATCGTATTTCCCTATTGACATAACTTTAGTCTTCTCTGCATTTATCCTCATATTTCTCTTTTTCAAAGCTGTTTCCCAAATATTTAAATTTGCTTGCAGATCCTTTATATTCCCCGCGTACACCACCAAATCGTCGGCAAAGGCACTTTCCGCGATTTCCACTATCCTCATGTCTTTATACCCTATTTGTAATTTCTTTGTTTTCTTTTTAATCTCTTTCAAGATGTCATCAAGGACTATACTAAAGAGTGTAGGACTAAGTACTCCCCCTTGTCGCAATCCTTCCTTAGTTAAAAACTCTTCCGACTGCATTGCACCCACTCTGACATAATTTCTGGTTTTATGATATATACTAGCAATTGCGTTTTTTAATTTGCTATTTATTGCTCTTTTATCAAGGCTTTTCCATATCAGATCCCTTGGTATACAGTCAAAAGCCTTCTCTATGTCTATAAAAGCCACATATATGTTATCATTACTTGTATTTTTCTCTAGCAGTTGTTTCAATATGAATATATTATCCTGTACTCCTCTACCCTTCCTGAAACCACACTGTGCCTCTTCAAGTTGTACTTCAGTTGTTACTTTTAATCCTTTCTCAAGAATCCTCTCGTATACCTTTAGCATAGTACTCAGTAGGGTAATTCCACGATAACTTTTACACTCTTTGTTGTCTCCTTTTTTATACAAGGGTAGCAGTATTCCCACTTCCCAGTCCTTTGGTATTTTTTGCTCCTTCCATATCTTATTATATAGTATCTTGATAACCTCTATTCCAGTTTGTCCAATATTTTTCAGCATTTCAGTTGTAATTCCATCATTTCCAGCTGCTTTTCCTCTTTTTAATAACTTTATCATTTCTAATAATGTCTCGCTGTTTTCTGTGTAAATCTCATTTTCCTCCTGTATATTTACTGGATCTGTTATTTCCATGTTGAGTAAATCTTCAAAATATTCTTTTCATCGCTTCATTATGTTTTCTTCCTCTTTCAATATTCTTCCTTCCTTTGATTTTACATAGATACTTCTATTTTGCTTGCCTTTTCTTATGTTTTTTAACACTCCAAAAATAATTTTTGATTTCCTTTACTATCTCTTTCTATAGCTTCCCCAAAATCTTGCCACGATTTTTGTTTTGCTGCATTTACTAATCCTTTGACTTTTTATTCTTTGCTCTTTATATCTCCCATATGTTTCGCTAGTTTTGTTACTCAAATATATCTTCCATTTTTGTTTTTTCACTTTTATTTCTTCCTTTATTTCGTTCGTCCACCAATTTGTTTGTTTTTTATTCCTATTTATTCTATTGAATCCACAGGTTTCTTCTGCTACGGTTAGCAATATATCCTTGACAGTTTTCCAAAGTGTTTCTATTGACATACTGTTTATGTTATACTTAATTTTATTCATTTCTCTCTCACATCTTTCCCTATATAGCTTAGCTGTTTCTTCTTCTCTAAGTTTGTATGTTCTAACCGCTTTCATTATACCAATTCTTTTATTTGTTTCCTTATTCTGATTTTTTTCTTTGTTAGTTATTTCTATTTTTGAAAGGACAAGATAAATGATCTGAATATATCTCAAAACTTCTTCTAACTCTAGTATCTTTCACTTCTCTTCCAAATTCCTTGTTTACTATAATATAATCTATTGTAGATCTTTCATTTCTATTTATTTGCTCTCTTGTATACTTGTGAATATTTTTATGCTCAAAAAAGGTATTGGTTATTATTAAATTATGTAATATGCAATACTCTATCAGTCTTCTTCCATTATTATTCCTGACGGTTTCTCCATAATTTCCTATTACTTCTCCTGTTTCTTCATCTTTTCTTCCCACTCTTCCATTTAGATCTCCTAGTATAATCAGTCTTCCTTTATTTTCTTCTGTGATTTCAGATAATTTTTCCCAAAACGTATCTTTATTGGTGCTTTTCTCATCTTCACTCGGGCCATGTGCTACTATAATTGTTGTTTCCATCGTTTTGTCAATTTCCAATTCCATCCTCAAAACTCTTTCTGAGACTGCATTCCATTTGCGTATGAATTTTATATGTTCCTTTTTAATGTAGCAAGCAACTCCTTCACTGGCTCTTCTTTCCTTTTCGACCCCACTATATATCAGTAAATGTCCTCCTGGTAAAGTTACTTCTCCTATTCCCTTTCTTTTCGTTTCCGTAATACCCATTATATCTATATCGCCTCTTTGTAATTCTTCCACTAATTCATTCTCCTTCCCTGTTAAACTTCTGACGTTCCATGTTCCAAATATTACCCTTTCTTGTTGTTTTTCTCAATACATCTCTAACCTTATTACTAGTTCTACCTATCCCTTTTTTTATCGTTTTCTAATTGAGATTTTTTTACCCTTACATTCCTTAATTCTGTCTTATCTCGACTCCTTTCCTTTTCATTGCCAAGATTCTTTTCCGTGTTTTCACCATCATTTTCTCTTTCTAGTTTCTTGGCTACTTTTAATTTAACCAGATATTAGTATTGCATTAACATTATGTTTGCTTAGATTTCATTTCTTTGTCCTAATTTGTATAAGAACCGAGTTGATCTGCTTTTTAAGTATTCTAGCATTATAATATTTTCTAGGCGGAGCAAATAATTGTCGAGAATATCATAAAATAGTATTATACGATGTATTCTGGGATGTCGGACCGTTAGATGTTCTCGCACACCAGAGTCGAATATTCTTAGGAATTGCAAGTAACATTGGAATCGGTCTCAGCAAATTAACAGTTGGACTGATGAGTAAATATACTTCCTTTCGAAAGATGGTGATTGTTAATAAAAGTGAATTCTTTTAGGTGAACTTCCGTTTCCTCTAAACATATTGTTACTACCTTTCCTGCTTTTGTTCGTTCTCTTCCTCTTGTGGTCGATACTTCACTTACCTCACCGATACCCATATCGATTTAAATCTCTTCCACTTGATCAAGATTAAATTTAAAACGAATCAACAATCAATCAAGGATAAATCGGAAGGCGAGCAAGGAGACTTAGAGAAGAGACGGAGGAGATTGAAGCACCGAAAGGGGAAAGGAAGAAATTGCACGATAAGAAGAAGAAAGAAAAGAAAAAGAACATGGAAGCTATATTATGTGAGAAAGATGTAAAAGGAGCAACGGAGAAGAAGATTGTGGAAAACATACCCATACCGTAAATAAGGATCGCTGTGATATTGTTGTATTATTTTTGTAAAAAGTATTGTGAATAATTTAACGCTTATATTGTTACTTGTTTACTTAAACACTTATATAGCAGATTTTGTTACGATTTTAATGGAAAATGTTTTCAATGTATGTTTTTTTTTTCCTTATTTTAAAACTTAATCAAGTAAAAGTTCGAATAAATAAAAGACTTCACTATAACTTATATTATTTAAAATTTTAAAACATACAAATATCTTAATACATACGATTCTTACCTAATTGCATTGGATTGTATTGTAATATTAAAGATAACATTAATAAATACATACAATAATATACTACTATTCTACATTAATTCTATGTACAATACGAAGGTATCATCAGTTGTGGTATTGAAGATATTAACGGCTTATTATCTTTTGGGCAAACAGTAATCCTGGAAACAAAATAATAACGATTAATATAGATTATTGTAAGAAGCAGAACCAGTAAATTTACTCAGATAAATACTTCAAATGAATCAGTTGATTTCATTACTTCTCCGGCAAACAAGGATTTATTGCAAGTATTTAAATTTAATAACCACTGATTCACTACGGTGTTAAATAATACAGTTTTTATTTTAAAAATAGACAATCGATTTGAATTTTTATTGTTAATATGGAACATTAGGTACAATTTTGTTTAAGGTTTTTTTTTGGTGCTAGATGCATGAAATCTCAAATAAAATATCAACTTGGGATTTAAATATTTATTAGAAGTTATTAATTTTTTTTGTATGGGAGTTTACCCTCGATTGCAATTTTTTAAATGACTAAATAATTAGTTTAGTTACATTGCTGTAGGAGGGAGTGTAGCAGTTAATTATTTCTGCCACGATTCAATTTTTTTTTGCAGCACCACGGAGGGGATTAATAATTTTTTAAACAATTTAATTGTTTTTTAAAATGATTTAAATAATTTTATTACTTACACCCCGGAAGAGAGGTTCTTTTTTAATTTTTTTAAATGATTTAATAAAATATATTTTTTTCACTGATGGATTTTGTTTGCAATACCAATAAAAGGCGCGGTGAAAATAGATTTATTTTAATTAACACTTAATTATTTTTTAAACAATTTAAATTCTTAAAATGACTACTTTTTTATAGCACCAGTGGTAAAAGGAAGGTTAGGATCGATTTTTTTAATGACTAAAAAATAATTAACCTCTTCTCTGAGGTATAACACCAAGAAAATAATTAATCATTTAAAAAAATCTTGCCTGTAAACAATAGTCATTTTAAAAAAAATAAATCGTTTAAAAAAAATAATTAAGCTCTTAAATTTCAATTTCACTGCGCTTTTTATTGGTACTACAAATAAGATTCATGGTTTAACAAAAAAAATTATTGTAGTTAAAGTAACACAAAACTGCTGTTCGGTTCAATCAATCCTTTAATTGTAAAAACACATGCAACAACATATTATTAAATATAAAACACAATTTTCGACAATTTTCATCTGGATTTTACAAACTAACCAAACATGCTGATGATGGCCTAGGCAAACTATAGTTTGTGTTTTTACACTTAATGGTTGATTGCATGGACAGCCGTTTGTGTTACTTTACCTACTATACATACCATACATCAATCCAAATATGTAATGAAAATAAAAGAAAAATGTTTTTTTAAATCATTTACAAAATTTAAATTATTAGTCATTTAAAAAAATTAAATTGTTAAATAGTTAAAAATAAATAATGAAATTAATTTTTGGCACTGCAAATAAAATCATGATTTAAAACTTTTTTAAATCATTTAAAAAATATTTAAAAAAAAAAAAATAATTTAAATCATTTAAAAAAATTAAATCATTAATAAATAAAAATAAAATAATGGAATGAATTTTTGGTATTGCATAAAATTCTTATTTTAAGAACAGTATTTTTAAATATTAAAAATATTAAAAAATCTAATGAAATCATTAAATCATAAAGAAATTAAATTATATAATAGTCATTAGAAATAATTAAATTGTTAATAAAAGTAAAATAATAAAATTAATTTTTGGTGATGCAAATAAAATTCATAGTTTAAGAAAAAACTATTTTTTAAATATTTAAAAAATATTAAAAAAAACTAATAAAATTATTTAAATAATTTAAAGAAAATTAAATTATATAATAGTCATTAAAAAAAATACTTGTTATAAAATTTAAAATAAATTAATTTTTGGTATTGCAAATAAAATTCAATTTAAAAAGAAAGTATTTTTTTAAATCATTTAAAAATAAAAAAAATTGATAATTGCACAATTAATAAAATTATTTAAATCATTTAATTTTTAATTATTAGTCATTAAAAAAAATAAATCGTTAATAAATAAAAATAAAATAATGAAATTAATTTTTGGCATTGCAAATAAATAAGTTTAAAAACAATCTTTTTTTAAACATTTAAAAAATTGAAAAATATCTAATAGTAGCACAACTATTAAAATTATTTAAATTATTTCAAAAATTTTGAATAAAATCATTTAAAAAAATGATACTGCGTGGTGTAACAATAAAAAATAATTAAACGATTTAAACATTTCTTACACCAGTGCAGTGAGAAGCGAATGAATAATTAAATTTATTTTTTTTTTTGAACATGTACTGCAAGGGGCCAGGGTCTGATAATTTTTTAAACGATTAAAAATTTTTTTAAATAATAACTATTATTTTTTTAATTAGTGAAAGGCGATTTTTTTAACGATTATTTTTTTTTGCAGAACCACTCGGAAAACCAGTAAATTGATTTTTTTATGATTAAATTATTTTTTACTCACCACGTAGGATCCACTATTTTTTAAATTATTTAAAAAATTTAAACAATTTTTTATTGTAGCACCATTGGGATTGAGGCGAAGATGGTTTTTTTTTTGAATGATTCAATATTTTTTTTCGTAACATCGAGGAAGGCAGTGGAATGGTTAATATATTTTTTTTAATGATACAATCTTTTTTTAAATCATTAATTTTTGCAGCACTCATGAGAAAAGAGATGGAGATTGTTTTTTTTTTGTTAATGATCAAGTTATTTTCTCACTAACTCCGTGGAAGGCGGGATGAGGATGATTCATGCAATTTTATTAAAAAAAAAAAAAAAGATTTACCCATTATTCATCTCCAAATTCGCCAACTCAATCTTCGAAATATACAACCTAGGAGCGGAAAACATCCTCCAAGTCAACGGATTCATAACATTCGTGTCGTATTGAAACTCCACCTCGACAGACTTAATCCTTTCCATGACATCACCCGCCACAATATAGCTATTAGTAGTACCCGGTTCGTGATATCCCTTATCGTTCAACTGTATCTTGTTAGATTTTGCCCCCGTACCATCACTCGTGCTGTGCACCGTAAACCACAGAGTTCCCACTTCCCCTCGATGCAGCTTACTCTCTTCCGCGTCCGGAAACCGTGACCGTTATCTTGTAATTGCCCTTACAGAAGGGTGTGGCATCACCGGTCACCATATACAGAATCAGATTCCTGTTCGGGTGCAGTTTTCTCTTCTCGATCAGTCGTTTGTACTCTTCGTAGACGTGGTAGCCGAAGGGCAGACAGAAAGTGCCTCTCCTCTTGCAGTTGAAGCACGTCCGGCTTGGAATTCCTAGAATTCTGCTTTAACTGAGTTGGTTTTAAATAATAGTAATGAGGGGCTTACTTTGTATGAAGGGCAGGTTATACCGAAGCTGATAGGCTTTGAGTTGATGGTTTCGGTGAAGAGTTCATAACTGCGAAGGTGGTTGCATCCTAAGAATTTTTTCATTCCTGAAATGGGAGTATATTTTCGATTATTTACTATTAAGTGTGAGGTTTAGAAAGTAAGCATTCGGATTTTCTTTTATATCTAAATAAACCTCGAACAAATAGTTATGTTACGAATGAAGATGTAACCAGAATTAAATTAATCATAGGAGGGGAGATTTGCTCTGAGATTGGCTGGCTGAGGGAGAGTTAATAATGTAAAATAGAGTTCAGTACTTCTAAGAAAATTGCTCAATCAATTTTAACTGGCGTGTGTTGAAGGAAGAATGTTTAAGTGGTCACCAGCATATACTGTATGATCTTGTGGACGAAATATCAACTAAAGTAAGGAGTCCCATCGTAAACAGAGGCTGGAGGATAAAAGCAAACAGCATGGATAAAATGCTGGCTAATGTTGGGAAATGGATTAAATCTGGTATACTGGTGGAATAATGAGGTCGCACAAATAAGGAAAAACTGCTTGCCCAACAGGAGACCTCCAATTCGTGCAAACAAGGGGACGAATGAGACTGAAAAACGTGCCATCACGATTATATTCAAAGCAGAGATCTTAAAAAAAAAACTGTACAGGATGCAAAGAGGATCGCGTGGAAAAAAAAGCTGGTGGGAGAAACAGGCACGGATATATGGGGAAAAGGTTATCAGATCGTGATGAAAAAACTCACGGCACTACCTCCAGGTCCTCCAGTAATAATGAACGATGAGAAACAGTTAGCTTTTGCCCAATCCCTCTTCCCATAACACCGGGTGGAACGGTGGAAAAGGCATGAAGCTCGAGTAAGCGAGTCTGCTATGAACTGCTAAGATCATCGAATCCAGATGGAATACCTTCTGAAGTAGCGAAGGCCATAATACGAGAACACCATAAAGAATTCTTGGTCATAATCGATGATGGATCAATATAGAAGATAGCAAGGCTGGCGCTAATACCCAAAGGAAAAGAAACCAGGACACCAGCACATATCTTATAGACCCATATGTCTCTTGAATGTTTTGGGGAAGCTTTTTGAGCTGTTGATTTCGATGAGGCTAAAAGCGGAGATAGTGGTAAGAGGAGGCCTGTCGGAGGACCAGTTTGAATTCAGGCAAGGAAAATCCACCATCGATGCCCTCCAGGGGCCTGTTGCATAAAAGTACAACTACAATTTACATGTGATATTTTTTTACAATATGTCAAAATTTGACTTACGGGCGTTATAAATATATTATAGAAGTCAAATTTTAACAGATTGTAAAAAAATATGACCTGCAAATTGTAATTGTACTTTTATGCAACAGGCCCCAGAAGGTCAAAGAGGCGACAGAAGAAGCAAAACGGGGATCATATAGCTCAAGGAAGCTTTGTATACTGACCACAGTTGACGTGGAAAATGCCTTCAATTCGGCACCCTGGAGGGGTATTCTGGACGAGCTGGAAAGAAGAGGTACCTCACCTATAATATATATAACATAATAGCTAGTTATTTGGAAGACAGATTCCTGAGCGTTGATCAGAACATCATCCACAGAGTGACATGCGGAGTTCCACAAGGTTGAGTCTTAGGCCCAACCCTGTAGAACACATATTATGATCAAATGCTTAAAATCCCTATGCCAATGGGAGTGCAACTAGTGGCATATGTGTCCCAGATGACTTGGGGGCCGTGGTGACCGCCAGGACTCTGAACTTTTAAAATCAGTAAGAAAACTAAAGAAGTCAATATTAGAGTTGGAGAGGTGTTAATCAAAAGTCAAGAGAGTCTGAAATACCTGTGTGTCTATTTGGATAGGAACCTTACCATGGGAACCCACATACGTAGAACCGCGGAGAAAGCTGGGAGACTCTTACGACACTCTGCCGCATTCTGCCAAATATTGGGGGACCGCAGCAAAACACGGCGGTCCAGTCCATCATGCTGTATGGAGCCTCCATATAGGGGAACGTTATGAAAAGGCACATCTACACATGTAGACCGCAGTCAGCCGAAGGAACCGGCACGGCTAGATCCTGTATATGGATCGTAGTCGCTCTAAGGGACTGACACGTCACAGAAAGTATATTTCTGGAGATTTTTGTGTCAGATTACTGTCTGCCACGGGTAATATTATAATAACACATTGTCAAGCACCCACCATGGCCTTTTCACCTAATCAGAAATAGAAAGAAACCAAAAAAAAAACAAGAACTAGATCCTGTATATAGATCGTAGTCGCTCTAAGGGACTGACACGTCACAGAAAGTATATTTCTGGAGATTTTTGTGTCAAATTATTGTCTGCCACGGGTAATATTATAATAATAAACAAGAACTAGATCCTGTATATGGATCGTAGTCACTCTAAGGAACTGACACGTCACAGAAAGTATATTTCTGGAGATTTTTGTGTCAGATTACTGTCTGCCACGGGTAATATTATAATAATATATTGTCAAAAACCCACCCTGGCCTTTAACACCTAATCAGAAATAGAAAGAAAACAAAAAAAAACAAGAACTAGATCCTGTATATGGATCGTAGTTGCTCTAAGGGACTGACACGTCCCAGAAAGTATATTTCTGGAGATTTTTGTGTCAGATTACGGTCTGCCACGGGTAATATTATAATAATAAACAAAACTAGATCCTGTATATGGATCGTAGTCGCTCTAAGGGACTGACACGTCACAGAAAGTATATTTCTGGAGATTTTTGTGTCAGATTACTGTCTGCCACGGGTAATATTATAATAATACATTGTCAAAAACCCACCCTGGCCTTTTCACCTAATCAGAAATAGAAAGAAAACAAAAAAAAAAAAACAAGAACTAGATCCTGTGTATGGATCGTAGTCGCTCTAAGGGACTGACACGTCCCAGAAAGTATATTTCCGGAGATTTTTGTGTCAGATTACAGTCTGCCACGGGTAATATTATAATAATAAACAAGAACTAGATCCTGTATATGGATCGTAGTCGCTCTAAGGGACTGACACGTCCAGAAAGTATATTTCTGGAGATTTTTGTGTCAGATTACTGTCTGCCACACCCTGGCCTTTTCACATAATCAGAAAAAAAAAACAAGAATTGGATACTTAGCGAGAGACACTACAGAAGGATTAATTAAAAGAAGCAGAAATACTGAAAAAAAAGAAACAAGATGTAGATGAAAATGTAGACAGACGTTTACACACCGTTAAAAAGGCTTTTCTCGGCCGAAATATATTCAAACACACTTTGCGTGCATCCCGGCTGTCTAGACCCTCCATTCGGATAAAAATCCACATGTCCAACCCTTTCGATGATCCCAAAACCGGCATTAGTAAAACCGCTGGCGTCGGTATGGATGACGTCTACGAATACAGCCGCACTTCGATCCAAACGTACTGGCGGTTGATTTTTCGCGAAATGCGGTTCGGCTGGGTCTAAGCCGGTGATCCTCCCGAGGATTAGATTGAAATTCTGCAATGGAATCGCTTGAAAAGAGACTGATGATCAGAATATTTTTGCTTAGTACCTTCTGTAAGGTATATCCAACGTATCCACATAAATGGGCTCCCAACGAATGTCCGACGCAGTGAACGTTCTCCAAGACTCCGTTGTTATTCGCCGTTGGGGATATATTTTCTATTAGATGTGCAGTGACCGTTCCGGCTAATCGAATATTTGCCACCGCTTGCGTGTAAGGCGGACTGGACGCTGTTCCCCAATCGACGATGATCACATTACAGTTTTCTTTGGCGAGAAATTCGTCTTTGACATTTTTGAGCTGTTAACACTTTCGAATGTGTATTTTTTAAGGAAAATAATAAGATAGTAACGAAAAGAATATTAAAATTATGCCAATCACACTTATATTTTTTTTAAAAAAAAAAATTGATATGTAGGAATGTATAGGATGGTTGGTAACATCTACACATGATAAACTTCTACTAAACTATTCTTGGTTAAGTTGATGTTCGATTAATAATTTCAACATAAAAACAAAATTCGCATCTGCTTGATATAATATTTATTGAGCATAACTTCAAACTCTCTGAGTTACCGACACAATGTGACCAACCAAAAAAAAATCCTCTAAATGTTTCGCGAAACAATTATTATATACTAGGTGAGTTTTTTTTATCTTGAAACAACGCAATATCTCTAAAACACTACATCAAATCAAAAAAAAATCTATCTAATAAGATTTGTTATAATGTAGAGGGCTCACTGAATGGTGCCGAACTCGATCCCCCACCTCACCCCTCCAGAGTGGGAGGGGGGACAACTTTGAAATCTTAAATGGGAAGCCCCATTTTGTATTGCAGATTCGGATTCTCGGTAGTTTTTGTTTCAAACTTTTTTCGATTCGTAACAGATTGCGCTGTAATCGCAAAAAAAAACATGATTGTGAACGTCTAGAAAAAATACACAAAAAAGAGAAGCAAGCAAACATGATTTTGTGTTTTTTATTTTAACATTAAATAACACTTCAAAAAGCCATTCAACAACGAAGAACTTTACTTTATCATACCCATTTCAGAAAATGTGTTCGAAAATATGCCCTTCCACTTCGATACATTTATTTATTCGCAATTGGAATGATTGCACACAACTGAGAAGTGTTTCCGGCGTAATCCTTGAACAAGCGTTGGTGATTCGCTCAATCATGTTTTCCCTCGTGGTTGGCACTTCTGTATCAACTTTAGACTTTAAGTGGCCCCACAAAAAGAAGTCAGGGGAAGTAAGATCTGGCGATCTTGCAGACCAAGACACTGGACCATCTCTTCCGATCCATCGACGATTGTAGGCTCGATCTAATACTTCTCGTGCTATTTTTGAATAATGTGCTGGACAACCGTCATGTTGGAATCGCATTGTTTGTCGTACGTCCAAGGGAAGGTCTTCAAGTAACACTGGAAATTCATTCTGCAAGATGTTTCGATATTTTTCACTATTTAAGTTTCCATCGATGAAATATGGACCAATAAGCTTATTGCCAATTATTCCACACCAAACATTTACATTCCAAGGATGTTGATGTTCAACTTGGCGCAATGGGGATTTTCGATACTCCAGTAATGCATGTTGTGCCGATTTACCGTACCGTGATTTGTGGATGTCGCTTCGTTAGAAAATAATACTCGAGCAAAAAAATTGGGATTATCTTGTATCCGTTGAAGTGCCCATTCACAAAATCGCACTCGATTTTGAAAATCATCGCCATGAAGTTCTTGATGCATGGAAACTCTAAATGGATGATATTTCCTACGTTTCAATATTTGGCAGATAGTGGACTGAGAAATTCCTGACCCGCGAGCTATTTCTCGAGTACTAATGTGCGGATTATTAGCTACTGCAGCTAATACCGCGATTTCATTATTTTCTCCAGCAATTTTTTTTCGGCGATTACGTTTTCTTGGCTGTACAGTTCCTTTGCTAGAGAACTGTGGAAAGAATCGGTAAAAAGAAAACATTGTGAATAAAGATTAACAGCATCATCGATATTCCTACCACTTTCTCCATAGATGTAAATCATTTCAATTCTCTCTTGTAATGTTATAGCCTCCATTACTGTTCAAATATTCAACACTAATTAATTTAATAAAAAAACTAATATTGGATTAATAATTAATAATCTAAATGGGGATCGGACAATGTGTAAGTATTCACAGCTTGCCAAGTACTGAATAAAATACGGTTTTGTATCGTTGAATAGCATTCCAATTGCGAATAAATAAATGTATCGAAGTGAAGGGGCACAGTTTCGAACACATGGCTTTTTGAAATGTTAGTTTATGTTAAAATAAAAAAAACACAAAATTATGTTTGCTTGCTGCTCTTTTTTGTGTATTTTTTTCTAGACGTTCACAATCATGTTTTTTTTTGCGATTACAGCGCAATCTGTTACGAATCGAAAAAAAAGTTTCAAACAAAAACTACATACTCGATGGGGTAGAATCCGAATCTGCAATACAAAATGGGGGTTCCCATTTAAGATTTCAAAGTTGTCCCCCCTCTCACCCTGGGAGGAAGGGGGTAAGGGGGGATCGAGTTCGGCACCATTCAGTGTGCCCCCTACATTATAACAAATCTTGTTAAGATCTTTTTTTTGATTTGATGCAGTGTTTTAGAGATATTTCGTTGTCTCAAGATAAAAAACTTTGATTGCTCAAATAAGTGAAAATATTAAAAGAATATCTAAATTCGCACCCACCCATTTCTTATCCCCACTCTCTGTGTATCCATGGGAAATGATGTATAAAGGTAACTTCGGATCCAAATTTGCGGCACGTGCTACTTCTGGTTCGTTTAAGTCCAAATACTTCGGTTGTGATGGGTGTCGTCTGTTGTAAAAGGGATATTTTGGCTGTACCTAAAAATGTATCAATTATTTATCGTGTCAAATTTTCGTAACTGCAGTATTAACAAAATTAATGTGCCAATAACTTTGAACAGCCTGCATAATCTGTATTAGTGATGTAGAGCATAAGCGTATTAGGGAATTTGCGAGTAGTGAATCTAGGGATGCAGATGATTTAGGTTTTTCTGATTCTGAAATTAGAGGTTGCTTTAGGTCGATGAATCCACGTAGGGCGCGGGTATAGACGGTATACAGCTGATATTGCTTTAAGGCTTATGAGATAGTACCGTATTTTATCGCGAAATTGTTTATAAATGTTTAGATAGAGGCATTTTTCCGGCTTGCTGGAAACGTCAATTAGTTAAGGTTATTCCTAAACCGGGTAAAACTGATATGACGATCCTCAGTAGTTATAGGCCTATTAGTCTATTACCGGTTATCGGAAAGGCATTAGATAGTTTAATTATAAATAGAATAAATTTTTTATGCGATCACAAAACGCTATGAATGTAGGGCAATATGATTTAGTAAGGTTAAATCAACTGTAGATGCGATAGATAGGGTTGTAAATTTTGTTAAAACCGCTAAGTTAGAAAAAGTATATAGTGCGATTATATTGTTAGATATTAAAGGTGCTTTTGATAATGCCTGGTGGCCAAAAATTATAGTACAATTAAAGCGTAAAGTTGCCCAGGTAATTTAGTTAGAATTGCTAGCGGATATTTTCTGATAGAGTTGCGATAGTTGAGGAACCGGGTATTAGTATTACAAGGGAAATTACTAAGGTTGTCCACAGGTTCGCGTTCGGGCCGGGGTATTGAATATTTTTATACGATAGTCTCTTGAAATTATATTACCAGAGGGTTGTGAGATAGTCGCGTACGCGGACGATACTACTTTATTAGTTTAAAGCAGGGCAATATAATACGTTAAAAATAGGGCTAATTAGGCTTTAGCAAAAATTTTAGATTGGAGTTTAGATAATAAATTCAATTTTAATGCGGATAAATCAGAGGCGGTATTTTTTGGCAAACCGAGGCAAAGAAAGCCTACATTTAAATTAGGGAGGGTAGAATTTATTGTAAAGAATTTGTTAAATTCTTGGGGTTATTTTAGATGATAAACTAAATTTTAAAGCGCATATTCAGTATATTACCGCGAAAGGTAGGGAAATGAGCAATAAAATTAGGCATCGGCTAGGTTACGTGGGGTTTAAACGGTAACGCGGCGGGTACTATTTATAGGGCGCTATTGAACCGGCAATGTTGTACGCGGGGCGATATGGGCAGACGCGTGTAAAATTAAAGAAACTAAAAAATTAATCGGGGCGCAAAGATTATTAACAGTTAGGGCGCGAACGCGTATTCATCTATTTCGGCAGACGCGGCGTGTGTTATTTCGGTATTTTACCAGTAGATTTACGTTTGAGGGAACTTAAATTTCGTAGGATGCGAATAAAATAGGGTTTGAGGTTTGATTACGGCAACGGAATTAGATTAGAACCGGCGATTTAGAAAGGCGAGTAAGATATAGGGGGCGAATTCATCCGCGGAATTAAAAAGTATTAGTTATGATAAATTTATAGGTACTTTTCGAGAGGTTTAGAAATTTTTACGGATGGGTCGAAGGGTGAGGGTGGTACAGGGGCGGCTTTTGTTGTTATAATAGGGGTATTGAAATACATAATCAACAGTTTAAATTAGGGATCATTGCAATATTTTCAGGCAGAATTAGTTGCAATAAATCAGGCAGTAGTTTATAGTAGGCGCGAATGGAATTAATGCGGACGTGAGAATTATAACAGATAGCTTATCTGTATTAGAGGCGTTAGGGAATTTAAAAATCCGACCGATTTGTTGTTAGATACTTGGGATATGTTGCGCGAGGGGGTATAAAACTTTTTTGACTAGGGCTCATGTAGGTACAATCGGTAATGAGAGGCGATCAATTAGCGAAAGAGGCGGTATCTAGGGAGATAGTTTGATTATTAGATTTGGGTAATTTCGGCTAGTGTAGTTAAAAAGCGTTTAGGGATAAACTTGATAATGATTGGCAGAGTAGGTGGGATAATACCTTAAATGGGAGGTGGACTAGGAAATTTATCGGTAGCGTTACACGTTTTAGGGAAATGAGGGTTAATTTATCGTATCAGGCGGTAGAATTAATAACAGGTCACGTAATTTTAAATCATTTTTATGTAGAATTGGTAGGGTTAATGATTCGTTTTGTGAGTGTGGTGGGTTAGATACAGCGGGGCATGTCTTATTTGAATGTCCACTCACTGATGAGTGGCGGTCGCGTACGGAGGTTAGGGCATTAGCTAGGGGGTTACATTGGCCGCGACGCGAAACAGATATTAGAGATAATGAGTCGATCGAATGGTGGGAATTTTTTAGTAATGTTGCTAAAGAACTAGATAGGCTACGCATGATATTTAGATAGTTAGTAGGGTAGCACGCTTATAAATGAATATTTTATGCTCTTTAGTGGTCGGAATTGGTGTTAAACTATAAATATTTAAAATAAAATATTTATTTAATTACTCTTGGTTAGAATAATTAGGATTAATTTACTATTAAGTATTAGAATAGGTACTGCTGTTGTTTTGTTTGTTTTTAGGTCATCATCTTTCCTGTTTAACTTCTGAATGCGTGAAAGGGAGCAGCTACGTGAGAACGGCAAGGCTGTCGGAATTTGAGGAGACGTGGGGCTGCTTCTTCGCACTCAGAAGGATAATAATAATTTGTGGCTATCAGTAATAAGTCTGGGACTTCTTCCCAGATACCTCCAGAGTAAGTGTTTTGCCATGGTTTTCCCTTACTCCGTGGCCATTGATTTTATATAAGTATATATATATAATCAGTGTCCTTGGCGAGATGCTGGAGATAACGAAAGTCCGTTCCATGGCGCATTTAATAATAACTGATAGCTGACTGATTACAGTAGACTCGCGATCATGTGAACCAATCACATTTTACATTTTTTTTATCATTTTTCAAAAGTAATATTCGTATGGTCGCGAGGCTACTGTATTATATTTTTGTTATAAAAATCATAGGGAGTTATTTAGTTAGAGTAGGATCATTTCAATTGTTATGGAACCCATATAGTACTTAGAATAGTAGCCTCGTGTAGTACCTTTTTTAGGTGGAGCACGGGGTTAGCATGATTTGTAATAATTTAGTTTTCATAAATAAAGTGTGTGTATTAGTGATGTAGCGAATACGTAATTTTACACATCCCCGAATGCGAATGCGAATATGTGCACTAGATATTCGCGAATGCGAATACGAATATTCACCTTTTAGCTTTACTAGGGCCATCTATTATAATAATAATAATAATTTTATTTATCACGTAAGCCCACATGGATGTAACAAGTCATACATATGTATATTAGCTAATATTAAAGAAAAAGAAACACGAAACAGGAACTGTCGCTAGCTAATTCAATCTAATCTAACAAAAACTCATTTAAGGTATAAAATATATTGCTACATAGCAACTCTTTAGTCATTTTTTTTTAAATTTGTTGTAGTTAGGTTGATTTATTACATGGTTAGGTAAATCTATTATAAATCTTACCACAAAGATAATCAGGCGATTTCTCAAATAAAGACCAGGCATGAAGCACCGGTCGTACATGTCCCCCATGCCTAGTCGAATAACAGTGAATTTCTCCCGTCGAACAGAAGCGCCCCCTATTTTTGAAAACGTAACAAACAGACTTGTAAATAAATATAGCAGGTAAAGTTAATATTTTGTGAGTTTTAAAAATATCCCTACATGATTCTCTGGAAGGCACATCGAATATCATTCTTAATACTCGCTTCTGCGCTATGAAGAGCCTACCCACATCTACAGACGCTCCCCAGGCAACGATATTAAATTGCAAGTGACAGTACACCAGTGAATAATAATAACTCAGCACTACAGGCCTTGAAGGCCCTTGGCCAGAGTGCCGGAACACACCGAGCCACTGAGAAGTGTTGTCCGAATGGTGACCCAACCAACAACCGGTACTGCATATTGCTGCTTGACTTTCAAGATTGGCAATGATGCACCCTTCCTTCTCAGCCGTACTGCCGGCACACCTGTGATTGGTATATCAAAATAATATATCAAATCAATCCTACTCAAGGTAGGTTTAAGTTTCCTTATAGCATTAAAACTACTATTGACTTTTTTATACAACATATCTATATTATTCGACCATCTTAATCGTTCGTCCAGCACTGATCCCAGAAATTTACATTGCTGGCTTAACTGTATATCACGTTTTCTCAAGAGATGCTCAGGTACTCTCTTGCGATTGTAAAATTGCATAAACACAGTCTTATCAAGATTTAAAATTAATCTATTAGCCAGACACCAGCTCTGTACCTGACACATTACATCATTAATCCTATCCAATAGCTCATCAGGTGTCGGCGCTGAGACCACAACCGCAATATCATCCGCGAACATCGATACATAACCGGTAGTGATACAAGAGGGGCAAGTCGTTAACAAACAACGGAAATAAAAGTGGTCCCAGTGCCGACCCTGCGGAACCCCAAAATCAAGTACATATGGCTCCGAAAGCGAACCATCCACCAACCAGTACAACCAAATCGTTTAGACTTTTTACGTCTTATTCTTGTCAATTCAAGTTTAGTTTTGAGGTTATTGATGGTTATTCTAATGTAAATTGCAAATTTGTGCTCAAAAGGTTGTTTTAGGATTTCAATGAATTTGAATATTAGTTTTTTTTTCTAAATTATCCATTTTAAGAGGTAACTTTTTTATTCGCAATATTCGCATATTTATTGCGAATACGAATGTTCAAAAACATGCGAATATTCGTTACATCACTAATCTGTATCCACAACTACACAATATACTAGAAACTTAAAAAAAAATGTGTATAACATAAGTAAGTTGGCGAAAATCATTCATTTTGCATCTGAACAGTTATTTACTCGATTAACAATACAAAGTTAAACTTTTCTGGGATTCAACATTATATAGAAAGCTTTTAATAAACCAACTGTCATCTCCAGAAAATATATTAGTGATAGGACAAACAGTTTAAAATCACCCTGTATAAATAATCGACTTAAAATAGCAATAAACGCGGATGTTTAGGCTCCTCCAGATATAAGAATGGACCCCGCGATAAGGAATTTCGCACTTTGCTTTTGTTTTGGGTTTAATCACATCGTAAATACTCCTTGAACCATTTTTTTCCTCCAAGTTTAATGAAAACGAAATAAAAAACATTCAAAGGTCATCCATACGCCGCAAAAATTTACACACAATCGTGTTAAGAATCGATGATAATATTGTTGTTAAGAACGCATAAGATAGTTTCGTAGAAGTTGTAAATAAACTGTGATATTATTTATCAGATACGCATTGAAAAACAAACTATTGACGTATATATAAATTACGTCAAGAAAGTAAGGTTTTTTCGCCTAAATTAAAGCATAATTAAGTTTACGCTTAACAATAGGATATCTTATTACTTACTTTCTCTAACATCTCCGGAAACATAGAAACAGGCCTATGGTCGGACGTCCACGGAGGATTCAAATTGTAGCACCCGTAACTGCCGTAACACTTCTCTTGATCCATCGCTGCAAAATCCCGTGTTTTTTTTAATGCACGCGAACTGCTTGCATCTAACGGAAAACTCACCCACCCCCAGCTCCAACAGATAATTGTTGTACGATCTCATCTCTTTGGTTGTCTTTGAATGGCGGTTTCGTTGGCCAAAATTACAAGGGCGGTTAAGAGAATCGACATACTAAGTCCCTTATTCGGTTACACTACACGTTTTTAAGACACACTACCGCGCAAGGACGCTGAGCGACTCAAAATGTCAACACAGAATTATTTCTTTATCGCTGCTTTCCTGCAGGGTTCAGAGGTTAGGATGGGTTACTGGATAGGTCTTTCGAGAAAACGGCACTTACGACAGTGTGTTTGTGTGTTTATCGTTGAGTGGATGGAATTTGATTATATATGTATATATACACGTTATGTGCGTAAATAGTTGAGAGATGGTTTTTACTACCGTTGTTTTTTTTTGGGTTATTTTGAAAAAGTAAGAAATGATGTTTATTTACTTTCTTATTATCACAAATAATTAAGTAAATTAGTTACTTAAAATTTGATATGGTGTTAAATTATGATAGCAGTTATACAGGTGTATCAGATATAGAGGTAAATATTATAATATGTAGCAGCTGTAATCATATACAATCAAAAAGTCTTAATGCACAGGGGGTCTATCTGTAAGCATTAATGAGAAAAAAAATTTTATAAATGCCGTGGGCTAGAGCCGCACCTGTGCCCAACCTAAATGCTGTCCCGAGTATACCCCCACATACCACTATCATTCAGCCATTACCGCTGTTAGTTTTGTGTGGATCGCCGCTTGGAGTGGCAAGCCACTTCGAACATTTTAATTTAAATTCTTCCCGTCTCGAAAAAACGATCCTTTTTCAGGACCATCATGATTTCATATAAGAAAAAATCGAAGCTTGATGCATCGGCAAAAGCGCCGGAATTTATAGATTCATTTTCGCGCGATATCATAGTAAAAGGCGTGTTTGCAAATTTTCTGTATCTACATTTATTTCTGTGTAATTCGATTCAATTCATTTTGCGTTATATGATTAAATAAATCCAAAAGAAATAACTCAGATTCATGTGGTACCGTTATTAACACTAACTCTCGATTCGACAAAGCAAAAGAAAATATTTACGTTTTTTGTAACTACTTGAAGTCGTATATCCGGTGAAACTCGAACGTCTTATCAGGATATTAAAAATAATACTTTGTAGACTTACGTAGAATGCTCTTAACAAATAAGGAATGTTTATTTTATAAAAAGAAGAAATTTAAAATGGCTCAGTTTTGTTATTTTTACAAGGGCACACTGGCCGATTGGCCTTTATTTATTCAGAATGACGTTAAATGAAATTACGGCATTAAGAATAATATTGAATGAATGCAATGTATTTAATACCACGTTTAGCGGGTGCTTAACATGATGTTTCCTTGCATCAGGCCCGGACTAAAGAATTTTTGGCTCTAAATTTTACTTTTTTTTATTCTTTAATGATGAATTCGGTTTTCGGTGGGTTTGTGCTTTATTATTCGTGTAGTTAACACCCAAGCAAAATTTACTTTTTTATTTGATACACCCTGTATATTTGGAAAATTAGAATCATCAAATTCTAACATTTCTGGAAATAATCACAAACTAATAAAAAAATTACCAAATATTAATTTCCATGAAAAAAAAAATATATATCAAAAATTAAGTAACCCAGGTGGTAGGTAGCACATAATATACCGGGTGTCCAGCCTAAGATGCAACGGTCCATAGCGGATTTATTATTGTTTTCTCGGAAAAATGTTTCAAATAAATGTTTCCTCGAATCATATTCTACACACTTTAAAATTAGTTTCAGTAATGGCAGACTTCCGGTTGCACCGGAAGTAGATACTAACTTTAATATTTTAAATGGAACACCCTGTATATTATTGCATCATATAAATCGGAAACGGTACAACTTAGCCCCAATGTACGCCTAACATATTGTTATTTAAATTTAACAAGGAATCCAAAAATACAATAATATACAGGGTGTTCCATTTAAAATAATAAAGTTAGTATCTACTTCCGGCACAACCGGAAGTCCGCCATTACTGAAACTAATTTTAAAATGTGTAGAATATGATTCGAGGCAACATTTATTTGAAACATTTTTCCGAAAAAACAATAATAAATCCGCTATGGACCGTTGCATCTTAGGCTGGACACCCGGTATAACCAATATTCGCCTAATGTAAAACTAATAATACAATGTTTTTTTTTTTAGTATTACATCTAGGAAAATAATCTTATATAATTATTATAAACCTAATATTTTGTTTTAAATATTTTATAATATTTATATCACATTACAAATTTAAATATATCACTGTAGTACCTATTTTTTCCTTGATTTACTCCAATACACCCCAATAATCTGTATTAAGTATTCAGTTTTGTTCTTATTGGCATTCTTGATTTGCGGCATTGGTTCTTCAAAGTAAAATATACTTTAATATGTATTTTAATAAAAAAACATATTTGTATTAGAATATATATTTTTATATCATTTAGATATTTCAATGTTGCACAAGCCTCGTGCAACTTTCGTACATCGTTCGCTTTTGTTATAGTTGGACTTGGCGTCACTTTGAGTTTGGTAAATGGATAAGGTTAGGTCGTGATACGTTTAGAAATACAAATATATTTACAACTGGGATTTGTTTTTAAGATGTAAATATTTCGCTATGTGCCAATGTGAAATTATAACATCTTAAACATGTGTTTTTTTTTTTATTTTATAGCAGTAGCTAAAAAGTGTTTAATCTCCGTATCAGAATTCAAATACAATATAATCTTAGGATTGGACAAATCCAATCTGTCAAAGTTTATGATATTAACTGTTTTTCTGTGGTTAGAAAAAGACTACATGTTTCAAAATTTTCAAGATAGTTAAGATATATCAGAAACAAATGAAAATAGGTATAGGGAAACTAGATTGAACACATCGTGAAATGTTCTTAGGAATGCAAAAATGAGATAATATACTGGGTGTTCTATTTAAAATAAGGAAGTTAGTGGCGACTTCGGTATAAACGGAAGTGGTACGACTTTGAAAATATTTTAAAATGAGAGAACATCTTGACTGACCTTGAAGTCCAGAAATTCAGAAATCTAAGTGTCTTTTAACTTCTAACGAACGGTTACCGTAAGAAACCCTGTATATCAAAAATTAATGCACGCAAAGTGCATTGGCAGGAAAAAAAAATGCTTTAATCTATTCAATAATTATATTTAATAAAATTGGGTTTATAAACAATGGAAAACGTACAATATATACGTAAATATATAACATATACACAATAAAGTTAAAACATGTACCGCGTGTTTTGGAAAGCGGGTTTACATATCGTGTACGAAACAAATAGATCCCATAAAGTGGGACAAAGAGAAAGAGACAGAGATAGTGAAAGAGAGAGAAAAAACACTAGTATAATAATATAAGTACATGAATATAGAAAAATAACAACTTCACCCACAGCGTTAACATCTAAGGTTAACCATCGTAATCGATAATAATTAATTATTACAATACTAATATATTAAAAATAGAAATAATGGTTAGTAGAAAAAACGTCCCCGAATCGTTGAACGACGTACAAAAATTTATGTGAAAACAGTTGTCACACACTTAAACTTTAGAAATATATTAAGAAAAATACTGTTTTGAGTAATAATGTCTGATACTATCTACAGGTATACAAATCGGTATATTATCCCTTAGTTCACTATATTAATAACAATTTCATATTATTTTTCTTTTTGTTTCTAGAAGCTAAGAAGAAATACCTTATTATTATTATTATTATAACAAACGCAAATATGTATATTAAAAACCGCTTGTAAAAGAGTTATACCGTAAAATATTTCCATACAATTGTTTTCTAACCTTATATTCACTAACAAGGAGAACCGGCCAAATGTTAAACTCAGATTTGGTTCCGGTTTTGTCAGTTGGTAGTGAGTAGTCCTTGAATCACTTTTGTAAAATATTAGCCATATATGTTTAGACGTTAATTTTTTATAAGCATAAGTTACATCTCGCATAAGTACCTACCCTAGTAGCAAAATTTAAATATCCCGCAATTATTTTCAGTAACTACAACATTGAAACATGAAATTATCAATAATTTTGTATGATATTACTAGTTACTTTGATGTCTTTCTGTTGGACCCTAATAGCCAAAAGTAAATTTCTCGCAATTATTCTCAGTAACTTCAACGTTTAAACATAAATTTATCCACCATTTTGTAAACTTCACCTAAACCCCTCACCACAAACTGGACGTACGTTTCGATAGCACATAGTTCAGTGTTTCTGTTGATGATGATAGCTTTGCTATCGAAACGTACGTCTAGTCTAGTGCAGTTTGTGATGAGGGTTTAGGTGAAGTTTACAGCATTACCAGTACCACAGTTTGGAGTATTTTTGTTAACCCACCATTTTGTACTTCATTAATAGTTATTTTAATGCCTTTAATTCACTAAAAAATCTGGCGGGAAATTTAAATTTGGTTATTAGGGGAGTTATTAAGAATAATTGTGGGAAATACTCAATTAGCTTATAAGTCCATAATAATGCAGTGATAAAGCCTGTAATCCTAGTGCCTAGATTTAAATCTGGCAGCGAAATATTTTTTTTTTGTGTTTCAAATTAAAATTACAATGACAATGAAAGTAAAACAAAAGAAGGTTTAACTTTTACACAGACTGCTGGCAACATTGTTTAATTAGGTATTTTATGTTAAAGTAAATACCAGTAAGTAATTAGTAATATTTAATTAATTTTAGTCGATTACATTTGATAATAAAGAATTACTGTTAATTCATTCCGCTGAAGTAAGCAATAAGAGATTATACAAATATTTCCTTTAAAAGTGGGGTGTACTTCAGGATGGGGATAGTTATCTACGATCATTCATATAGGGCAAATACCTATAATATTTAGTGGTGCTTATTGTGGTGAATTTTGAACTTTCATATCATGTGAGAATTATAAATATTATCCACATCTACGGAATCTTGAAAATTAGAAATTTAAATAAATTAATTACAATACTACAGAGTGAGCAATCGGATGTGACCATCACGTGACCACGAACGTCACAGAAATAGTGTATTTTTTTGTTTTACTGTTTGCTGTCCTGCTTATTGTTTACGTTCTGTCATCTGAAATCTAACGCGCTTGAAAGTGATAAGCACGCTGTGTTATCTTTTATTATAAGTGCGGTTCCGTATTAATAGTTCAAAGTCCTGTCACCTGCAGCGCTAGTGCGAAAGTTTTTCTTCTTCTTCTCCTCACGAAATCCGCTTTCTTATATTGTAGCCGTGTTAAGGTTGGTTACAATGTTGGTTCTTACCCATCCTTTTTCATGTTGTTTTCGCATCATGCCATTTGTGTGCGACACGTGTTGATTGTAAGACGTGAGTGGCGTTTGCTAGTGTTTTTTTTTTGTTTATTTTGTTTGGACTCTTTTCGTTTTTGAGTGGTTTTATTTTTTCGTTTTAGGTAAGCATGAATGCATTTGTACCTATTCCATTAAACTTAAATAATTTTGTAGCTTTGTTTTGAGTTTTTGTTTTTGGCGGTTATAACCTCCAAAGAGGATCTCCGTATAGAATTTTAAGTGGGTACGTTACGGTAAGTTTATGGTTTATGATTTCTGATGCAAAATGTATATTTGAAATTTTCAGGTATATTTTGAGTGTTACTTTGCAAGTATCTCTGCTCAATTTCAATCAGTAGTATGGTGTTTTGTTGCGTTGCAAATTGCAAAAATTCTTGGAAAGAAGCAATTTTGCATACAATTCCAAAAGATAAAGAGGTATGAAGATTTCTATCTCTTAATTTCTTTTTTTTTTTGTAATCATTTGTGATTTTAAATTCATATATGTTGTGAAATGTTTCCTATAGTAAATTCTCAAAGGCACTGTGACATGTTAAAAAAATGAATTTACTTACTTGTGTCTGTATTTTCAAGGATCATACTGGTTATTGTAAAAAGTATTTAAATATATTTGGTGATTACAGTTGAAAATAGTAATCTTTGTTGATGAGTTTTTATCGAAATGTTCAAGTGGGGTTTAGAGTGCTTAATATTTATTATTTATTGTCACACTGCTTGGAATCATCAATACTAAAATATTGTCTGAAGCTGTTTGATTTTTTTAGAAAATTTCAATAATTGTTTCTTTTTTCTTTATACCTCCATTATAACCAAAGGGCATTAAAATTAAGTGAATTTGTGCGTTCTTTAGACAATATTCGAATTTGGGCAGAAATCTCAAATTCATTTTAATTACATGTGATTTGGAGGATGGAAGGAGGTTAGTGACGAAAAGGTGAATATTGTGTTTTTTCACTGATTTTGAGCTAAAACTCAAAAAAACACAATATTCATTTTTGGTCACTAACTTCTTTTCCCTAGTTTCAAATCACCTTAATATATTATATCACACTTAACGCAAAATTAACGCACCACTCTGGAACTTTTGGTTTTATTTCAAGAAATATTATATATTTTCGATTTCATTAATATTTAGTTATAATAATTTGTTCATTATTACGCCTTTGTTAGGTTTTTGTCTGTATTCTTTATTTAATTTTGAAATCATAGCAGCTTTGCATGAGGGCTGTTTTTCAAGTAAATAAGCCTCACTTTAAAATAAAAGTAGGCATTGGTTTTTAATTGTTTTACCAATTGATAAGATAACTGTCATTCGTGAATACATATGTTTTGCGATGGAACGTGCTAGACGAATTTAAATCGTGATGAATGTGGTTTCAAATTGGTAACTTGTCAATGAAGGACAACAATCGCGAACTTGGTAGAAGATTTGGCGTGGCTCAATAACGTCGGTAGGTTCTGCACAGATTTGTAGAGACCAACGATTACGCTAGACGACGGTGGCCAAGGCAGGCCACGAGCTACAAATGCGGTGAAGGATCGATTTTTGATGCTTCGAGCACTTAGGGAACGGTTCACTACTGCACGAAAGCCTCCAAATACAATAAGCGCGGTTCATGGCACTGCTGTTAGTCAAGATACAAAGAAGAAGACTTCGTACTAAAAATTTACGACTCGGGCAGCAGCTACTGGTCCCAGATTATCTGCAAACCACCGAAGAAACAGATTGGCTTTTGCAAAAGCATGTGGATTGGGAAATCCTATCATTGGGAGCAGTGTTAATTACGGATGAGTCAGGTTTTGCCTTGTAAGTTCTGATCGTCGTCAAGAGTGTACAGAAGGCCATGAAGATATTCCGCATGTAACATCGAGAAACCAATTATACGGAGGCGGTTCAGTAATGGTTATGGGGTGGAATATTTTTAACAGCTCGCACGGAACTTTTTATCGTTGATGGTGGACGTCTGAATTTGAACGATAATAACAGACATTTTAGAACCTTTTTGTGATACCTTTAGCACCTTACATTTGGCGATGGGTTCATCTTATGCAGGATAATGCGAGGCCACATGCGGCACATATTGTTACTGAATATTTTAAATTACGTTAATATTCAAATCTCGAGTGGCCAGCCTGTAGTCCGACCTGAACCAATCGAGCATCTGGGACATAATGGGGACGGAGGATTAGAAGTCAGCATCACAACTATACAGCTTAGACGAGCTGCGACAAAGTCTTATTCGCGTATGGGACGATATCCTCAAGAAACCATCAGATCTCTATTGAAAGTATGCACCGAGATGTCAGGCTACAATAAAGCCAGAGTTGGTAACACTAGTTACTGATAACCTAAATACGGTTCAAAAGAAGTTATCTTTGTGTTCTAATAATAATGATCATTTTACATGATTTTGTTAAAGAAGTCATATTTCAGTTTTTGTTTATTTCCTACAATTCATTTAAGTCAAACTTATTTTATTATCGAATAATTCTGTTTTGTGTATTCTATTCTTCTAATGTTTTTTCAAAATGTATGATAATTTTGACTGTAAATTATAGATAATCAAATATATAAGTGGTGCGTTAATTTTGCGGTTAGTGTTTTTCATAATCGGGACTTTAATTTTAGTATAAAGTCCGGTCATGCTATTGCATTGGCGCTTCTTGTAACAGATATTTATTAAAGAGAGGGCCATCTATATTCACTCTCTAATCTATGGTGATAAGATTTGTTTCTTTGTCTGATCTAAGAAGATCCAAGGAATTTTACGCGTTTGTTTGTATTTTAGAGCATGATTTGTGCGTATTTATTTGTTTAGAGCAAGCATATCCAGATCACAAAGAGGTTCCTCTTTCAGCTCGC
Source organism: Protaetia brevitarsis (assembly GCA_004143645.1). NCBI lineage: Eukaryota > Metazoa > Arthropoda > Insecta > Coleoptera > Scarabaeidae > Protaetia > Protaetia brevitarsis. The sequence goes on from RXPK01000021.1 coordinate 830,945, forward strand.
GGTCCGACGTCCGAGCAATTTCGAGAAATTTGTGGAAATCGTATGATTCGTATGTGAACTTGTCATAACGGTACATCACCTAACCACACTAACTGCTAACACCGTGTAGACTGTCATTTGTAAATTTATTCCGATCTAAACTGCATCTATTTTGCATGAAATGGATAATATAATAATACATAGCAATATAGTTGATGTAAAGAATGATCATTATATTTTAAAAACTTCATTTGGTAGGTACATAAATACTAATATATGATGCATTTTTATGTTAGTCTAGATTCATAATTTAAAAATTACTTTTACTTTTCCTATTTATAATAGCTAGTGACAATCTGACATAGTAATAATAAAAATTAAGGTTATATGGCAATCGAGCGCGTTTGTTTGTACCATCTTTAAAATCGCAACTCTGAGACGCTCTCAAGTTACTCTGATGACGTCAGTAGATACTGCTCCAAGCACACAAACAAATAAATAAAGCTATGGTTTTTACGTTTCCAGCGATTTTATTGTGAATTTTCGTAAATATAGCACAGTAACTGTGTTTTTAAAGACAAACGGAATGCTCAATGGAAATTCACGGATAAACAAGACAGGTTCATTGTGATAGCGTATTTTCGTAGTGTTACCCAGGCACAAGACGACCACGAGTGTTATTTGAGGAAGCAGTAAATTGTAAACAAAGGCGAAATTATTGTTTATGGTTTAACGAACATTTAAATAAGGAGCAATTAAACATAGCTTTCTTCTCCGATGAAGCTTGATTTTATCTTTCGAGTTATATAAATAGCCAAAATTATCGTACCTGGGATGCAAAAAACTCACACCTTTACAAAGAAACGACAGTTACATTCCATTAAAACTGGCATGTAGATTGCAATATCACTTAGGCACATTATAACACCGATACTTTTTGATGATACGGTTACTGCTGCTCGTTATAGACACAATATTTTAGAATGAACTTCACACTGATGAGCTCCACAACAGATATTTCCAACAAGATGATGCTACCTAACATACAGCTAACGCTATAATAAAAATCTTGAAGAATATTTTTTGCAATCGATTAATAAGTAGAGGATGTCAGCTAGCACATCCCATGATTTAACACCACTAGACATTTTTCTTGTTTAACCATTTAAAGAAAGTAGTATTCCAAAACACTCTCCATACTCTTGATGGGCTGAGAAATGCCTTCACTGCAGCAGTAAATGATATCAACGAAGAGGTTTTAAATAACATGTTTCACGATATCAACCATTTATGTTTACAAAATGATGGTCATTTCGAGCATCATTGTAGATGTAATTTTTAATAAAAATATTTACCAAAGTATTTTTGTTTTAAATGTGATCTAAAAAGCAATTTATTTTTGAAAGTAAGTAAAAAAAATCTGACATGTCTCTTGTTTTAAGGTTAAGTTAAAAAAAATATCTGATAACCAGAAATATGGCATACCAACTTAAAAATGTTGCCACCTTAAAATTTGAGGTCACGTGGTGGTAACAGCCGGTTGCTCACTACTACCATCAATGCAATCAACAGAAATACGTTTAAATGTTATAAACTACAAATAGTTACTTTGAAAGAATTATTTGTATAATCTCTTATTGTTTACTTCAACGGAATGAATTAACGGCAATGCGATTACGCTAATAAACCAATTTAAATGTTACTAATTATCGATATTTACTTTCACATATACCGAATTAAACAATATGTGTAAGTTAAACGTTCTTTTGAACTTTCATTATCATTGTGATATTTAATTTGAAAACAATAAAGCATAAAAAAAAAAAACATCCTAGATTCAAACCCAGGCACACGGATTACATGCCAGGTGAGATATAAAACTATATTGGATTCTAAAAAAAATTAACGTCTAGTCTTCTATGCCTAATATTTTACAAAGTACCTCAAGGAGTTCCCAGTATTAACTGACAAAACGAGAACCAGATCTGAGCTTAACATTTAGCGGGCTCTCCTTATAAGCGAATATTCAAATTTCCCGCAATCATATTGAATCGATTACGAAAAATAATTGCGCAAAGTTTTGTTTATTTATAGTCAATGGGTAACGTTTCATAAATATTGAAGATATTATTTTCTTGGCTCCCGTATGTATATGTAATTTTATTTCCTCGATCCTTTTTTTTCCGATTCAATTATTATTATTATTCATTATTAAGCGGAATCGTTTTAAATACGCAAAAAAGTTTTATACGCTTCAACTACAGCTCGAATCTCATCTCATCATTATAGTGAGTAAGTACATCTTCTTTTGTCCCTTTATCTTCTGCTACTCTACTTAAATATGGTATATTCGTTGCATAAATGTATAATATGTTTAATTTTTTTTTTTTAATAAATCGATCACAATAATTGCAGTTCATATAGTGAACACTATAAAGCGCGAATAACAAATATAATATTATGACATACAGGACACTTGGCCATGAAGATGGCGACACACCCGCTCTTTTAGGCTGTTTTAAACAAACCTCAGGTTGTATGAACAATATTTTAGATTATTTACGAAAATTTTACGCACAGCGAAAACGTCATCGGCATTTATTAAAATTTGACATAACCTATAATACTGGAAGGTAATGTTTATGTCAATTTTTCTTGTTCTTTTTTTGTTTAATAACTATATTTTATCATTTCTATATTATTCTCGGTGTATTCTTTAATTTACAAGATAGCTATCAGTATAATTTTCGTAAATACCTACCGATACTTTGTTTCTCAACGAACGTAATATATTCAGATTATGTCAAAAATCAAGGTATCACCCCCCCCCCCCTCTCTTTTTTTAAAGAAAAAAACTTTATTAAATCTGTATTTGTGATAGCAATATTTAAATTTGGCGCCAAAAGTAAAAGGAATATGCAATAAGTTTAGTATTGCCAACCGTAAGATCTAAGATCCCAACTTGTATAATTTATAATTGCCTAAATCACATTGTCAGAGGTGCATTTGTAAATCACTGTAGCCAGCTGCAGCATTTTCGCAAATGTAAGTAGGTACTTACTTGATTTTATCATCTTTAACGTTTGTTCTTTTTTCTATCAAAGAAAATAAATCTTGATAACGCAGGGAATAATGTCTATAAAACTCTTTTTTATGTCTGCTCTGTCTATTTCATGTTTTAACCTACGTCTTTGATGTGTCCTATAGATAAAGACAATCTCTTAATTTTACCACCTTTCTCAAGCATTGCTGCCGAAACAAGAAGCAAAATTTGAACTTGCTTCACAGACAAAGATCTGCATCGTTTGATTTCATGAATGTGATTGGTAAAGGCAGCCATATGACTTTTCTTATTTTAAGAGCAATATTTAAATTTGGCGCCAAAAGTCAAGGGATATACAATAAGTTCAGTTTTGACAACCGTAAGATCTAAGATGTCCACTTGTATAATTACTATAAGTTGATACAGTATTTTCATCGTAAAAATCGTTGCACGTCATCGACAGAACTTTCATTCTATTGTGTCAATGCTTCCAGTTTAAAAAAAAAAAAAACATTTAACATAACCAATATAGCTTATCTAGGACATAATCAAAACTTTATCTGTCAAACTGACGTTTCTTTATGTGCTGACATTTTATAACCGACAACATATCAGCGTCAACGTCATCAATCACTTACAACGATTCTTATCGTGAAAATAGTATAAATCATATTGTCAGAGGTGCAATTTTAAACCACTGCAGCCAGTCGCAGTTTTTACTAATATAAGTACAATTTATTTGAATTATTGACCCGATATACGGTATAATTAACCTAAAAAAAATGGATACTGTTACATATAAACCTATTTGTATGAATCATTCTATAAATGTATTAAAAACGCTCATTACAAAAAAGATATTAGCCGGCTAACAGTTATTTGCACCAGCTTTCCCTAATAGTAAACTTAGTTAAGTATAGGCTCAGCTTAAGGTGAGCCTTAAGATGAATATGAAACTTTTTGACAGAAACACACAGAAAGAAGGAGAATGTTGACTTTTAATTCTAGATACGAGTTTTCGAGCTTTCATTATTATTTGTCAGGTCAGTCTCAGGAATATTAACAGCTGATTCATAAAGCAACACTATTATTGCTGAAAATTTGTTGTTTAATTAGATAAAACATAACAAACTGTATGCATTCGTGGTCATAGAAATGGTTATTTCGTCTTAGGTTACAAGGTAAACTTAAAATTATTTTTTATACTTACACATCAAGGATATTCAATTTCAGCTTCAATCAGGTTTAGTATAAATAATGTTGTACATTTGGTTACCCTAAATCGCCGGAAAAATTTAAGTTCGTCAAACGTATGAAAATATTCTGCCCTTTCATTTACTTGTCTAGGTATACCACAAAAAATTATATTTAACTCGTCTAATTCATCATCATCTTCAAACATTATGTTATTTATTAAGATATTACGTGCCATATTGCTTCAAAAATGTACAAATAATAAATATCCCCACAACAATAAATAAAACACCTCGAAAACACGGTAATACAACAAATAAAAGTCTTCTTTCACTTGCCGCAATACTTGTCATTTGAAACCAAAAGTGAGGTTAACTGGACCTGAAGCCGGGCAAATCTTCGGCTTATTTTGAATGACACTTAACTGGTCCTTAAACAGTGGTGCAAAACGAAATCATAGTTTAGGATCTACTTAACTCTTAATTTAAGCTTAAGTATAACCAGTGCAAATAGCCGTTAAAACATACATTTTAGGAAAAATATAAGCTTTGTTCCAACACGCAGTTTGCGCACAGTCTTTAAGCAGGTGAATCAATTGGAGAAAAGATTCAAAAACAGACCTATAATATCATCGCGAAACAGAAAGAGGCACATTTATACAAGCTAAGAAAAGGGTAACGAAAGACAAGAAGTTATTTTACCCTTATTCTGTTTCACATACATGAAATGTCGAACCGTTTCCGACATTTTCTGAATATATTACGCATTTACATCATTATCGTTTACGGAATATATTAAACCCGTAGTTTATCTATAATTTTCATTCTATATTACTTATCGTAAGTACACCTTAAGAATAAATGCAGAAAGGAAAACGTAAGTGCTTTAATCTAACGACGTGACATTTAATGTTCATCTTTATTTTTCACATCAATTTTTTATATATTTATCTTTAATAAGAGACAAGTTTAACAATAACTTTCACACGTCTGATTTAGATTTCGACGCACAACATTAAAACCGAGTTATCATTAACAAATTACGACAATAAAACAACAAAAATGTTTTTTTCCTTTCTTTGATTTAGAATAGTAGTTCCAGTTATCTTCTTTAATTCAGTCGAATGTTAGAATTGTGTTTCTTTTTATTATTATTATTTTTTTTTAATATTCAATCACATTGAAAAGGCACCAGCATTAAAGCTCTATTTAATTACGTAGTGGATTTCTTTTCCCTGAACAACTTTTCGATATTTATGCTACTGGTTATTCAACTATATAACATAATTATTACTTTCATAAAGTTAGGAAAGAATCGTTTACTGCCCAAAAAAGCACTTTTATTAACAACTGACATGGATTTATATATTTGTTCTATAATTTATTGGTGCATACCTGACTGTTTCGATTTTAAAAGTATTGTAAGATACAGAGCCTTCATTTTATTCCGAAAAACACGTGATTTAGTGAAGTTATAAGGGGGATTTTGTGTTTGATCAACAATGAAATTTCACTAAATTTTCTAATAATTAATGCATTTCCGCTAACACTGTTAACAATAAGGCAAATTATATTCGAAAATCAAGAGGGTAGTAATAAAAGTTGCCTTCTTATTAACAGGGTTAGTAGGAAAACATTAATTATTTGATGATTTTCATATTGTGAATTTCAATTTAAATTATTTAAACGTCACTAATTTTGTTTAAATTATAAGTTACTTCCAAGTGATTGCATAGGAGTAACGAAGCAGTAACTTTGACAATCTACAGTAGTCTCAAATAGCCCTATGATCACGTGGTTTTCGGGATAAAATGAAGCCCCATATTAACAGTAGAGAATATTGTATATTTATGAAAACTAGTATGTTCGTTATGAAGATGTCGTTGTTAAGTTTAACACACGTTATAAACAATGAATGAAGTGAACTCCTCGCCGAAATAAATATTGAATTGTTACAAACATTTGACAAGTCAGCATTTATTGTCAAACATTTAGTGACAAACTTCGTAATATATATTTTAATAGCCCACATTTTCATTACTACCAATCCACAATTTTCTGTCTAAATCCTTGTGAATAGTGTTTAACACAATAAGAATGAAAAATCAGCAAATAAAAACGTAAAAAAAACAGATGTTTTATTAAGAAAACCCTGAGAGAAAAAAATGTTGAACGAGAAAACTTACATGATCGTAGTTATTGTTGAATTGTTGTAATTTATTTTTATACCGTATGCGAGATATAAGTATAGTCACCCTGTGACACACGCAATAGAGTGCGATACATATGAGAAAGCAGCAATTTTTTTTTTTAAATAACACGTTCATTTTGTTACTGCTCTTGTCTGGCTTTCTAACTTGTTCTATCAGTATCTTATTGTATTGTGTGCGGTTCATGCGTCATTACTTCTATCTCGCATACGGTATAAAATTACTATTTTGGGTCTCTTGTATTGGACTATACAGATTTTATTAATTTTTACTAATGAACCTAACATATACTTATTAATTTTCAATTTTGTGATCCTCGTATGAAGAAAATGGTTTGTTACAAACATTTGACAGGTTAGCATTTATTGCCAAAACATTTAGTGATAAACTTCCTAAAACATATTTTCTGGATAAAATTTTTGAAGAATTTCAAATTAATCCTCTTAATTAATTGAAAGAAAAAAAAAATGGAGATCTGCGAATAGTGTTTAATACCATAAGAATGAAAAATCAGCAAATAAAAATGTAAAAAAAAAAACAGGTTTTAAAAAAAGCCCTAAGAGAAAAATTATATTGGACCATAAAGATTTTATTAATTTTTACAATGAACCTAACAGATAGTTAATTTTTATTTTGGTAATCCTCGTATGAAGAAAATGATTTTCAAGTTTCCCATTGCACGCGACAGATTTTAGAGGCAGTCAGTCAATCCAGGAAAATAAATAAATAACATAATGAGAGGTGTTTTACAAAAGACAGCCTAAGTCCAAAAATTCCAAAATCAAGTTTAGTGTGTGCTATATCACAAGGAAAGTGAGATAGCTATACAGTCTTAGTCTTTTTTTCTTCTTCTATACTTTAGTTTACACATATTTTGCTTAATTATTGTTTGTGATTTCTGAAAAATGATGGAAGTATTTGAACATATGCTATTTTTGTAAAACAAGCCTCGATTTATATATTATAACAAATCTAGAGAGCTTTTCAACACCTTGCTTAGACAGTTGAGATTTTATAGAGTTTATATTTTAGGTTATTTGGTTGGCAAACCGATTTAATGTCCCCAACTATGTTCAATGATTACATCATCACTTTCATTCTTCATTATGACTTTTTGTTTGGCGAGGAGTTGACTTAAGGGTTAAAAATATCTTCCTCTATATTAAAAAATTAATGACAGATTAATTTCGGTTCAGTGGAGTTTTTTTTGTTTTTTATAATTTCATTACACATATTTGTTATACCAAATATTATTTTCATTTATTCGCATTTATAACAACGATATTTTTTGTTAGTCTGAAGTCAATTTATTTATTTATTTTTTTAAAAAACAGCCCTGCAGGCTAAAGAGATTCCTAGGATTAAGGTGCATTAAAGAACAAAAAAAAAGATCAGCGACTGATAAAAATATATCCCTTATCGTGTTAAAATATTGCATTTAAAAAGCGTTTACGCAAGATGAATGCCTTATGAAACGTGTTTTTCTTGTGCTATTTTGTTTTCGTACATATTTAGCATTTTTAAATAAAGGAGATTATTCTCCTTTATAGTTAATAATGTAGAGAATTGTGTAGTTAAATACAAATGTTATTTTTTTTTAAATAAAATTAATTAATTGAATATAAAGTTTCATTTCAAAATGAAAGAACAAAAAAATATATTAATTGACACTTCACACATAACCTCAACTTGTCAATTACTAGTTTTATCGATCCATTGTGACCAAACTAAAAAACAACCCTAAATATTAAAATAATGATAATAGATAATAGTCATAAAAGAATATATTTTTATCAATCACCCCTTTTGTTTAATTAATCAATTCGTCGAACATGTAGGTATTTCATGTTTGGAAAATCGAAGAATACGTTTAAACCAACAATTAATTGCACTTTTGTTTAGGATTATAACATCTTACGAAAACCGACATTTTGTTTAAAACAGCCTAATACCCGAATAGAATTATGATAAAATGATATCATCAGGTTCGATCACTGAAACCCTTTTTTTATTCTCATTCTCTCTATTATCATTGATATGCTATCGTGACATATGTATTGTAGAGCAAAAAATGTATTAATAAATATCTTTTCGATAACAGCACGTGTCGTGAATGGATAATACATATGAATATGTATGTATACAGAGTGTTTCAATTAACGTGTTCAGCATTGGAATTTCGTAAATGATAAAGAGATAAGAGTCGGTTGAATATAAGACAAAATGTGCGCGGTATCAGGACCTACTATTATAATCTACGAAAAAAAATTGAAAATACAAAAACTCATTCAGTATAGTAATATATTTAAACTTAAACTTTAATCATTGAAAATTACAAAGTTATGTCAATCACCTGAAGAAGTTGAATGTAAAAGGTGAAACCAGTAGTGTATTATTTTGTAGTACATACAGATTGGGCATACTCTATATTTGAATAAAGTAAAACAAATTAAAAAGTAGAACTTCATTTACTAATATACAAAGAAACCTAATTATGGAGGTAAAGTTACCATATGATTAAAATTATTTGAAACTATTCATTGATTTTGCAGGGATATAAAGACGACCTTTAACCAGAAATCGATCGCAACAAATAACTTATAAGGAGAGTCTATCAAATGTTAAACTCAATTTTGGTATCGTCAGCTGATAGCAGAAATCTATATAGGAACGCTTTTACGGAATATTGGTAATAGATGAGCAAGCTTTTATTTTTTTAAGGTACAAAATAGTGTAACGCATATGTATTCGATTAAGACATATATTCGTAAACCTACCAGTGATAATGATAAATACGATTTTAAATGGCATATTTTATTATATTAACCTATTTGTACCCACGGCACTCATTTGAATACAGCACACAGCTTAGAATTTCTCTATGTTAGACCAACAGCAACATCAAGCAAATGTGTGTTTTGCAATTTTTTTCGAAACAAACTGCTGGTGGGAACAAACAGGTTAAAATTACAATCATTAATGACTATTGTTGTACATGAGCGTGTAACACAGATTGGTTTCATGTTACAAACGTTTTAAAAATTGGCTTCCGATAAATCAAAAAATCAATCATTTTGAGCAAACTTTAGTGTTAGTAACTAAAATAATGATAAAGTAAAAGAATCTTTAATTAACTCAGGTTTTCATCAGGATCAAAATTCGCCACACTGAAAACATGCTTTAACTGTAGAACTTTTTCTTTGTCGAAGCACACACACATTTTGAGTAAACTTTAGTGTTAGTAATTAAAATAATGATAATGTAAAAGAACCTTTAATTAACTCGGATTTTCCGGTAAAGCATCATTTAATTAAATGTCTCCATGGGATTGGATTTATATATGATAAGGAAGTAAGAAAATATAATAGTCACTTCTAATCAGAATGACAATGTTTCGGACAAAGGCAGTCTTCAGGAAGCAAAAGACACATCGTTACAAATTATAGATGAAAGTAAGTCCGAGACCTTGTAAAAACATTTGACATTGAAATTGTCAGAACATTTTTTACTCGCTGACGATGACCTTTGGCTGAAACATGTCAAAGTAAAGACAAACGATCCTTAAATATAAACTATTCTGATTGGAAAGGACTATTATATTTTCTTTCTACCTTATTATTTAACTAAGTGGCTGTATATGGCAAATAAATGGCAAGAAATTCAAATTTCCACCTATTGTCTTAATACATGAAGAATATAATCACATACATTTTTTCATCATATTCACAGATTCATGCTGTGGTATTAAAATATAAAACAAAATAAACGCCTTGTCATCTATGATCAGTATTTTACAAAAATGCGACGAGAGGTCTTTACTATCAGCTGACAAAACTTGGGCTAAAAATGAGTTCAGCATTTGATAGTCTCTCCCCGTTAGCTGTTTCGAAAAACATTTTTTTTTAAATATAATATGAATTAACTAAAGAAATTATTCAGGAAATCATAAGTAATACTAACTCCTTCTCCTAAGACGAATAAACACGAGTCCATTTAATCTTGGTTAATCCCCTATCTTGCCCAATACCATATATTGTCAAATACATTAATGATTCTATTTAAAGAATTTAATTGTTTATTTGTTAAGTTACTCACTATTAGATTCTAACTTAATTCATGCATGTACTACGGTGTTTGACTTATTCTATATCTTATAGATCTTCAGGATGAATAAATTTATTATTATTATTATTGATATCAAAATTGCAATGTTATTAAAACATAATAAAAGATAAACGCCCGATCACCTTTGACCAGTATTTTACAAAAATACAACAACGAATCCCGAAATATCAGCTGGCAAAACCAAGATCAAAATTGAGTTCAGCATCTGATAGACTCTCCTCATTAGTTGTTTCCACTTTCAAAAAATTCTTTTTTCTTTTTTAATTTAATACGAATTATTCAATTCTGGATAAAATCATACCGACTGGATCAGCATTTTTCAAATCATCAAGCAAGAAAGAGCAGTATTACCAATTGGTCAATATTTTAACATCGTTAAGGCACATTTTTACGTAGAGTTGAAACATGGTCCTCACGCACCCATATGGTCGAGGTTTTTATGCAAACTTTGTAAATCTTAGGTGCCTTTTGCTATATAAGAAATGTATAACAGTTACAGATGAATTACTTCTTGGACTTTTACTTACTTTGAGAAACAGCTGAAGAAATATTTGGAAACTAACCGAAACAATTCAACGCTTGCCCTTGTCCTTCAGATGCTCACCTTTATACGAAGAATTTCGATGAGTATATTCGACAGAAATAAAATGACAGTATTGTATTTAAATTTGAATAACTAATTGCTATTAGCACAGCTGGTTTTAAAAGTATGTTACATCACTAATTCTTAATTTAAAAATTTCCCACAATTATTCTTAAATAACTCCAACAGAAAGACATCAAAGTAACCAGTAATCTAATTCACAGAAACATTGGTAATTTCGTGTTTCAATGTTGAAATTCCTAAAAATAATTGCGGGAAATTTAAATTTTACCACTAGATCATTATATATCGTTAAAACTTTTCACATTTAGTAATAATATATAAGTAAGTGTTCTTTCCAATCATTTATTTTTCTGTCAGAGAATTTAAAAATAAATGATTGGAAAGAACACTTATTTATATACTATTACTAATTCCACCACCAATCTGAAAACTTTCAATAACTATACTTTTCACATTTGTTCTTCTTAGACATATAAATCTCAGTGTCATGCGCATTTTGTCTCATATTTAATCAAATCTTTAACTTTTAACGTTTAGCCGATTCGCTCGATGAGCGTATTAATTGGGACACACTGTATCTAAGATGGATGGACATGACTGCTTCATAATGGTTCATAAATGGATAACAAATAAGTTAATATGGCAACATTAATGAGTAACAATAAAGTACGACATATAATTATAGGATCGTTAATCATTATTACAGCTGTGAATTTTCGTCGATGAGATACCAGAGACGTCACGTTTGCGAGTTTATAATAAATGAAAATATAACAAGCACTTACGTATGCTGTTTCTATATGTACGTTCAACATGATCAATTTGTTCATTGTTACTACTACTGCACTGGTATCAAAATGCATAATACACCACTAAAACTTCATAGATCGAGTGGATAATAACAATACCCACTTCTTTCCCCAAACTCGACGCCACTGTATTCCCGATAGAAAATCGCAGCTATAATTATTATCAAATTCAGAAGAAATTTTCGTTATTTGCTTCATTTATAACTTTATCGTTATAAACAATAGATATATCAAGAATGTAACATCGCAAAACTACTGCAGCATCGGTATAAAAACGCAGTCAGTCCGTCTATATAACAATTTAAATCGAAGCGAGAGATAAAAGTAAATAAGGAAAGGAATAAATATAATAATTATTTACAACGTTATTTAGAACACATGGAATACTATAATATTGTCCATGGAATGGGCACTTTTGTCATGTCAACAACAAGTAACAAACAGATTTGCAAACACACTTACTGGTTCTCCCTAAATACTTTCATCTCCGCGCCACGTATGATCAACTTTTTTTTTCCATTTTTTTTTGTCTTTTGTTTTTCTTTGTGTAAGCTAACACATTGAGACTAACAACAAAATGTGCTAAGATCACTTATTGACCGTAAAACGAAGGTATATTTAAGAAATCCTTGGCACGGGACACCGCTGAAACTTAGACCCCCCTCCAAAAAAAAAAAATGCAGCAGCATTCTTAACAATTCGATAGAAAAGGGACTAATTTTCAACTGTTCATCTCAAGGTTAAGCGAATATTGAGTCTCATATACGATAATAATTAATAATAATAATAATATTAAACGGAGTTACATGAGTTCGCATTTATCTTTCGCGACCCTGCTGGTCGTTTTGCCACCCACCTGTAGGCTCACGTTGCGCGATTTCTCCATGTTTAACAATTCTTGGAAGAGTTGTTTGACGTTGTGGTTTGTCTTCGCCGAGGTTTCCATGTAGCTCACGCCCCAATTCGCCGCCTGTCCTTGTCCCTCAGATGTGCTCACCTTTACACGAAAAAGAGAGTGTTGAATTTAAATTTGGCGCCAAAAAATTATCCACAAAATTGTATTTTTATTTATATTAATGAAAATACTATTACGCTACACAGTAGCATACAGCCCGGATTAACAAAATTGAAATTTAAAAGAAACACATTAATTGAATTAGAAAAAAATCAAGTTTTATATATCCCAGAGTCATCTATCTTTAATAATTTTGATATAGAAGTGTTCTGTCTCACCAGCCAGATGGCATGCAGGGCGAGAAATTTCCGATCGAGGGGCGGTGACATAAAAAAATATTGAATAGCTCTCTTATATATTAACTCAGTACGCATAGAGATGTGGTAGGATGATGTTGTCAATTGTCCTCTCCCTCAAATTCAATGTTAAAGACCAGTTTAAATGATCTCATAGGCATGATAATGTTATGCCTCAATCGTATTCAATCCCTTATGTGTAAATGAAACATTTAAGTGCGAATAAAAGTGATTTTATTTAATAAAAGAAATTACTAAGTGTGAATTTGTTTATAATCAGACATAAATCTTTGGATTTTTATCTCAGGTAAGTCCGTGAGTCCGTTTAATTAATAACACTAAAGTTTCATTAAGTAATTCCACCTTTTGCAATTCAAATTCATAGTTTCGTACTTAAATACGTTTGAAATAAACTTTAAAAAATCCCGCGTTTTCTGGCCGTTCAAATGGAGTTAAGCTAGGTTTAAATAGACGTGTGAAACAGAGTAGCCAACCTTGATGGTAAATCACTGGATATTGGTTCGTAACGTAAAAACATAACAAATACTTATAAACCTAATTACACAAATTTCCCCAAAGTAACTGGAGACCGCTTAGCTATGTTACAAACGATTTTCTAACCTCAACTTTTTGCAGAAAGGATTAAAATAAAATTTCTTATAAGTACAATTCAATTTAGATTAGAATTGAAATAATACGTTTATTTTTTTAGGTAGATTTGACGAGGAGTACCTTTTTACAGGGCCGAATTCTGCGATCATCGGTGGTCAGGGACTGTTCAGGTCGGATATGGGCCCTCGTACCTCGTAGATACATCAGGTCAGAGAGGATGGGTCGCTCAGGACAGGAACATTACTCGGAAAAATCGTCGTTGAAGAAAAATTACCCAAAAATCGTGTGTAATTTGGAATAAAATTTATGTGATAAACTTTGCTTAACAATTAACAATTATTTTTTTAGGTTAAAATTTGGAATAAATTTGGATTTTATCGAAATAGCCGTTAAATTTTACGAGAACAAACTGAAATACGTCTGCCTCGAACAAGGCTCGGTTAGTGAATGGTTCGAATTGAAAATGTTTTAACTGACTTGAAAGCGATTGTCTTCGTCAAGGAGACCAACTGTCTGTCAAATTCCGTTAATATAACCGAAATGAGGAACCTCCATTGTTTTACATATGAGACTGGCCATGTGATCGCAAGAACTATCGTATGTTTCAACGAAGTGAAAATAAATAAAATTACAAAATCTGGAATCACCTTACACTTTTTATATAACAAAGGTATGAGTCTCTGAATTATGAGAAAAATACATTTGAAATTTTTAAACGCTTATTACTATAAAAAATTAACAATCTTAAAAATTTATTATTGCACCTAAAAGGTAGGCAACCATTTATACACATAGAATTGTTACAGAACTCAATTTCCAGCAATTTCACCCTGTCTTTCTGTTGACATATCAAAGCAATTGGACTGCCAATGCATATCCAAACGTTATTAGACTAAATTTGAACGAAATAAATACACAGTAAAAATAATAAAACTGTTCACTCGAATTAAACGTGGATCCCAAATTTGATCTGTCAATAGCTATTGTAATAAAATACTATACAAATTCTAATATTCATTTTCGATGTGTAGGTGTATCACTGCTGATCATCTTGCTTCCTGAAGGGAAAATTCTGAAGGAAAATGCCTTGAAGGACCTGCCAAATGCAGAGATTACCTACATCACCTGGACATCGTCTAGCTGTCTGCTGCTACATATTATATCCTTTTTCTATTATATCTAATAAGTTTTAAAATATAACTAAGTAAAATAGAAACATTCCCTTTTTAAAAAAATAGTAGAATATCAAGTACTCTCTCCATAACAATACATTAACAATACCATCTATAAAGTATCTAGAATCTAAAATTCGCAAAATACACACAGCTTATATTTCCAATAACCAAATTTAAATTTCCCAGAATTTTTTTTAGTAATTTCAGATCAAATTCTCAAATAAGCAATTTTATTATATTCATTTACTATAACAGACGAGGTACGTCATTACTTGCAAATTCGAGCCATGCAATACCATAATATTAAAATAACCAACTAACATATAACTTATTCATGTTCAATTAAAGATACTATGTTGGTGCCTACTGCTTTTTAAATTGTATGCTTGTCACATCTTCTCAATGTATTCCCACCAATTTAGTTATTGCTGTCAACTGTCAAAGGGTTATATTCTGCATTTGCAGTAAAGTGTGGAAATTTGCGTTTATACCTAGTATATATTTATTTAAAATAAGTAGTTATTACAACTAAATCATACCGAAACCATTGTGTAAACAATCGAAGGAGTTAATAGTTTCGGTAATCGTGTATTTCGACGCAGAACGCGGGAACAACGGGCCATTACTCCCGTTAACTTTCGTGCGAGGAGTATAAAATCCATATATTTTTAATGTCATATTCTTTACAGTATTTCGTTTTTAGAGAGTAACGAGTGTTCTAAACATTCATGTTGCAAACATAAGCAAAATTTCATCCATCAGTAAACAAGGAATTACATCCACTAACCCAAAACGAAAATGCATACGAAATAAATGTTATAAAAATCGATTATTCTACTCATTGTCAATGTGCTATTGGAAACCCAATTTATGACATGTACGAAAACAGTGAGTATGTACAAATATTGTTTACAGAATTGGTTCTTTCACATACATTTTTCAGACTAACATAACACATTAAACATTTTGAACAGTGCTCTTAAAGAAAAAGACATTTCTATGGTTGAAACACATTGTTGTGGTAGATATTATTTGTTCTCAAAGAAAAGGAAGTTTGTTACGAAACGATGGATGAAATATGGCAGATCGGAGAATGCATACAATTGTATAAAGCAGATTGAATTAAATTAGTCTGGAAATTTGACGTACTTAGTGTACAACATATTGGAAACGAAATTCAGAAGTAGTAAATCAGAGAGACTGGTTTGGTAGAGAAGAAACTGCATACTAATCGTTACTGTGAATACTTTAAGCGATAATGGTCCCGATTAAATTTATTGTACTCACTTGTGCTCTTCTGTATTTTTTCCACTGCTATCATGATTAACATACTTTAAATCCTGATTTTCA
Organism: Protaetia brevitarsis; assembly: GCA_004143645.1. NCBI lineage: Eukaryota > Metazoa > Arthropoda > Insecta > Coleoptera > Scarabaeidae > Protaetia > Protaetia brevitarsis. Next base: position 847,299 of record RXPK01000021.1, read on the forward strand.
TAAAGAATCATCACTAATATTAACGGTAAATGTTATTTTTAAGAGTTTGTTCATTCACCTGTGAAAAGTGTTTGACAGTTAAATAACCTAACGGTTTGTTTACGTTTTGACGAACAGAAAATTTGCAACACGGTCGTGACGTCATAGCAAACTGACTCACGTAATATACTTCATTTATCGTAACAGACGAGGTACGTCATTACTTGCAAATTCGGGCCATGCAATACCATATTATTAAAATAACCAACCAACATATAACTTATTCATGTTCAATTAAAGATACTATGTTGGTGCCTACTGCTTTTCAAACTGCATGCTTGTCACATCTTCCCTATGTATTCCCACCAATTTAGTTATTGCTGTCAACTGTCAAAGGGTTATATTTTGGATTTGCAGTAAAGTGTGGGAATTTGCGTTTATACTTGGTATAATATTTATTTAAAATAAGTAGTTATTACAACTAAACCATACCGAAACCATTGTGTTAACAATCGAAGGAGTTAATAGTTTCGGTAATCGTGTATTTCGACGCAGAACGCGGGAACAACGGGCCATTACTCCCGTTAACTTACGTGCGTGGAGTATAAAATCCATATATTTTTAATGTCATATTCTTTACAGTATTTCGCTTTTAGAGAGTAACGAGTGTTCTACACATTCATGTTGCAAACATAAGCAAAATTTCATCCATCAGTAAACAAGGAATTACATCCACTAACCCAAAACGAAAATGCATACGAAATAAATGTTGTAAAAATCGATTATTCTACTCATTGTCAATGTCTATTGAAACACAATTTATGACATGTACGAAAACAGTGAGTATGTACAAATATTGTTTACAGAATTGGTTCTTTCACATACATTTTTCAGACTAACATAACACATTAAACATTTTGAATGGTGCTCTTAAAGAAAAAGACATTTCTATGGTTGAAACACATTGTTGTGGTAGATATTATTTGTTCTCAAAGAAAAGGAAGTTTGTTACGAAACGATGCATGAAATATGGCAGATCGGAGGATGCATACAATTGTATGAAGCGGATTGAATTAAATTAGTCTGGAAATTTGACGTACTTAGTGTACAACATATTGGAAACGAAATTCAGAAGTAGTAAATCAGAGAGACTGGTTTGGGTAGAGAAGAAACTTGGATACTAATCGTTACTGTGAATACTTTAAGCTATAATGGTCCCGATTAAATTTATTGTACTCACTTGTGCTCTTTTGTTATTTTTTCCACTGCTATCATGATTAACATACTTTAAAACCTGATTTTCATAAAGAATCATCACTAATATTAACGGTAAATGTTATTTTTAAGAGTTTGTTTATTCACCTGCCAAAAGTGTTTGACACTTAAATAACCTAACGGTTTGTTTACGTTTTGACGAACAGAAAATTTGCAACACGGTCGTGACGTCATAGCAAACTGACTCACGTAATACCTCGTCTGTTATAATAAATGAACATATGGGAATCTACATTTTACTGTTTTCAATAAAGTAAATTAAATATATCCTAGAATTTTAACATAATTTTCACTAGATGAGCGTAAGTTATACTTAAATTATTAAATATCTATCTAAAGTTCGGTAATATGAAATTAAATATGTTGAAGGTTATGAAAGACAAGACCTAATATTTCCTTACTGTCATTCACGCATTTTAACTGTCAAAAAACGCAAATATAAGGTTGTGATTTGACCGCATAAAAATACCAAATAATGCACCGGAAACAGTGATATACAACTGATTGGTCGATTTGGCAACCGCGAATCGAACTGTCATAAGATGCATACTGCATACTGAGGTTGAGGCCAGAGATAAACGCGTTGAGACGATATTCAGAGTCCTCGCCAAATCGGATGGAATCAAAAAGTTGCTCAAGCACCGAATATCGTATTGAACAGAAACAATGTAATGAAAAAAAAAAAAAACCAAAAGCACTTAATCCTGTTACGTTTCATTTTTAAACTAGGATATTTGTTCGTAATATTTGAATTATTTTATTATTAGCGGTACGAGTCGCGTTATCTGTTGGTCAATTCTTAAATTACAGCGCTAGGGTACTGTCCGTCCAACGGAGTAGTACTCTCTTTCTAGAAGGAGCGAAATTCGATCGGGTTGTGAATCGTTGTTGAGTTCTCCGAAGTCTTGGTGTTCAGCACATCTGTTATAGGCAGGATTTTACGTTTTCTACGTATTTCTTACGTTATACGTTTTCCTTCAAGGGATTTTTATCGGAACTCTCAACGGCTGCTCCGTAGGGATACGTAGAATTTTACGATCGTGATACATTTATACGTATCTCAGTCAAACTCTACGACGAACATTTAAAACATCAAATTATTGGAGTCCTCCCTCTCCTTAGGGCCTTTATTGAAACTGCGAATAAATTTCTAACACTGTTACATCTTGGGGCTTGACTTACGTTGGAGAATTACTACGTTAGAATCCTGGTTATCGGCTTACCCCATCGAACCCAACGGTAACTCAAGTAGGCGTATTGTTACTTTTCTTATTTAGTAAATTTCTTTAGTTATTACATTAAATGTCAATATTTATCAAAATTAATAGTTCTTCCTTTAGATTCGTTATCATTTTAATTCATTTATAGAAGGTTATTCAAGTTTGCTGACGCCAGTTAAAGCCTATATACCAAAATAGCAGAGGCTCAAACTGTTTTCTTTTTGGCATTTTGTTTATTAATTTGCATTCAATTATCTAATTATTCTAATTAATATTGTTCTTAAATATTGACCATTGTACCATTTCTTTGATGTATCCCTGCATGAGGTTTGTCGGATTTTCCACAGATGGCGCTTTCTGACATTTACAGTTTTAAAAATTTCCTTTTTAATTATTTTTATTAATTTTGAATATATTTTTGACTGGTTTTGATGCGTATTTTACACCAATTATGAATTCAACTTCGATATACTGCTATTTAGTTCGATTCTCTGAGTATTAAATCAAATTTTGATAAACGAAATGTCTTTTGTCAACTTCTCACGAGTGAGTTTTGTTTAATGTTTTGTAAAAATTACGAGCAGAATGTGATGTGTTGGATAGTAGGTTGTGACGTAAGCATTTTCGCGCAGCTTGGATCCATCCGATTTAGCATCATTTCGTTTTAGATCAGTAGTTATTTTAAGTAGATTTACCCTAAATTAATACTAAAAATAATGGCGGGAAAGTTTAAATTTGGTTACTAGGGACCAGCATTGTTGTCAAATCTCTTTCGGTAGGAAAATTAGGTTTATAGAGTTTAAATGTCAGTTTTGACAACTATAGCAATACAAACTAGCGCCAGTAAGCTAGTTCTATTACAATTAAAATGATTGCTGGCTATGTAAAATATATAGAGGTCATTGGATTAGCGTAATGTAGAAAGATTGAGGTACCATCATATAAAAATGAACCTGGACACTATGTATGGCGATCATCCAGGTTTACCTTTGTGCCATAGTACATATTGATACATATGTTACTGTCTGTCATGTTTTAGGCAGTATCATTCAAGTAAAATAAAATTGTAAGTGGAGGATAAAATAATATGTTAGACAGAGGCAGATATACATCAATACATTACAAACAGTTGCCTAACCTCAAACCTCTTCATTCAAATATTATTATGTAGCTGTTCTAGTTATTTATATAATTTAAAGGCACAAACACATAAATTACAAATCACAAATGGCAGATACATCCACAAACATAAATTAAATGGAAAAAGTTAAAGTGGCGAATGGCAAAGAATCATACATTCATACAAGTTAAGAAAAAGTTTATAAAAAAATACCTCTCTCAATTCAGCGCTTTCGTCGCATTTATTTCCAACCAACATGATGGGAATCTGACTGAGATCGGGACCTTTGATTTCCTTTATCAGTTCCCAAATCGGTTTCAGCTCCTCCAAACTTTGCCGGCTCGATACGGAAAACACCAGAATAAATGCGTGACCTTTACTAATCGAGAGCCTTTGCATAGCAGGAAATTGATGGGAACCCGTTGTATCGGTTATTTGCAGTGTGCAGATATTCTTGTTACAACTAATCACCTGAATAAAGAGCAGTAAAATATTAGTTCCAGTAAATCCATTGCTACATTCGGGATTGTAAGTTAGGAAAGAGTAATTTGTTCATGTCGTACATTTTGAATATTTTGGTTGATAATTCTGTATTTTGTCAAATAGAATGACCTTTGTCACTAAAATCTCTAAATTTTGGTAATAGTTATAATAATAGAGTTGGCAAAACATTCGAATCACTAGACTTTTAAAATCCTAAATGCATCTATCCAATTGTAAGGATAGATATATTCATACTCTCACAATCATGCATTTTGATATTTTATTTCACTTTGATGTTCATATTCATTTGGCATTGCTACACATTTTACGGCAATTTAAATTACAGGTCGCTTCTTACTTTAGTTTAACAATAAAACATGCTGTGTAGATGGTAGCATATGGAATAACCCAAACCACAGCATTACCCTTTAATTATCATCTATATCTTAAGAATAATAAATAAAAGAAAGACCAAATTTATCCACAAACAAATATTTAAATAAATACAAGCATGTACATGAAAATACTTACCTCACATCAAAAAAAAACATCAAGCGATAAGGTACAACAAACACAACAATAAACTGAAAAATAAAGTAAAATAAAAAAAAAGGAAAGGAACAGCTCATCTTGCAAACATACTTGTCGATAGGTGTCCTCTATGGTAGGTATGTAACTCTCCCGAAATGTGCCTTTGACGAAGCGTAAAACCAAAGAACTCTTTCCTACACCCCCAGCCCCGAATACCACAACGCGATAATCGTTGCTCTGTTCCGGCATGGTTTATATGATCGAAGATTTGTAAACTGGTGCGATATTTACGAGCAACGACGTGAGACGAAATTAAGGTTATAATCTCCGAACGGAATACAAACAATAACCGTTCATCCTGAATACGATTTTTGTCACGTCGTCACACTGTGTATTCGGATAAATAATCAATTATTATTGGTAATAACTTTTGGAATAAAATAATGGAAAACAATGACGTTTTATAAAAGCAAAAAATGTATTGATTAGCCGTTTGACATCAACTTTTTACTGTCTAATTTCGAACACAGGTATCTGCGGTATCTACAATCCACATGTTAAGTTGGTAAGGTAGGAAAATAAATTGCGTTGGCATAGAAGAAGGGGTGTAATCGCTGTAATTTAAAGTATAAAATGACAGTGAATGAACATCTTTTACGAGAGGGCGCACAATGAGTTTAAAATATATTTATAAGAATATTTTGTTATTAAATAGAGCATACACATGCATACATAAATAATGATTGCTGAGACTAAATAAATTTAAATTATCGCACTGTTGTTTAAGAGATGGCACAATAGCTGCGTTCGTTCGTCCACTGATTCAAAATCACGAAATATGTTCGTTGGTGCTGCATTTTCTACACGGGCTTTGATTAAAATAGGATAGAAGATTCACTGTTTACGTATTCGAGAAAAATAAAATATGCACCAGTGTAATTGGTGTAAAGCAACGAACAAACCTACGATTACTTGCTATCTAATAGAATTTACCCATTTTTTTTAAATTCTGTTTACTTATTGGTAGTTTGGGAATCCTGATTTATTATAATTGACACGAACGAAAGCATTGTATAATTATAATTAGAAAAGGTAAAGGTGTTCATGAGATTGCAGCATAGAAATAATATTTTTTTTTAATATTCAGTGCATGTTCCGAAATTAATTTAATATAATATTTACAATAAATACAATTTATTTTAACGATAATACATTGTACATAAAATATTCTCAAAAAAAAGCCTACATCAAACAGGTTAATTGATTGATGTTGATATGTTGTTTATTCCGACACCGTAAAAGATAATTGCTTTGTCCTGGACGTATCAAATTTATCCATAGTTTTTATACTGGCCAAAGCCCCGAAACCCAAAAATAATCCCAGTATCAGGGTAAAAGACACCATCAAACCTGACCAGATCGGAACTGTCGTAAACGGAACACAATCGTAAGCTTCGTTGAATTTACGAATTTTCCCGTAAGGTTGAACTTGAATATCGAACAACGTCAATACTATGTTGTTCCCCCTGAAAACCGTTTCGCCAAAACAGTGATATGAATAGTTCTTTTCGGCTCTTATCGTTTTGCTCGAATTTAGCGTAATCGATTTCGTGTCGACGCCATCTATCTGCACGGTCGGCAACATCCAATATCCCCACGAATTTTGAAATCGGAACTTGAGGGTAATTGAACGTTTTTCGAGTGGAAACGTGGCGGCCAACACTGAATATGTATCGAAATTCGTGAGAGTCGTTTTCTTCGTGTGTTTCAATGTGTAATTCTCGGTACTTGTCCTTAGAATCAAGAATTTTGACGAATAAATCATTGCTATTCCGCTGCCAGCGTCGGTGTTGTAATATAACACTTGGTCATTTTCCTTCTCGTCATCAGGAGTAATTGTTTCTACTTCGTTCGTATCACGTTTAGGTCTAATATTCGGAGATGATATTACAATCAATATATTCTTTTTATCCCTATCACTATCGTTAAATGCTGCGATACTTTCGGTAATAACCTGTAGGTTATCTTGCATGTCATCTGTCAGTTCTGAAATACGCTTTTTTGTATGAAAAAAAAAACGATTTTAAACTTACTTAATTGTAAAAATACCTGTAACATTTTCAATATACATATTACCATTCGGTACGTAAGCGCTGTAGAAATTTTCCAAACCGCGAGGAACATTATTTATTGTATTGTAATCGTTTTGGAAGGCTAGGATTCGAGGGCGATTTAATTTTACCAGCAAATCTTCGAAATCCTCCTCGTTGAAGTACTTCAGGGTGGGTATCTTTATATTTCGATTGCTCCAAAATATTAGAGTGGCATCTGCGTGAAAGATTAATAGAAACGCAACCAGCGCTAGTGAATTCATGATAACAAGTAGTATAGAGAGGGTTTATTTTTATTCTCAAAAATCAATACACGAGAATATGCCATCCGCATGTTACAAATATCCACCTCCCTTTCTCAAATAACGCGCGCATGTTGGGAGCACCGCTTCGAACATGCGTGTATTTGAATTTTATATTTAAAACGAAAATGGCTAAAGGAATTTTGTTATAAATAAAAGGCGAAATATAATTGGAATTGTTATTTACTGCATATTTATTTTATGAATATTCTTGATAAAACTAACTATAATAACAGACACATCTGTGTCTCGAATTACAGAATAGTAAAACTTTTTTGAATGGACTAGTTCGAAAACATTTTCAGTAGATTAGGTTAGGATTAGATCACAGATTTTATGATATTAATATTATTAGTATATTAATAGGTGCGAATCTTTGTTTTTTTTTCATGCACGCCTCAAAGAATGGCATTTTATCTCCTTTTGTGTTAGTTACGGTCTTTTTCTGTTTTATGAGGCAAGGCAGATGCTTCGATTTTAAAAACTGACACTAATACAATTCATTTTATCATTTTCCAATTAAATTTTGGTACAAAATTCCACATCGAACCAATCCATTAAAAAATATATGACATTTATATTGAAGTATAATTAACTATAATTTATATATCATAATTTAATAAGCCTTTTGTTACTACTAAAAGTGTATGTATTTAATACCAGTTTTAAACCAGCAATCAAATTGCCGCCTTTTTCATTTAAATTCAAAACAGTTGACACTTTTATCGACACCAATAACACGATATAAACAAAAAAGAGGCGTGGTTTGTGTATGTCACAATTTCGAATGTACAATTCGCTATACTTTCTAAAATAATTTCCTTAAATATCGTTATTTAATTTAGATAACACTCTCACTGAACATGTCCAAGAAAGCGATATCCGAAGGTACGTCCATCCATTTTCTAAATCACATACATTCAATACCGTTTTATATGATGTGTTGTTATTCCTTCTCTCGCCAGCCGATTTAGATATGTTACGAAGTTTATATGATTTTAAGGCGACGTACGCGAAGACTTTAGGATTTAGAGAGAACGATTACTTCATATTGTATCAGGCACTTACGAAACATAAGAACTGGTGGGAGGTTATAAATGAAAAGGGTGAAATCGGATACGTGCCATCGAATTATGTCGAGAAAGTGAACGTAAATCCGGCTTTTTATTTGCAATTTATAGAGAAGTGCATAGATTGCGTGAAACGGAGCCAAGAAGATTCTGTCGATAAGAGAGAGTTGTTAGAAAAACTAAGGAGTTTGAAGGAGAATGTTGAGCGTTTACCCGAAGTGGCGCAACATTCAATCGGAGGCGAAGATGGTCCTCCTTTACTGTTTAAAAACTCTGAAGGACAATTGGAGACTATTAAGAGTACCGTTTCAAAATGTAGTTCTAATTCCAGCTCACTGTCGTCTGAGCATAGAAGAGGTGATATTTTCGAAGATCCCATCAAACCGATACACAAATCTCACCCAAGCAAGGAGAATATCCGCAAGTCCTTGGATAATATTCACGAGATAAAGGAGGAATCGCAGAAAAAAAAATCGGACAGCAATTCCTCGAAAGTATCTCCCGTTATCTCGCACCATTCCGTTTACGAGCTGATCGAGAACGTCCGGATCAATACGCAGCTCTCGTACGACATGTCCCGCATCGCTATGGTGACGGTGGTGCAAGGCCTTCACGAACTCCTGCCCGCTTCGGTGTTTCCTTATTTGAGTACGATATTATCGTATTCGGAGGAGTCTTTGAAGATAGACGATGTACAAATCGAACAGACTCACGACGCTAGTCGATTGAAGATAATTTTTAACGAGTTGACTTCGTGCAAAGAAGATTCCCAACAGAGGAGCTGGATGTTGCACGAGGATGAATCCGTTATTAAGGAATATTTGAGGGAATTGATACAGATTCTGGTGAGAAATTTAATATTACTGTTTTTCTGTTCTGCTGCATCTTTTTCTTTCCTGTGTCATTCCTAAGTGTTAAGTATGATTTGTTATTATCCTTGATCTTTCCGTTTTAATTTAGGTTTTCTTTTGGTTTTCATTTCTTTATCTTGTAGAATTTTGGCAAGCGATGGCCAGGTGTCCAGGTCTTGTTTAGGGTTTTACTAATTATTACGGATGCCTCGGGTTCGAATCTCGTTCTGAGATTTTTCTCAACTGTTTTATACACAATAAAAAAAAAAAATAGCCAAAAAATCCCTTATTCTTTTTTTTTTTGATATAGCACCTGCCCTAATAGCCAAATTTAAATTTCCCGCAATTATTCTTAGTAACTTCAACCTTGAAACATAAAATTACCCACCATTTTGTACTAATGTAATAGTTATTTTAATGCCATTATGTTGAATTCACTAAAAATTATGGCGGGAAATTTTAATTTGGCTATTAGGGTTAAGTTTTGAAAATTACTACAAAATTTATGTTCTGTTTTAAATACGGCGCATCCAATATGTATTTTTTTAGATTCTTAAACAGTAAGTATTTAATTCTTCTTTGGAATACAATTGAAAATCCGTTTTTTTTTATGTTTTAATTAGTTAGGTGGCGTTTCAGCGTTTTATGTTCATACCTTTATCAAAACTAATTTTATATAATATCCATATAATACCATACAATTATAAGTCAACTAAAATTTTAAAATTGTAACTTTGAAACTTGTGTTGTGTTAGAGATTGTAATGCCTTTGTTATTACATTACAATCTATTACACAAATTATATATAAATTACTACCATATTAATTACTAATAATTACTCAAGTTACCTTTTCCTTTATTTCATTTTAAAACCGTGATAATACTTTCTACTGTATTTACACAGACGTCTTAAAAGCCTGAGGATGGCCAAGATGTGCTGAAACATGTATCTGCTTTTAAAGATATTACTAATAAACCAGAATGAAGTGAACAATTTATTTATTTTATTTACCTATGTTTGTTTTGTAATTTATGATTTACCTATTTACATAAATTTCTGTTGTTTTGGTTATCTTTTTCTATTTTTTCGATTATCTGTCCAATCCATTTATGTCACAAGTATATTAAATTTATATTCAGATGTATAACATGCAATACAATATATATGAATGCAAATACCCTAATAGCCAAATTTAAATTTGCCGCCACTATTTTTAGTAACTTAAACGTAAAGGCATTAAAATAACTATGAATGTAATACAAAATAGTAGGTAATTTTGTGTTTCACGTTGAAGTTACTAAGAATAATTGCGGGCAATTTAAATTTGGCTATGTGGGATAGCTTAGTACATCGCAGGAAACAGGCTTCAACAGTATTTTTCTTCCACTTTTTTATCGCTTTAGAACATTTCCAAAAAAAAAAACTCAGAAACAAGTAGGGACCATAAACTAACATGTTACTTAGATTTTAAAGTAAATATGTTTTTATTTTGTTGAAGATAGGTTTGATAAAAATAATTATGACGTTTGTAACATTGTTCCTAACTATATGTATATGCACAGTGCTACAATACTCCAGAGTTGACATAAAGTAGGAAATGTGAATTTTAAAAGTTATAAAGAAGCCAAAGTTTTGAATAAAATAGTTTCTCTGTTTTTAAAAATTAAAGTAAATACTGAAAAAGACAGAAAACCTTAAAGATTTTTTTTTGTAAAATGAAAAAAAAAACATCCTAAGGAACGTCTTGAATCTTTCAGTGATCAAACGGAAGTATCCGAAGTTGGGTTGATAAACGTTCTTAGATTGATTAACTTCTATAGACGAACACTTGATTTAGAGCACTCTGTGTTGTGAACATAAAACATAATAGAATGTAACACTGTACCATCAACGACATTAATATTTGGCAACATCAAAGCGTCGAGCCATTCTTTCGAGTGTTAAATAATAATAGTGTCGGTGACTGTACTCCTTGGGAAAGTGTAACACTGTTCCTGCGATTCACAAGAAGATTTTACGTTTAGCTATAGCGGGACATTCATTTTATAGCTTATGTTATGTGCATAAAATTGAGGAAAACACATTCACGAAACTTGAAAGTATAATTTAAGTATGTACCGAATGTATGAGTTTTGTAACAAAAAACAAAGTTGGTTGCCTTTACCAACATGAGAAAACTCAATGACCTAGGCGGCATTAGACTGTTTGGGCAGGAGTTACAATTAACCAAGGAAGTAAAGTATCTGGGTGTTACCCTTGATGCAAAACTGAGCTGGAAACATCATTTAGTTAACACAACGACCAGGGCCACGTAACTATTCTGGCGCTGCAGGAGAGTTGCTGGCAAAACCTGGGGATTAAAGCCGAACGTGATCCATTGGCTATATACTGCCGTGATAAGACCAGTGATAACATACGGGGCGGTAGTCTGGTGGAGGAGGACAGAAGTGTCCTCCGCAGCGAAGCTGCTGACCACTGTCCAGAGACAGGCATTGCTGGGTATCACTGGTGCAACTAACAGTACAGGGACCGCCTCTTTGGAGACCATTGTGGGCCTCCCCCCGCTGGAACTCTATGTGAGAGCCGAGGCAATTAATGCGATCCTTAGACTGAAAGCCAACAACTTGTGGCATCCCAACGTTAGGGTGGGAGGACACACTTATACTACGGGCACGTTGCTGGACCGGCCATTGCTACAAATGCCCATGGACAGCATGGCACCCGAAATTATCTTCACTGAAAAGGTGAAAATCTCCATACCGAACAGAGACCAGGCGCGTAGTGAGATCACTGCTAACGAAAACTGGTACACGGATGAATCCAAATCCAGCCAGGGGACAGGAGCCGGTATTTGCGGGCCCAGTCCTAATCAAAGGATATTCATAAGCCTGGGGAAACATTACAACGGTCTTCCAGGCGAGGTATTCGCCCTTGCAGCCTGTGCAAAAATGATTGCAAAAGGGGGCTGCATGAGGAGGAAAATTAACATAATAACTGACAGCCAGGCTGTTATTAAGGCAGTCTCAAACCCTGTAACTAGGTCAAAACTAGTTAGGGACTGCAAACAATCCCTCAATGCACTGGCACGAGACAACAGGTGTCTCTGATTTGGGTGCCGGGACATGAGGATATAAAGGGCAACGTAATCGCCGATGAACTAGCCAAGGAGGGCTCTAAGAGACACTTCATGGGTCCAGAGCTCGTATGTGGGATTACTAAGGATTCCGCAAGAAGGGAGATTCTGGACCTGGTTAGTAGATAAAGAAAAGTACAAAGAAATGGAGGTCGACTGAAGGTCAACTCCATACCAAAACGCTGATAGGGGATGGGGATGGTAGTTTCTCTGATAACCTACTCAAGCGCAGTAAGAAAGAAGTTAAAACCATTACTGGGTTGGTAACTGGACACTGCCCTCTGAAAAAGCATCTATACAACACAGGCCGTGTAAGCGAACCGTGGTGTAGAAGATGCGAACTGCAGGAGGAAACGAGTTTACATGTAATCTGCACGTGTGAGGAACTGAAGGTACTCAGGCAGAAATATTTCGGGAGAGATCTATTGGAGCCCTCGAAAGTCCTCAAGTTTCCACTGGGCAAGATACTGGGCTTTATAGAGAGCATCAAGCTGCTCGAGTGGAAATAAGAGAATCAATAGGGATGGTACAATGAGCACCAAGCTCAAGTGCCCACCCTAACCTGAATGAAATGAAATGAAATGAGTTTGTAATTGCACAAAATGTAAATTCTTATGAAAAGAAAATGTACTCTTCTTAATAATTGATAACACAGAAAAAAATAGAAATACTACGGAGCCATAATGACGTCATTAAAACAACTAACTTCACATACTATTATGTAAATTTAATGATAGTAACTGTTCCTTATGTAACACTGTTCCCTATGTAACACTGTTCCCTATGTAATACTGTTCCCTATGTAACACTGTTCTCTATGTAACATTGTTCCCTATGTACCACTGTTCCTTATGTAACACTGTTCCCTATGTAACACTGTTCCCTATGTAACACTGTTCCCTATGTAATACTGTTCCCTATGTAACACTGTTCCCTATGTCACACTGTTCCCTATGTAACACTGTTCCCTATTCAACACTGTACTCACTTTTCGCCTATATGCTTTCGTTAAAAGCAAAAATTTAAATTTTAGACGAACGCTGACTCCAGCATATCAAAACACGTTGTTTCATCGCAACAATACCATGTGATAACCACTTTAATTCAGTATTACCAAATGGAAACCAGATGGTCCATACGGCAGCTTCTTCTACAAGCCTTCGGCGTCCTGTGCAGTTTTGACAGGACTATAGTTAGTATAATGTTAAACTCAATCTTGCCAGGGGAACTCGCAAGGTACCACCACATGCGAAATTAAAACAAAGATGTGAATCTTTAATAAATAATCTCCGTTCCAGGGATATGATGGCGAGTCCCCGAAACGTTGCCAAACTCAATTATTCTTCCCTACTATTGACTATGATAATGTCGATGGGTGAACAAGTGCCAATAACACATTATGGTAAAATTAAAATATTTTTTATGGCGGCAAAAAAGTACAATTGATTTTTTTTGTTTTAGAATATTTAGGTGTATCTTTCGTAACATTTGTCTTGGATAGTATCGAATGTCCCCCGGATACCGATGCCGACGACCAAATTCCAGAATTATTTACGAATTTAATCATAGCTTATAATCTACAATTCACGGCGTATAATGAAAATATTATATTGAAAGCGCTTGCAGCTAGATCGATGGCCAAAGCTTTAATCGAACGATTACTTTTATTATTGAATCGAGAAGGTAAATAGGAAATAAAACATTTGAAAGAATGATGATGGCATAACTAAAAAAAAAGGCATTTATTATGAGCATATACTCTTTGAAGGCGTTTTTGTATATCGTCTCAAATTTTAAAACTTTTGAGTTATGTTGTTGTTCCTTCTAATGGCACATATATTCAGTTTGAATGTACAATGTTACATTTTATCTATGACTGATGGGAGTGGACTTAAATTTTTTGTAATAATGAAAGTCTAAAGTTCAGTCTAAAACCGAAGCCATTCCAAATGTTCAGACCCTTTTGACATTGGGAATTGTCGGAAAAGGAGTAAATGTGGTTTTTGTAAGTTTGAATGCTTGTTTGCTGATTTCAGTAATAATATATAAACATTGAAGGATATTGAAGACTTTAGGGAATATAATAATTATATTAACGATACAATAATAGCACTCTTGGAAAAAAGTTCTTCAACAACAAAAAAGATAGCTTAGAAAGATGAAACTTTCGTCCTAGTACAATAAAGTACACAAGTCTAATTATTTTAATTATATTATATATAATTACTTGTTTGTAAATAATAATCAATTTAAATTTTATGATTCTTACCTAACATTATGAGTTAATATTTAGATTGTTGTTGATTGAGTTCCGAAACGGCTGTTAGTGCCTAAAAATAATATTGTTTAATGTAATTTTTCTATTCTAATAGAAATTCGACCACGGACTATTGTTTATGATTATAAATGTTGATAGCAGAATTATGTGTATTGCAAGATAGAAAAAAAAATCATGTATGTAACATGTTGCATGTAACATTTATTGAGACTTGGCGTGTTAACCAAGTCACACTTTATTTTATTTATGAAAACTAAATTATTACAAATCATCCCAACCCCGTGCTCCACCTAAAAAAAGGTATTACACGAGGCTACCTATTCTAAGTACTATATGGGTTCCATAACAATTGGAATGTTCCCACTCTAACTAGATAATTTCCCTATGATTCTTTATAACAAAAATATAATACAGTAGCCTCGCGACCATATGAATACTACTTTTGAGAAATGATAAAATATGTGAAATGTGATTCGTTCACATAATCGCGAGTCTACTGTAAATCAGTCAGCTATCAGTTATTATTAAATGCGCCCATGGAACGACTTTCGTTATCTCCCAGCATTCGCCAAGGACACTGATTATATATAATATACTTCTATAAAATCAATGGCCACGGAGTAAGGGAAAACCATGGCAAAAACCTTACTCTGGGAGGATCTGGGAAGAAGCCCCAGACCTTATTACTGATAGCCTAACCAAGTCACAGGCGATAGACGAAAAAATATTGTATGCACCACGGCGTTTCATCTTTAAATTAGACTGAATATAAACTATTACTTTATTGCCGTGGTACATAAATAACTATTAATGAAATATGGTTATTAAAGGATTTTACCGATAAACAATAATAATAATATTAATTCATGCAGGGGCATCGCCCCAGCCATGAGTTATCATTACACTTGCGCCCGTGGAACGATTTAAGATGTTCGTTTTTCAGCATTTGCCAAAGAGTGAGGGAAACCACGAAAACCTCACTCTGAGACCCCGCTTTTATAATTGCTATTAAATCATGATTTTATCCCATGCGATCGAATGTCCCACTCCACGGTATGTAACACGTTGTGAAATAAGTGTTTGTGTTTAAATACTATATTCGATTCAGTTTCATTTCAAAAGAGAGTTGTCTGTATGGACGTTGAATTACATGACCGCTGAATGTCAAACAATTTGTGGTCCAAATATGAGTAATTTGGCCATTACGAATGCAGGTAAATTGACTATGGTAAGTGATAATCAGAGGTGATAATCGAAAAAATATTGTATACACTAAGGCTGGTTTTACATTATACTTAATTTAGTATGAAACTTTGATATAAATTTGCTATTAAATATTTCAAAGAGAATCATACAGAAAAATTGTATGTAAATTTCATACGAAATATTGCACTAAATATTTAGAACCTGTTCTATTTTCTCATTAATTTTACAAACGAAATATGCGTGCGCAATATGTGAATTATTGGTAAGTCCAGTGGGATAGGTCGGCGTTTGTCGTACTATACAGATCGCTCAATCTAAGTTGACATAGACAACGCAAAAATACACGATGTAGTTTGTAGTTGAGTCAAAGCATAAGGAAGTTCTGTTGTCTATCGTATATCGTTGTATCACCATCCATTTTAGAATAATGTCATGGTTATGTCAGCAGCTTGAATTGTTGATTGAGTATTCAAAATTACCCTAGATAAAGTTAAACTGATTGATTGTATAACAATTTGTTGAACATACTCAGTTTTATAATCTATAAAAAAAGATAGATACATACAAAAAAATTGCATTTTATTTTTAGAATTATATTTCATCCCTAACTTGTCTTGCAAAATTAGCAGATCTATTGCCACTTGGTAGTTGCACCTTACCAAAATTTCAACATTTTTCTCTGCAACTTCATCTATATCGATGTAGCTTAAGTTTTTAGTAGAACACTAGAAATAAGCTTATAATCACCATCTGAAGGTCTAAGTACTACTAGACTGTTTACGCCTTTATAATTGAAGAAGTAAAATCTATCAGATCCAGGTCTATCCACGTCCGTCAAGATCACCTTGACGGACGTGGATAGGACAAGAGGAAATTGCCAAAGTTCATCAAATCGTTCGACAATGGACCATCAGTCCTTAACCCGGAATTTAATAAATTTAGAATGCACCTTCCTTCAGGTCACATACTCATCCAATTTTTACATAATATTTTACGTGACTAGCTATCATAGTTACATTTAAAGATGATAGCCATAACAGCAATACTTCCTGGTTAGCCATTTTACGGTAATATTAATCCTTTTCATAACTTTTTTCATACGAAATTTTTTACTTTAAATATCAAACAGACATATTCAAATATTTTGTACCAATTTTCAGATGTAATTTTTTTTATGTATGACATGCAGGTAAATTTCTTTATAAATTCAAAATAAAATGTTATACAAAATTTCATACTAAATTGAGTATAATGGGGCCTAAGGCAGTAGATCTCTCTCAAATGCGCTGAACATGTATTGGTACATTAATAACTATTGTAAAATATTGTGCTCAAAACGTTTTATCGCTGAATATTGTTAATTTGTGCTAGTGTTAACTAGTCTCCTACAAATATCAAAAAAAAAAAAATGTGTAATTTTTTCATTTTATCAATCAACTTATGAGATTTGCATTGTTAAAAAGTTCTATTGTCTTGTTTGATCTTTTTTTTTTTCGTGTTAAAGTGCAAGTAATTTGACTATTTTGAAATTTCAGATTTTCTAACGTAAATTATAAAAAAAAAGTTACAGTTGCAGTTGAAATGTTTCTGGTGTAAAAAATCAAAATGAAACTGGAATTTAATCGCTTCATTTTAAAATTTGGTGGTCGTAGGAGAAATCATGTATGTACCAACCTTACGAAAGAAGTATTACTTGATCTATTTCACATCGCGTGTTGCTTAAAACATTTTCGTTGCCCAACCTGTTGCATAAATAGCGGTTATATTTTTGGTTAAATACTGTATTCGATTTCGTTTCATATAAGTTGCTAGTCTTAAGGCCGCTTTACAGTTCGCAATTTTTTGTTGTTGTGTGCAATAAAAATAGGCCATGCTCTATTCCGTGTATTGCACGTGCAATACAAGTAAAATTGCACTCAGTTGATCGAAATTCATTGAATGCGCATGCGCTATTTTTAAAAAATTGCGAATTATAAAGCGGCCTTTAGAGTTGCCTGTATTAACGTTGAATTAAATGGCCGCTGAACAATCATCCAATTATAAAGATATGAGTTTTTGGACACTACGAATGCAAGTAACTGGTACTCATAGGTGATAATGGAAAAAATATTGTATGCACCACGGCAGTAAATCGCCAAATTCGTTCGAAAGAGTGTTTTGAGATGAAAGAGAATACTTCTTTGCATCTACTAGCTACTAACGAAGAAAACTCGGTTTTAGACTCGACAAGATTCAACTCCCCCCCTACATTATGTAAAAAAAACATTAAGTCTACTCCTTTCCAACGTCACAAATGATCGGCTTAGAATTTAAAATAATAATTTTTAGATGACCCTGTCAGGATATTCGACCATGAGCCTAAACCACCGCATTCAGTATTAAAACTATTCCTCGACATCTTTAGCAATAGGGTTACCGCGAATCTCTTTTATACCAACGATATATTAGTTTTAATCGACATAATGGTGAGATGTATCTCAGATTTGTCGCCGAACGATAAGGTATTCTTCCTTAGAGATTGATAAATATAGATCGCGTAATAAATAACGTTTCTAACGATTCCAGCGCAGACATCAGTACCTCGAACTCTGCAGGAGGGTGATGAGGAACACCTATTACGAAGAGCACTTGCACAGACGCGACGAGATACTGAAATGCTTCACCAGGATATTCTGTGAGGAATGCGAACACAGCAAAAGCGTCAGAAACTCGTCCGGGAGATCATGAACGAGTTCCCGCAGTACTTCAAATAATATGACCCCTCTCAGGTTTAGATCGAAAGTTGTTTTTTGTAATGTTTTTTTTTTATTTACCTGTGTATGTGGAAAAGTTACGGAATCAAATTCGCCATTATTATTAATGATATAGTCTACGATGTGATTATTATCCAGATATTATATAATTATTATATATTTTACATATGTGCGATTTATATGCATGTGATATGTCCATTTTTTCGAGTACGTATTATAATATGTATGTTATTAAAAATTCTAGCTGTTATATAAACAAAAAAAAAACGTTTCTTTCGCGCAGATTCTTGCTTACGTGACGAGTTTTTAATTGTTGCACGTTATCGGATATCACTATTTGCTGAGCTGTTTCAGAGTGTGGTAACTTATTTGCACCGATTTTAAAGATGTTATAAAGGTCAAACTAAGTGAAATTGGGAGAAAACGATTTAAAGAATACTTGAAAAACTAAACTACGTGCCAGTAAAATTGCAACACCTCGAACGAGGTCAGCAACAAAGCTGAAATCTTAACAAAATAATTGGCTGCATGTAAAAAGGCGCTGATATTCATCTGTCAGAACTTCATACACTTTATTTATTTATGAAAACTAAATTATTACAAATCAATCCCAACCCCGTGCTCTACCTAAAAAAGGTACTACACGAGGTTACCTATTCTAAGTACTATATGGGTTCCATAACAATTGAAATGATCCTACTCTAACTAAATAATTTCCCTATTTCTTAATAACAAAAATATAATACAGTAGCCTCAGGACCATATGAATACTACTTTTGAGAAATGATAAAATAAGTGAAATGTGATTAGTTCACATAATTGCGAGTCTACTGTAAATCAGTCAGCTATCAGTTATTAAATGCGCCCATGGAACGACTTTCTTTATCTCCCAGCATTCGCCAAGGACACTGATTATATATAATATACTTATATAAAATCAATGGCCACGGAGTAAGGGAAAACCATGGCAAAAACCTTACTCTGGGAGGATCTGGGAAGAAGTCCCAGACCTTATTACTGATAGCCCCACCACACTCACAAAGCGAATCATTAACCCTCCCAATTCTACATAAATATGATTTAAAATTACCGTGAGCTGTTATAATTCTACGCCTGATACGATAAATTAACCCTCATTTCCTAAAACCTGTAACGCTACCGATAAATTTCCTAGTCCACCTCCCATTTAAGGTATTATCCCACCTACTCTGCCAATCATTATCAAGTTTATCCCTAAACGCTTTTTTTAACTACACTAGCCGAAATCTAACAAGCCCAAATCTAATAATCAAGCTATCTCCCCTAGATACCGCCTCTTTCGCTAATTGATCCGCCCTCTCATTACCGATTGTACCTACATGAGCCCTAGTCCAAAAAAGTTTTATACGCCCCTCGCGCAACATATCCTAAGTATCTAACAACAAATCAGTCGGATTTTTTAAATTCCCTAACGCCTCTAATACTATAGCTAATTCCCTAACCTCCGTACGCGACCGCCACTCATCAGTGAGTGGACATTCAAATAAGACATGCCCCGCTGTATCTACCCCACCACATTCACAAAGCGAATCATTAACCCTCCCAATTCTACGTAAATATGATTTAAAATTACCGTGACCTGTTATTAATTCTACTTTATAAGCTATCTGTTATAATTCTCACGTCCCGCATAAATTCCCATTCGCGCCTACTATAAACTACTGCCTGATTTATTGCAACTAATTCTGCCTGAAAAATATTGCAATGATCCCCTAATTTAAACTTTTGATTATGTATTTCAATACCCCTATTATTATAAACAACAAAAGCCGCCTCTATACCACCCTCACCCTTCGACCCATCCGTAAAAATTTCTAAACCCTCTCGAAAAGTGCCTATAGATTTATCATAACTAATACTTTTTAATTCCATAAAAAGAAAAATATTTTAAAAACTTCATACACGAAGAGGAAGTAGATATTCTCTCCTGGTCTGCTCGCTCTCAAAATCAGCAAAACCCTTGCAGGAACTTTGTTATTGCAGCAAGCCTGGGATGAGATTCCATCAGATGTCATTAATCATCTCATTTAGAGCATATCTTGCAGAGTTAGACGGTGCCTAAACAATCGTGGGGATGTGACAGTTTATTGATAAATGTTTGCTGATTGCTTTTAGTTATTTTTCCATTTGTTATGATTTACTACTGAAAACTAGCAGTTATGATTTACTACTTGAAACTTGCCAAAATTTCATCTTTGTGACTCAGCTCCTTCAAGGTGTTGCAGTTTTTTTGGCACGTAGTTCACATATATTTTTTTTTAATTGAAGGGATCAGTACGGAACACATGACTTCTGCAGTAGATCAATCACCACATCAGCAAAAGCAATGTTCTGCCTATCATCAGCGGCACTCTGAGTACAAACCCACTATCACTCTATCGTATTTTAAGCTTTAATAGTGGGTATAAAAATGTGCTGTGAAATTCGCGAGGTATTGGCTTTTTCCCAAAACTATAACCAATATTACTATAACTGGTTATGGTTTGTGTTTTTAAGATAATTAATAGCGAATCAGTGTTAATTCGTAGCTTTTATTAAGTATTTCGCTGATTAAAGGTTCCCACACCGACGCGAACCAATGAACATGGCCCATTAGCATTGGTTCTTAAAACCGATTTCAAAATCGGTTTGACAAAAATTGATTTCGATCTATAAAGCTTGAATTGTGATAGCAATCAAAGGAGGTTTGCACTCGGAATGCCGTTTATGATGCCTAGCAGTCAGAAATTCGAATTTATTTGTACCTTTGCTGGCATCATGGTGATTCCTACAAAGGAACTTATACCCCGCTATTTTTGCGGTTGAAATCTGCATTACAATCAAAATAAAAGATAACTTAGTTTGACTGTAGTTTTTTGTTAGTTTGTTTGGCGTAATTAAACATTTTAATAACATTTGTAAGAACTTTTTAGTAGAACTTAGGAGAAGATACATTTTCTACTGGCCTTACTTTCTGGTACCTAAAGAAAAGAATCTATTACGAGATATTTACAAATTTGAGTAAATAAAATGTGAATTTTATTAATGTTGTAGTTTTATTTGCATTTTACACCCGTATGAATGATTTATTGAGACAAGTCCCTTTTCTCTATAAAAATATTTACTAAAATTAAGAATCCATTCTTATCCCATTTTCTTGTAAGTTGTTGACGCTCAATGATGTCATAAGGTAATAATAAAAAGAGATTGTTGTACAGTTTTTGATTTTCTTTAAAGTATGTACAAATATTTTATTGTCGTTCAAAATGAAATAAAAATTGTCATATTTATTTAAATAGTGCTTAATTTTTCGTAAAAGGTTTTTTTTTTTTGTTATAAGAACTGATATAAAGTAATTATTAAAAATAATACTAAAAAAAATATATTCATTTTCTATAGAAATCTGTTTCTATATTTAACTTTTTAATATATAGCAGATTATTGCATTTATCATTTCTTTCTTATGTGATGTACATATGATATTCACAATTCATGTTTTGGGAAGCCAATAAAAGCGAATTTACTGTATAATTATCTATCTTCGTTTTTATTAATGTATAGACGGCATTTATTTGAGGATTTATGTACTTGGCATGTAATACAAAATTTTCTAATTCTCTAAACCGCCTAGTGTTGAGATAAACGTAGTTTCATTCGCCTGTCTAGCCACGAGTGAATATTGCAGTGCGAAGCCAGTGAATGAATGAAACTAATGCTCAAGGTTGCTTTCACGACGTGAGCGGATCCATTTCGTGAAAGCCAGCAGCAAGCAGCTTCGTTCACGACATGGCACTCAATGTTTAGACAAATAACTTAGTAAATTGTTTACATACAAACACGTTGCTACAAGTTTATTCTCGGGAAAGCAATGTGAAAGATCTACCTCATGCACTGGCGGTTCATTCATGCAATGAATGAAATAGACTGCTTGAAGCTGTATTATTTTCATAATTCACGATTCCAGGTAGCAGAGTAACGTAAAGTGACGTGTAATGGACGTCAATATCACGCAATAGACGTGATAGCGACGTCTATTGTGCGTCATTTTATGTCACAGTGCTATCTGGGATCTGCCGTGAATGATAATGAAAGCTTTGTTCTCAACACTCAACCCGCCATTATTACATAAATGAAACACATTCTTTTTTATTGTATGTGTATTAATAATAATAACTCAGCACTACAGGCCTTGAAGGCACATTTTTTTTCTGATTAATGGTTAAATGAGAGTAAAATGAGAAAATTATTGCAAAAAGTATTAAAAATTACTCTACATAAAAAAGACGCAAAAAGGTTGAAAAAATTGCCGTTTGAGAAATTGCTGATTTCCTTATTTTATAATAAAAATTTTGATCAAATAATGTGCATTTTTTTTAATGCACTTGTAACGTATTTATATTAAACTTTTTCAATTTACAAAAATACACTTTATTCCATTTTAGCCGAAATACATGTCTACCTTGGAAAGATCTTTCTTTTTATTAAAGAAGACCATTGACCTTATTTGATTTCGCCCTAAATAGATTTTACAGTATTACTACTGTTTATAACATCGGGGTTGTAATATTTATAATACTCATATAAGAAGGTTTATAATAGATACACAAAAATTACTTAAACTTAAACTTTTATTTATTGTATGTTTTGTTAGCTGTTTCTCTCTTTTCATGAATCCACCATTGAGGACGCTGTATTGATGATTGAATACAGAAACAATTAATTGTTAAATATATACAACAAAATATAGAAACTTATACATGTGGGAAATGTGTAAATAATATACAAATTCTTTACGATTTTTTTTTACATAAAATTATAAATAAACTTAACAGACGATCTTTGGATAGAAAAAATGCATTTTTTGAGTATATTTTACAATGATGCGAAGGTTTAACTTATTCACCGGTCATCATTTCCATGAATTCTGCAACGGAAATTATTAGTGAATGAATTTAATACGAACATTATTTTACTAACCATCGAAGTCAACAGTTCCGGAACCGTCAGTATCAATTTCTTCGATCATCATGTCCAATTCCTTATCGGTTAGTTGATCGTCCAATTCTCTCAAGATTTCTTTTAAACTTGAAGTTTTGATGTAACCGTTGCCTGTAAAGAAACAAAGGCTGTAGATTAGATACTGCGGAGAAAGTATTCAAGCAAATAAAATAAGCGCTATTTCGTAAACTGACAACTTTGAACAAATCTACAAATGAAATTTGATTTATTGTTATTTTGCAAAAACAGAGGTACACTATATCATCATAAAAATTAAAAATGTGAGGGTGTGGGGTATCAGCCTACGGTTTTTTAATTTTTCTTTTTCGAAAATAATTTGCGTCGTCTGTGAGATTAGGTATTACATCGTTACCCTAATTCTAAAACCTTGCAACTCCAATTGGTACCTATTTTGACAAATTATATAATTATAAAAACTAGTTTTTATAATTTCAATTGACTAGTTTTAATAAATGCTTCTAGATGCTATCAAATTACATGAAATTCGAAATATACGTGATTTTATGAGCCCAGATTTTAATTTTCTGTCTTTTCATAATTTTTTTTTTAAATAGGTACCAATTGAAGTTATGAAGTTTTAGAATTAAAGTGACGATATTCTATTTTTCATAAATCAAAAAAATAAAAATAAAACAAAATAAATAAATTGTAAAACATTGGGGGGCGTTCGATTTCAATTATAATTCTTTTTTTTTTCGAAAATAATTACGTTATTTTTGAGAGTATGTAATACACTTTATTTCTGATAAATAATAATTTATCAAAACATGGGGAATATCTGGACCCCTTTTTTCGAAAATATTTTACATCTTCAGTTGAGAATGTAATATATTTCAAATTATCTTCCAAGAAAAAGTTTGGGTACATCGCATAATAAAATAAATATATTTATTTATGTTCTTCATTCTCACATAAAATAATTTACGTCAATTTTGGGATTATGTAATACACTTTATGTCTGATAAATAAGAAAACTAATAAATTATAAAAAAAAAATG
Organism: Protaetia brevitarsis; assembly: GCA_004143645.1. Classification (NCBI taxonomy): domain Eukaryota; kingdom Metazoa; phylum Arthropoda; class Insecta; order Coleoptera; family Scarabaeidae; genus Protaetia; species Protaetia brevitarsis. The sequence goes on from RXPK01000021.1 coordinate 871,647, forward strand.
GGGCGCAAGGGTTAACCAACCCTTATTTTTTTTTTTTCGAAAATAATTTGCGTCGACTTTGCGATTTTGTAATATACATATATTATTTCTGATAAATAAAAATAATAAAATATAAAAAATTGGGGAACATTCGACCCCTATTATAATTATTTCTTTCGAAAATAATTTACGTTATTTTTAAGATTGTGTAATACCTTTTATTTCTGATAAATAATAAAAACGATAAATTTATAATATAATATAATTTATAATTCTTTTTTTTCGAAAATTATTTACGTCTTCTTTGAAATTACGCACCTAATACACTTCAAATTATCTTCCAAGAAAAAGAAAATATCTGTTATAGTTTTTGAGTATTTAATTATTTTTTGGAAGACGCGGTACCCTGAAATCGGACCATTCAGCAACTACAAAAAGATTTTTCTTATTGTCGTCTTTGTATATAAATTGTAGATTATTAAAAGATTAGATAGAACTTTATTTTATAGCTTCCATTTTGGTTTTTCAATAAAAAAATGTTTTTTTTTATTTATTCATATTTTATTCTCGGTTATAACAGAAGTTAAAAATAAAACTGAAAAAAAAATGAATTACTATAAATCTAATAATCTTCTTCAGATAATCAGACAAATCGTAAACTATTATGTTACATTACTTTTAACAATAAAATGTGACAAACATTAGAAAATGTTTCGCAAAATAATATTTCAATATTGATATTTTATATAATTTATGAAATAATAAAAAAAAATTAAGTGGAAAAGTACTAAAACTACGATTTGTTCTAAATGTATAATTATTTATCATAAGATTACATGTTTCGGCTAGCTATCATGATCACATCTCTGGAATAACAATAATCTTGTTTTAAATTCTGACATTTTAATAAGGTAATCTGAATAAAGTGAAATTGAAAAAGTTAAAGAACATAAATTACAAATTAAACTATATATTTTTTTTTTATAATAAATAATACATTAAACTTAAACATCATAGAAAGTTAATTAATATTAAATATAACATTTTAAAATCAAAGATTTAGAAAGTTTAAGGATTAAGAAACCTTACTTTTGTCAGTATTAGAAAAATTGTCAAATATAAACCAGTGGACTACTAAATGAACACCCCCATAAATACTTAATTTTAATAAGATTAAAATAACATTATAAATTTAAGTGTAATATGTTCTTTATGTTTCTATCTTTATCTTTATCTTGTTAAAATTTAAGTGTTTATGTTGACAAGTAAGTTTTTAGTTTTTAATTTTTTTAATATGTGATTTTAAGATATTATGTTTAATTTTAACTACCTTTCTAATTTTAATATATGATTTATTATGCAGGGTGCCCGGTAAAGGAATTCTGATTTTAAGGGAGCTGATATATAACGTCATTATCATTAAAAGAAATCTACATACTTTTGATTTTTTTTAACTTTTCTTGGTAGGAACGTTCCATTACATTTTTAATCATAATGACGTCCTCTAAGAGCTTCTTCAAAATCAGAAGACTTTTACCGGACGCCCTCATTCGTTATTGCAGAGATCTACTGATGATGCCGGCCAACCGAAACATGTACACTTCTCACACAGAAAAATCGTGCGACACAAGCAAATTCAGAATTCTTAAAGTTTTCTTGATTGTAAATGCAACTTCGGAGAGACGTATTCACTTATCATAGCCATAAATCACTTAATTATGTATATTACTGCGATCAAAGGTAACGACAAGAAATTTAAACAGAAAAATAATATAGTATGAGAGAAAAGGTTTATATATAGAATAAACAAATCGGAGTTTCGGTGGCGGCGTTTCCTTTAGAAATACCAATGAAAAAAAAAATACCTAAAAACAAAAAGAACTCTTGAATAGACGGCTTCATTTAGAAATATATATATATGTATTTAACTTGTTTGATGTTATGTAGAGATAAGATATTTCTTTTTTTAAGAAAACATGTGGTGATGAGATTTTATATTTAATATTACGTTACTTGTTAATGCTGCTTTGATATTAGTTACTTACTCTTCGATTTATGCTCGCGAGTATTATTTAGCAATAGCACAAATATATCAGTCAGCCTCCTCAGTTTTGGATAATGTGATTTTCACAAGATTTATTGACTACACCATTATTGATGTATTAAATGCTATTGCGTTTAATATTCTTAAATATTTGTATACTATAAAGTTTCCTTCTATCTATAAAGAATACCAAAACCAGGTTTAAGATTATTATAAAATTCTTTAATAAAGCAATTAAGTTCGCAGAAATTATTTAATTATTTGTATTTAAAATACATAAACGGACCTGCCGTTTATTGTATTTTCAGGAAATATATTTTAGCTATCGCCTGTGTAATCTGACGCTCGTTGATCTATTTTCTTGAGATATGGCCAACACTGGGTTCTCTTACAAAAAGGACAGGTTTATTAACAATTATTTAAAATATAATTGGATTTATAAATACATAACAAACATTGTAAGAAAAGCACATTGTTCGTCAATCTCAGTTAGTGCTAAAATAGTTTATTTTTGAATTTGATACATTTAATACTTTTCGTTGCTACTACCTGAAGTGCTGTGTTACAGACTAAAAGTGTTAGCTATATTTCAATAAAATAGAACGACATTGGAGATACACAGGCGAGAGTTAAGATATATTCTTGAAAATAAAATAAACGGAGGGTTAATAAAATAAATAATTTCTTTGCGAAATTAATTGCTGTAAAAATGGTTATAGATAATCTTAAACTGTTTTTGGTAATTTTTTAAAAACAGAAAAATATGTATGTAGTAAATACATATTTAAGAATAACTAAACAACAACAATAATGAATACACAAATAATAGTGTAATTAATCAATGTGAAATCACATTTGGTTCAAAAATTCAGGAGGCTGATGGACATATTGTCTATTGCCAAAGCAATACTCGCGAGCATAAATCAAACTAAATCATCGTCAGTAATAGGTAGTATAATTTTTAAAATCCATAGCCATATGTTTTCTTAAAAAAGAATTAATCTCTACATAACATCAAACAAGATTAAATACATATATGTGTATTTCTAAAATGGTGCCGTCTACTCAAAAGGCCTTTTATTTGTTAGTATTTTTTTTTTGCATAATATTTCCGTATATCGGTATTTCTAAGGAAACACCGCCACCGAAATTCCAATGTGTTTATTTAATTTATAAACCTTTTTCTCTATATATATTTATATTTCTGTTTAATTTTTTTTATAAGTCTTTATCTTTTGACTCGCAATAATAACACACAAAGAAAGTGATTTATGGCTTTGATAAGTGACATATATCCTCTGAAAGCTGCATTTACACCCAAGAAATTTTAAAATTCCCGATTGCTAGTCTCCCGATTTTTCCTGTGAGAAGTGTAATCTCATCCTCATGATAATAAACATACATATAGAACGGTAACACAAATACGTCGTTCTTCGCACAAAACGCAAAAAAGCTAAAAGTTGTTTTGGGCTGTTTCAACTTCCTTACCTTCCTTATCATACAAACGGAACGCTTCCTTGAGTTCTTTCTGCATCGCCTCATCGTCCTCTTCAACGATGAACTTGGCGGCCAACGTGACGAACTCTTCAAACTCTAACCTTCCGGATTCTGAATAAAATATTTCGTTAATCCTCAACAACACAACACTTGGCAAAATTTTAAATTTCCCAAATAACATATTTTTAGTACCTCAACAAGAAAGACATCAAAAACTAACAAGTAATCTAATACAACCATTGGTAATTTCCGTGTTAAAATGTCGAAGTTACTAAGAATAATTGTGGGAAATTTAAATTTTAAATGAAAATTTGGGACAGAAAAACAAACGGAACTTACTGTCCGGCATCGACCTCATCTATCAATTCAGCCAGGATCTTTTTGTCGTAGGGTTGCCCATGAGACGTAAGGATGTCGCCTACCATGTCGCATGGTATGCCACCGGATTTTGACTGTCGAATGCTTCGAATGCCTTTTTTAGCACTGAAATTGATATAGGGCGATCTTAAAAACCATGGAGTTTGTTAAATGCATAATAAACAGCAGTTAGGCTATTTGCACCGGTTATACTTAAGCTCAACTTAAGTAGATCCTAAACTATGATTTCGTTTTGCCACCACTGTTTAAGGACCAGTTAAGTGTTATTCAAAATAAGCCGAAGATTTGCCCGGCTTAAAGTTCAGTCCAACTCTTTTGGTTTCCAAATGACACGTATTGCCCTGACAAAATACTCCAAATGTGGTACTGGAAATGCTGGCAAACTTCTCCTAAAACCCTCAACACAAAAATGCACTAAACTGGACGTACGTTTCAATAGCAAAGCTATCATCATCAGCAGGAACAACTGAAGCTAAATAACTACACAAAAACTACCCCTAATTTTATACCCTAATAAAAGGTCAGGTACATTATACAGGTCATGGCTGACGCCGTCATGCCTGAACTAGTCACTAATCCTCTACTCGTCTAATCTACTACTTATGCTTTAATAAACCGTAAAGAACAAGAATTTAAGGGTTCCTAAATCTGAATTCATTAAAATAATGTTTGTTTTTATATATTTCCCATACCCTCATAACAATTTAATTGTACATAGTTGTTTACGTTTCTAACTAATTTTATAGTGGTCAACTTATGGTTTTCTTCAGCATAATGTAAGGGCTACACTAGATTTGTCAACCTCTTCTAAAATTTAAATGAGCAAATGCGCCCTTTTAACGTGTTTTTAATTGATCTTTTAGTTTGCCAATATATACATGATCACAATCTTTACAAGATATTTTATAAATACTGATTGTCCAAATTATCTACTTGAATCTTTAGGGTTGCCTAAAAATATTTTTAAGACTGTTATTTGAAGTAGTAAACTATGTCCAGATTGAATTTAGAAAAAAATTTTTAGTAGACCTTCGTGTAATGGATAAAATGGTAATTTACATTTTCCTAATTTTCTTGTCACATCTAAAGTACTCACTTTTTAATTTTTATTTTGTTTTATGTCTTTGCTGATCAGTATTCATACAACGTCTTCTGAGAAATCCATTAAATCATAAAGATACATAACAGGGAGAGCATGAGACCCATCGTCTCCAACATCAATAGTCCAACTTACTTACTAGTCCAATGGCTATCTGACAAATTCAATCACATTACCTGTGCAACCCCCGGATTTAGCCGTTAAAAATTCATACGCGTTCATTGAAAGATTAAAAACATTGAAACTTACTGAACAATGAAGTTTTAAGTTTCAATTTGATGTGAGCTCACTGTTTCCAGCGTCCCCGTGGATATCAACTTTGACATTTTTAGAAGACTTCTTGAAAGGTATTCAGTTGGGCAGTAATGAAGTTGATAGTTTCATTTCTTTAGGAAGCTCTGCATAACAAAATTTCTTTCAAATCAACGTACTTTTTAACCAACAAACTGAAGGAGCAGCAATGGGTAAACAGTTTATATCCCTTCCATAGCTAACATCTTTATGGGAAATTGGAAACCGATTCAAGAATACTTTGGCATACTTTCCACGGGTTTTGGGTCAGATAGCGTCGATGACATTTTTTGTGTTTTTGAATACCAGTAAGTGCTCAATTAGAGATTTTCTGAACAGATAAAATCAAAAATTCCTTCCATTAAGTTTACCCATGAAGAGGAAACTAACATAGGATTGCTTTTCTCGAACATGTTAGTAATAAGAATAAAATAAATTAGAAATAGACATATATAGAAAGCCCCACTACTAATAACAGATTTATTTCAGAAGATTCAAACCATTCATGGAAAACAAACTAGCAGCTATTAATTTTTTGGTACATAGCTTAACTTTTTTCCCTCTGTCCTACAGAACGATATAATAAAGAAATTAAAGAAATTATTAATATCGCGCATTTAATGGAATTCTCAAAAGACTTGTATAATAAAACCATCAGAAACACAAAACAAAATAAAAATTAAAAATGTGAGTATTAGAAATTAGTGACAGAAAAATAAGAAATATGTCAAATTAACATTTTAATCAAGTTACACCGAAAGGTCTCAAAAAATTTTTTCTAATTCCAATCTGGACATAGTTACTACTTCAAATAACAGTCTTAAAAAATATTTTAGGCAACCCAAAAGTCAAGTAGATAATTTGGACAAATCAGGTATTTATAAAATATCTTGTAAAGATTGTGATCATGTATATATTGGGCAAACTAAAAGATCAATTAAAACACGTTAAAAGGAGCAATTTGGCTCATCTTAAAATTTAGAAGGTTTGACAATAGAGTGTAGCCCTACATATGCTTGAAGAACAACATAAGGTATGACAATAAAAAATAAGTTGAATTTAGTTAGAACGTAAACAAGCTATGTACAATTAAATTGTTATGAAGGTAGTGGAAATAATATAAACAACAAACATATTTTAATGAATTCAAGATTAGGCCCTTAAATTCTTGTCTTTACGGTTTATAGAAGCATAGTAGTAAGATTAGACGGAGTTAGGATTAGTGACTAGTTAGCATGACGGCAGTCAGCCATGAACCGTGACTAATGTACCTTGACCTTTTTTAGTATAAATTAGGGTAGTTTTAGTGTAGTTATTTAGTTCCGTGTTTCTGCTGAATGATATCGCTTTGCTAATTGAAACGGTTACGCAGTTTAGTGCAGTTTGTGGTGAGGGGTTTTAAGGAGATTTGCGACAAGTATTGCGGAAG
>RXPK01000021.1:878763-922931 GCA_004143645.1 Protaetia brevitarsis
AATTGGTTGCTCTTTATGCTACATTTTGTTTATGAAATAACTATCAGTATTACTTCTATATTGTTTTTATTATTATTTTAACGACTTTCTGTGCTGCATGTTCTCTTTGCCTACCTCACACACATTTCATGTTTTATCTCGACATATATGTAATCATGTGTTTTTAAATGCACTGGAGGCACATCCTCAAAATGTTGCTTAAATTGAGTATGTTGTTAATAAATGATTTCTAGCCAAATGCATCTTAATTAATGCGCGCATGAATGGATTAACGAGATTCCCGCTATCCTTACCCACTGTTTAGCGAAACCACTGCCAAGAGAACGGGCCTGAAAAAATTAGCGGAGAAAGAAGACATTGTTGAGCTTGATTCTAGTCTGCAATGTAAGGAGACATGAGAGGTATAGCAATTATAGGGGAACTTGTGTCGCCGGTGAAATACCACTACTTCACGTTTCCTTTACTTACTCGGTTGAGACGGAACGCGTGCGGCCCGTACGGCTTTGGCGGCGGCTGTCACGGTGTTCTTCGAGCCAAGCGCTATAGTAGCGTGAGGCCGTGGGACTGCCAGGCGGGAGTTTGACTGGGCGGTACATCTGTCAAAGAATAACGCAGGTGTTCCTAAGCCAGCCTCAGCAAGGACAGAACCTCGCGATAGAGCAAAAGGGCAAAAGCTGGTTTGATCCCGATTGTTCAGTACGGCATAAGGACTGCGAAAGCACGGTCGATCAATCTTATTGGCTTGAAGAGGTTTCAGAAAGAAGTACGTGCAGACGAAAATTACCACAGGAGATAACTGGCATTGTGGCAAGTCATCGTTCATCAGCACGTTCACACGCGGTTCAGAATGCGGGAAAACGCGATCCGAAATCATATTGTCAACCTTCTTCGGTAAAAAGTTAAAATTCAGTAATTTAATCTTGAATGTGTCCTATTTTTATTAATATATGCATCTTTTTACATAAGTTTTTATATTTGTTTTCCAAGTCAGTAAAATTGGGACGTTTTTGCGTATAAAATAGGGTGTAATTAAAAGACTAAAGATTAGCTTATTTATTGATGTCATTATATGTTGTTATGCTTGTAAGTTATTATTAAGTCGATACTATTATTGGATAATGTTTGCTGTACAAGAAAATAATTGTTTGTAACAGGTAATGGATTATAAAAATTGCCTTAAGTAGAGGATTTAAGTTTAGTTCTAACAATCCATACGCGGTAATTACCTTCATTTATGGGTAATTGGCTATTGGCTTTGAAATTCAAGAAAATTAGCTTGCCAATAATTGCCTATTCAGAACATATTAAAGAAAATCCCACTTGGTACCCGATCAGTTGAAACTCAACTTTGAGTCGAAACTTTATGCAGATTATTCTGTGCGCTATTTTCGAAATTTTGACGTTAGAGTGTTGTAAAAGATTGTGTTTTTGTTGCAATAGTTTTTTTTGAAAAGTTGTAACATAATGGAACGCGAAGAAATAAGTCATTTGGTATTACACGAAGTCGCTATGAAGAATGATGATAAATCGAGTTGAAGTAAAAAACGAGCAATGTATCGGTTTTTATACTTGATACATACGGGCTTGCCGAAGAAGATAAATCAAGTAAAAATATTTTGTATTGGCTTGAATATATGTTTTTTCCAAGATATTTTCAATATTAGAAATCGTCCATTAGAACATCAAGTGTTTTTATAAAAAAGCATAATGTTTGACTGCAAGAAGAAATTATTTTTCCTAAATCTGTTTACTGTAATCGACCATCAACTTCGTATTCGAGATCGTCCTTCAAAGAGTTTTGCTGAAAGTTCTGTTGTTATAAAAAGGCGTAAAATCGAGGAGCTCAGAAAAAGTTACTTCCGTAGAAGAACTTTGTAAGTCATGCTACTGCATGAAAGTAGAAAGTCGAGATAAAAGTACTGCCGATTTGATAATTAAAAGTACTTCAACTACACCAACTAGAGGTTGGAAAAATCCCCGAACAAGAAGAAAGTGACATGACATCTGAAGATGCTTTATCATTTATTTATTATCTCGGGTGGTTTTACGAAGCAGCAGTATATGCTTATTAGAGCAACAGCTTTAAAACGTGGTTGCAAATTATATCCAAGTTACCACGTATAATCATCTGAATATTTTTTCGATTCTGATTAATTATTCACAGTATAAAATGCAACTGTTCTCTTTCAATTTTTTGTTTTGATAAGGGTTTGCTGTTCATGTATAAAAACATTTACTGAAGCAAAAAGGCTTATTTTGTATTTTGGACAAATTTTCTACATTATAATTTGAATAATTTTAAGGGGTTGTTTTTTATTAACCAAGAACAAACTACTAAACATTCAAATTCAATGACATTAAGGGGTGCGTATTGGGGGAGAATTTTGCAAACTAAACTGTATAATTTTGTATATAAAAATATTCTTCGTAGCTTGTATAGTGGATTATCAATTTTTTAGCATTTAAGGGTGTATTTTAGGGTAGGTTTTCAATACGGATTTTTTTTATGCATCAACTGTTAAAATATAACGGTGTTGGCGTTTAATTTTGCGCTAGTCAAATATTTTAGTGTTGATTTTATTCAAACTTTGCCAGACGAATTGACTACGCGTATTTAATAGAAAGAAATTACTAGAATTTCGTGTGAATTCTTTGTTCAGATACGAGGATTGACTATTTTTCTAGACATTCAGAAGCGTCAACCAATCAGAATTTTTCCCTCGGATAGAATATAGAAACCCCACCTATTCTAATACAGTATTTGCATTATACGCACCACCTGCATTGCACGTGTATCTGTTTTTGGGTTTGTTTCTCCGTATTAACATATCCAAACAAACACCAAATGTGACTGACTTGCAAAGTGTAACCTCGTGTTATTAAACGTTAATTCCAGTGGGCATTAAAAAATTTCAACCATCTTAAAATGTATTGGGAACATCTATTTACGCAATTAGTTTAGACTTGTGAATCAAATAGCATAACATTCACTTAATTTTATAATGGTTCTCAAAAATCGTTTTAAAATTGGTACGCTTAGTTGGAACCGAAACTTGTGAATGAGCGGTTTTGCATATTTATAATTGAGAAAACGTCTTAATAAGGAGAGAATATTATAGTACTAAGAAATAGGAGTTGCATATTAAAAAGACGTTGTGTTTAGAAAATGGTGTTAAAACATCCAATAGATCGCATTCATTTAGTTAAACAGCTAGTAAATTTGTCTAGTCTAGATCAAATAAAATGTGACTAGAAGTATGTTATAATTCCACGTGTCAGTTGGACAAAATAACCCCTTAGCAATAGACAATACTTGACTATCTTTGCTCGTCAAATTTAAACTTCTATAGTTTCGACAAAATAACACGAAGAGTGTGGACCTCTCTGACTATTAAATTAGTCACAAAAAGTGTTAAATTTTCAACAGTGTAATTTCAGATTCAGCATACCAAAAACATAAACTTACTCAACTTTTAATGTAAAATTTGTTAAAAGCAAAGAGTAAACAATTTCGATCGTGTTTTTCGCGTTTTGAACCACTGTGCGTCGTTTTTTGATCCTTCGATGTCGGCTCTTCCTATCATTGCGAAACAGAATTCGCCAAGCGTCGGATTGTTCACCCGTCAATAGGGAACGTGAGCTGACCGTCGTGAGACAGGTTAATTTTACCCTACTGATAACCGGTCGTTGCGATAGTAATCCTGCTCAGTACGAGAGGAACCGCAGGTTCGGACATTTGGTTCACGCACTGGCTTGACCGGGCGGTGGTACGAGGCTACCATCCGTGGGATTATGCCTGAACGCCTCTAAAGCCGTATCCTTTCTAGTCAAAGGTGGCAACGATACCCTTAAGAGTTCCGAGGATCGAAAGGCTCAAAACAACATAACTTTATTAGGTGGTCGACGTTCGCGTCGGCCGTCGCACGAGCCCTAGTTTGCCGCACGCAGCGTCCGACGAACGGCGGGATCTCATCGCTACGTCTCGTCAGCCCCTAGCGGTCGACCATGGGTACCACTCAGTTCGATGTCGGAACTTGGAGTCGTCTGTAGACGACTTACGTACCTGACGGGGTGTTGTACTCGGTAGAGCAGTTTCCACGCTGCGATCTATTGAGACTCTTCAGTACTCTAGAAAGCCTTCGGTCGCCGACAAAATGTAAACGACGCCTGGGGCTTTTTGCGTATACTGCGACTACCTCCTCTTCCGCTAGCCCCGCGCGGGTACCTACAAACGGCTAAAAGTCGGCACCTAGACGTGGTTTCAGTTCGTCGCTTATCTGCATAAATAATTACAAAGCGCGTTTGGTCGCATCAAATCATGGGAATCGCAACGTTCGTTCTGTACTTAAATGTGTGTTTCCGTGCTGTGTATTAATTGAAGTAAATAAGAATACTAAAATGAAAAAGAAAATAAAATATTAGCTAGCTCAACGGAAAAGATTTTAAATAAAACAAGAAACTATTAATCTCAGAGTTACCCTCGTGAATTAAAACTTTATTCTAACCACGAAAAGTAAATTATGAGTAAATGAAATCAGAATTTCTTAATTACAAGAAAAATTGTAAAGGTTTAATATAAAATAAAAGAACAGATTTTTTAACCCAGTGACGCTATCAAACAATCAATTTATTTTAACAAAATGGGTTAAATTACAATTGCGCAGAAAAAAAAAACCCTGAACTAAATGTTCTGGCCTAAAATAAAAACTGTACTAGACTCTAATTTAAAATAGGACAATGCCATTTCCTATGCAAAGCAAAAAAGGTTCTATTTGTTCAGGAAGATTATTCAAAATACAAAACCTTTGAACTTCTATCCACGTGGTTTCACAAATTAAAATCTAAGCGTGGACAAATGCTAGAAACTTACAGAAATGAAAAAAACTAAATGAAAGAAAGATGCTTCTACTCACCCCAACGAGGTGAAAAAAAAGATACAGCAAAATAGAATAACCGCAAAATTAACTCTTTAAATATAAACGAGAGAAAAAACTAAAATAAATCTTCCTAAATAAAAAATAATAATTGATCCTATATCTACAAAGTGCACACTTTAATACATTAACAATTATTACAATAAAAATTCCTTGACTGACTATAATTAAAGAAGAATATAGAATTAAATTTTTCAATACAAAATGGAAGACAAAATGGCGACAATGATAAATATACGTCTATTCACGTCAATAGTCGAACAAGGAAGTCTTTAACAAAATCCTACAATTGTTTTTCTTACAAAAATCCCTTTCCCAAAATTGGTTCAACGCAGACGTAGAACATTACAACGACAATAATAAATAGAATACGCATTAAATCAGCACAAGCGAACAATAGATATTTGAAAGACTGGATTAATTAAAAAAAGAAACTTAACACTACATAATAAAAATCATTCAATAAACTCTTAGACTAAAATTATTCAAAACAAAAAACAAAATTGTGAAAATTCTCGGTAAATTGGAGATCAGCTGACCAAACACAGTAAACACAACAAGTATAATATGCAACTTAAAATACATCTCAGTGATAATTGGGTTGTATAAGCCACAGCAGTATATTGATCGGTAGTTTTACAGAAAATAAAAGCTCTTTAATGATTAATTTGTGATTTGCAATGGTACACATGGCTCTTTAAGGGGGGGCGCCTCTGATACTTTATAAAAAGCTAAATAATTACAATACGTCCGAGACTTCGTGCTCCACCTAAACGTATTACACGAAGCTGTTGTAATACGGATTCCATCACAATTGAAATGTTCCTCCTTTAACTAAATAATTTTCCTATGATTATTAATGATAGTAACAAAAATATGACAAATCGGTTAGTAATTAGTTGTTATTTTTTTCTGCGCCCATGGAACGACTTTATTATAAACAATAGTAGAATGAAGCAATCTTCATTACACTATTGTTTATAATTTTAGCGTTCCCCTTCTGATGATATAAAAAATATAACGAAATATTGAGGTTCTTATAAAGAATTAAATACTTTGACTTAATAGACCAAAAACCCAAATATGTTTTTATTTCCTGACGATGTCCAATCGCTATTCCATTTTTATTATTTACGGCAATTTTGAAATCTATAGAAATCAGGGGATTCAGGCAGCTGAAAAATGTATTTTATGTTCTTACAACAAGGGAATCTTTTTTTCCCATGGGCGGATGTAACCCGAAAAAAGCATCTTGGTCAGAACAGATAGACCATTGTGCCTCCATGTCAAAATTAACCCTCTCTCTCAAGTTGCACCCTATCAAAGAAGTTCGCAATCTGGCTAAGAGTTAACTTACTGACTCTGGGTTCGTCTAACCGACTGATCCCAAAATGCGTCTGCCGCTCCCTGTTCACTGCCGGGCAGTTGACAAGCAGGTGAGCAGGAGCTTCCTCCGAATTTCCGCATTTTCTGCACACTCTATTTATGAAACTAAATAATTACAAATCATACCAACCCCTTGCTCCACCTGAAAAGGTACTACACGAGGCTACCTATTCTAAGTACTATATGGATTCCATAACAATTGAAATGTTCCTACTCTGACTAAATAATTTCCCTATGATTGTCAATAACAAAAATATAATACAGTAGCCTCGCAATTGTATGAATACTACTTGAAGTGAAATGCTGAAATATGAGAAATATGATCAGTTCACACAATCGCGAGGCTACTGTAAATCAGTCAGCTATCAGTTGTTACTAAATGCGCCCATGGAACGACTTTTGTTATCTCCCAGCATTCGCCAAGGACATTGATTATATACAGGGCTTTCCACGGAAGTGGGTAGTTAGAAATTTTCCGGCTTAACGAAATGTCTCTTAAAAATTTGGTGTTTGCAACAACTTGCTACTTACTTTTTTTTTTAAATATTTCCAACTTTTTTGCACTTCCGGTTAACCCGAAGTCGCCATGAACTTTGTAATTTTAAATAGAACACCCTATGTATAATTATATTTTTGAATTTACCATAAAATTCTATGGCGATTACTACTAGGGTTTCTTATACCTATGTTCAACCGTTTTTGAGATATTTCGATTTTTGTTAAAATTTTGACATTTACATCGTTATATGTAATTGATTGATTCTCACTTGGTCTAAATGTCAGAAGCCTCTTACTTTAAAATTAACAAGTACTAACATTGTTCTACCAAAACGTAATGAAAAAAAATTCATTGAAATTATATAGGGTGTTTAAAAATTAGTGGCATATCAAAGAATTTTGAAAGTTGCAAAACTTAATTTTTTCAAACAGAACACTGTATATTTTTGTATTTTTGGATGTAGAATTAATTTTTACACCGATTTGCTGTAACATTCCCTATACCCATCTTCAGTAGTTTTCTTTTAAATTACACGTTATGTTTATTACCGCTTTCAAATGGCCGAATATTTTCTATCTGGTAGGCCGTGACTTTAACATCACAACAATTTATTATTGTTAGTGAATATTATTGTTATAATCATTGGTTGTTACACGTCGTGTGTTCAGATGGATGCATATTATTGGAACTTATGAATTAGATAATGAAAATATTGAAGGAGCTTATTTTACCTGGATACTTTAAATTTATTTTACATTCACTGAGAATGCAGGAAGAACTTATAGAGAATTTACTGTAATTACAGGAATTTATTTTCTGCTAATATATCTAATAAAATTCAGAAAACTTTAAAATAATACATTACACAGATTACATACTCTATACAACTTCCGGTATTACCAAGCAAGATTTTATGATTCGTGTGATGAGAACGTTTGATGAATTAAACCCAGTTGAATTGAGAAGAAGTATAAGTGACACATTAAGACGTCGAATAATAAATGCTTGGACGTAAACGGAATTCACATTGAGCATTTTTTTGATGCTCTATGTCATGGTTCAAGTTTATGCTGCTTGTAAATTGCATTTGCATATTAAAACCTTTACAATTTTGAAAATACTTTAATATGTCAAAAACTTAAAACTTCTAACAGGCACACTACGTTTTAGCTAAACATTTTTTGTTATGTTGCCCTCATTATCGTTTACGCCATTTCCCTTAATTTGAAACCAAGCTATTAACAAAAATCATTTTAAAATTTTCTGAATTCCGTTAGATATGTTAACGACAAATAAATTCCTTTAATTGAAGTTCTTCCTGCATTCTCAGTGAATGTAAAATAAATTTAAAGTATCCAGGTTAAAATAAGCTCCTCCAATATTTTTCATTATCTAATTCATAAGTTCCACAATAATATGCATCCATCTGAACACGCGACGTGTAACAAACAATGACTATAACAATAATATTTACTACCAATAATAAATTGTTGTGATGTTAAAGTCATGGCACACCAGATAGATAATAGTCGGCCATTTGAAAGCGGGTAATAAACAAAACGAGTAATTTAAAGAAAACTACTGAAGATGGGTATAGAGAATGTTACAGCAAATCGGTGTAAAATTTAATTCTACGTCCAAAAATACAAAAATATACAGGGTGTTCTGTTTGAAAAAATTAAGCTTTGCTGCTTTCAAAATTCTCTGATATGCCACTAATTTTTAAACACCCTGTATAATTCCAATGATTTTTTTTTATTACGTTTGGGTAAAAGAATGTTAGTACTTGTTAATTGTAAAGTGGGACACTTCTGACACTTAAACCAAGTGAGACTCAATCAATTAGATATAACAATGTAAAAATCGTCATATCTCAAAAACAGTTGAAGATAGGTATAGGAAACCCTAGTAGTAATCGTCATAGAACTTTATGGTAAATTGAAAAATATAATAATATATAGGGTGTTCTATTTAAAATAACAAAGTTCATGGCGACTTCGGGTTAACCGGAAGTGCAAAAAAGTTGGAAATATTTTAGAAAAAAAGTACGTGCCAAATTGTTGCAAACCCCAAATTTTTAAAACTGAAGAATTTCGTTAAGCCGGAAAACTCGTACAGTATTCCCTCGTTAAGACAAACTCGTTTAATACGAATTTTCGTTTAACACGAACATTATTCTTTCCCCCCTTAAAATGCAATATACTTTTTATATCATTTTTATGAAATCTTCTGGTAATACGAATTATTCGGTTAACACGAAATACGAGCAATAATATATTAACAGTGGAATAAAAGCCCCCGGTTAACACGAACTCCGGCATGCAATAAGTAGGTAAATCACCTGGATTATTGGAAAATAATCTATAATTTCAATGGATCCAGTGGCATCTAGGATGCCTATTTTATTTAGGCCTCCTAGGTGCCTAAATAAAATAAATCGGTTAATGTTACCATTTGACTATGCTCATCAGAAGAATGCCTAGCTGGATTCTGTATCATTTCGATTATGGCTGATAAAATTTCAGAGGAAAATGGCCAGTGAAGATACACATATGCTTCTAACATTGGATAACTGCAGTGTACATAATATTGACGGACTAGCTCTGCCAAATGTCAAAGTAATATTTTTTCCTGCAAATTCTACTAGCAGAGTTCAACCTTTGGATCAAGGTATAATTGCAGCCTTTAAATGTCGTTTTAAGACCAGACTTGTGCGTAACGCGCTATTCGGCATTGAATTAACAGCAATCCAATTTTAAAATGGAATATTTTACAAGCAATGACAGCTATGGCTATATCATGGGATGATTTTATTGGTCAAATAATTACTAACTGCTTTAATAAAGCTTGGAACAATAGTGCTGTCGATTTACCTTCAGAATTTTCCCTTGTCTCACAGGACACTGAAGATTGAACAAATCTAATTGCAGGAATACATCCGATACCTAACCTGTCGCTCTCTGAATTCATTGATTTGAACAATAAATTAGAAGTTTGTGCTTTGGAAGAAAACGCGGAAGCAGAAAGCTGGGACAAAGAAGATGATGTTACAGAGGAAGAAATGATTGAAAAGCCACCGAGAAATGAAATTTTAGCAGTATTAGAAACATTGCAGAGATTTGCGCAGATTATGGCCGAATTAAATGTTAATTTTGGAGATAGTCTATATTATATATAACATGATTTGTTTTGTGTTTACTTGTTATTGTTGTTCTAAATGTACTAATGAATCATTCTCTATATTTCTTAAAATAATTATATTTGATTTATCTTATTATTTTCTTCAATAACTATTTCACGTAACATAAATAGAACGTAAAGTACTTCGGATACTACATATAAATATAATTATTAAGTAAGTTATTCCACTATCGGATATGGCGAACTAGTTCATCTTAATCGATTTCGGTTATGACAAACTATTTTTAAAACGAACAGAATATTTTATTCCCCCGTCGAGTTTGCCTTAACGAGGAAGTACTGTAACTAGCCACTTCCGTGGAAAACCCTGTATAATATACTGTACAAGCGTTCCCTTGCGTGCAGGAAAAATGTTACTTAAATTAATTGTAAACTTGTACTGTATCTCAGGGTCTTGGCTGGGTTCGTGTCCCTTTAGGGAAGATGGGTTGAACAACAAAACAAAACACAGGTTCAATGATAATATAAAACACAAAAGGTTAAATTTTATTGAATGTAGAGAACAATAAATGTGTACAGGAAACCTAGATATTATTATTTAATAACTAGATGCTGCGCATCTAGGAGTAGAGGAAGGTGGTACTTGAGGAAGGTGGTTTTTTGAAGTCGGTCCATTCACTTGAAAATCATCTTTTATAATGTGCAGTACGTTTTAAGTAGTTTACTTTTGTTCTTACTTTTGGAACACCCTGTATAGTTGAAAATATTTTTAGGTTATGCAGCATTGAATTCTGCACAACTTTGTAGAAAAGTTTTTGTTGTACGTATTATATACACGTGATTCTTGAAGCACCGAATATGAGATTATCTTTACTTAGGGCCTAATTATATAAATATTCTGCGTTTAAATAAAAGATCCACTCTCATAATAATAACTACAATTCCAATTTGACGATTTTTATATTTATTAGTTTTTATTTATCCTTCGCGAGATCATATTTATAGCCAACGTAAATTCCATAATATTGACAACTCATTAATTTACGTTGCTCGACAAAAAGTTATATTAGACGTTTTTAGATAAAGCACAAAAAAAGCGAGGAAAACACAACTGATACATTTTGTTTTAATAAGCTATATATATTTCAGTGCTTATTCCTCTATCTATATTGTCTGATTATTATATAGATTTTTTTTGTCATTGGCTGACTCGATGTAGGCAGGTATTTCACATACGGTAAACATCAATTTAGTAATAGATAGAATAGAAATAGTATTTTTTCCTATTCCCTTTTTCTCATTTCGTTGTCCCTTTCCGTATCTCTATTCCCTTTATCTATTCCCGTTTCCTATTATTCTCTCTTCCCTGTTCCTTATTCCCTTTCCTTATTTTCCTATTCCTTTTCCCTTTCCCTAGTCCCTTTCCCTACTCCCTTTCCCTATTCCTTTCTTATCCCTTTCCCCTTTTCCAATTCCCTTTCCCTATTCAATTTCCCCATTCCCTTTCCCTATTTTCTCTACTTATTCCCTATTCCCTTTCGCCATTCCCTTTTCCCATTTTCTTTCCCCATTCCCTTTCCCTATTCTTTTTCCCTATTCTCTTTTCCCATTCTCGTTCCCTATTCTCATTCTCTATTCCCTTTCCCTGTTCCCTCTTCCTTTCCCTATTCTCTTTCCCTATTCCCTTCCCTTGTTCCAATTATCTATTTCCTTTCCCTTCCTATTCCATTCCCTTATTCCCTTTCCCATTCCCATTCCCTCTTTCCCATTCCTTTCCATTCCCTTTCCCATTCCCTTTCCATTCCCTTTCCCTTTCCCATTCCCTTTCCCATTCCCTTTCCCATTCCCTTTCCCTTCCCATTCCATTCCTTTCCCATTCCCTTTCCCATTCCCTTTCCATTCCTTTCCCATTCCCTTTCCCTTCCCTTTCCCATTCCCTTTCCCATTCCTTTCCCATTCCCATTCCCATTCCCATTCCCATTCCCTTTCCCATTCCCTTTCCCTTTCCCATTCCCGTTCCCATTCCCTTTCCCATTCCCTTTCCCATTCCCTTTCCCATTCCCTTCCCATTGCCTTTCCATTCCCTTTCCATTCCTTTCCCATTCCCTTTCCCATTCCCTTTCCCATTCCCTTTCCCATTCCCTTTCCCATTCCCTTTCCCATTCCCATTCCTTTCCATTCCCTTTCCCATTCCCTTTTATAACATCCCATAAGTTACAGCTTTAAAAAAATAGTTGGCGATTTTCCCTATATTTCAATTTTCCTTCCCACTTTATTCGCCATTTTATTTTTCACAAAATATTATCAGCATCAAATGCAACGATCCAAACACCCACAAATGTCTGTTGCAAAATGTCATTTTTTTTAATACTCTTCTTCCGTTTTAATCGCGCCATCTTGTTTTTGATTCTATATTCGCAAATAGTGACCCAAAAAATCGTGTAAAAATCCCCGATATTATGTTTGCTATTTTATTTTTCTACGTAAAATTTAAAAATGGAATAATATATAGAAAGTCTTTTCCTAAAATCAAAAATAGAACTGTAATCAAAGACCAAGTCTTCGGTGGACAGTCTATATAGTCAAAAATATTTTAAGTTATGCCCTATTGAATTCCAATAATTCCAAGTTTTAAAAATTGAATTTTCCCGCTGTTATTGTGACAATATTTTATAACGTTTTCGACTTACCGCATTCTTATGCACTAAATTATGTTTTTATTTTAATATACACTATTAATAAAAGCGATAGATACATACATTCTCCACGCGTAGTGTAATAAATCGAAGACGCTGTAGATTTCATGCATTAAAAATAAGATATAATATGTGCTATGAGAAAGTTAATAGGCATTTGACGATATAAATAAAAGCAAATATTCCGTGTGTAGCTTTCGCTTTAACATAAAATATGTTTTAAATTTCATTATAAACGAATATTTAATCCATTGAGCCAATATGTGTTTTTGTTTTTATTTTATTTACTGAACTGTTACTTGCTTTGACTCCTTTAATATTCATTTCATAATAATTTTGCGAATTGACAATTCATTTATGAATGCTCTACCTCTTCGCTGCGCGCGCAGTTTAAACCACTTTCATTCGTATCGCACCGACTCTTCGCTTATCTTATATTTTTACGCGTTTGTGCAACGGAAAATTCCACTTACGTTTAATCACGTTTAATATTTGTTTGGTCCTAAAATTATTTTATACATCAACATTAAAAAAAATCTTACAAAAGTAAACCTATTTTGTAATCAAAGTAATGGCTGTAGTAAAATTTATTTCTTCAAATAATTATACACGAATACATTTTAAGTATTTGTAAATTATGTCATTTAAACACGCGGGAATATCGATGGCCAAAATAAACAACAAAAGAAAAGTATACATATATGCCGACAATACTTTCGAAAGCTAATCCCCTTGATATTATATGCGACAAACACGCCGCCAATCGTTTCGGCTAGAGATTTATATATTCGCCGAATTTTACTTCGCAGATTCTGCGGATTAATGTATTAAAATTCTTAGAATCTGCGCACGTGCAATCGCTGATAGATTATAAAGGAGATGTATCTCTCCTTACGTTTCCTAAGGGCTTATTTTCTCTATGTCATATTTTTTTTTAAGTTTATCGTACAATGGAATCAGATACAAAGCAAAATATTTTAACATATGTACTTTAAATAATCCGTAACGGGGCGATTTAGGTTGCGTTCCGATTTCGAATTAAAATACAGGGTGTTCTATTTAATAAAATTTGTTTTTTTTGCATTGGAAAATATGTCACTTTGTTTTCTCAGTTTTGAACACTCTGTATATTAGAATGCGAAGTGTGCGTACCATTTCTTAGAGTTACATCTACATTCATAACATAGCAAATTTGGAGTCCCTACTTGCAGTATTAACCGAGATATTAATTTCTGAATGAGGCAATGATTATTACAAAAAAAAAAAGAAAATCTTAAATTACTCGAAAACGGCAACATGTAGCTATAGGAACAGCTAATAAAGACTGACGTTTTTAGGGCCGTAGAATCTAAAAATGTAAAGAAAATTATATCATTCTATTTAAAATAACAAAGTTGGCGGCTATTTCCGGTCAACCGGAAGTGATATTTTGGCTAAGGTATTTCACATTTACAGTAACAATCGAACAGATAATGGTGCCAAAATCTCAAATATAAGTAAGCAGTAGAACATCATAAACTTTTAATGAACCACTTACGTGGAATACCTGTATAATGAAAATAGCAAACATTATATGTAATTATTATCATTTTATATATATTTGAAATAGAATATTTCAAAATTTAAAAATGTTTTGGCCGCCTGATACAAACATTACCTTATAGAATACAGCTAATAAATTTTGTTTTAATGATAAATGTAATAAATGTTTTTTTTGGTATTTATCGCTCAATCTATATTCTCTTCTTATTATGTAGGTTTTATTGTGTCATCGGATTGTGTATTTTAGTTATGGTACAAATCAATTGAATAATAAAGGTGAATATAGTAGTACCTATATGTTTTCAATCACTTTATTTTACGCAAACAGAATAAAAATAGTTCCTTGCACTGTAATGTATAGAGTTTACTATAAATTAAAGAAAAAAATTTCTAATTTCGAACCTCAATAAAAGAGTTGATTACCTGGTACGACTGCCTCGTCTGCATTTAGTGGCGGTGGTTGCCTGGAGGAAGTGGATCTTCCGTCTGTCCAACGACCCTTTTTCGATGTTAACCTCGGTCTACCTTTTTTCGGCATTACTCTCAACTTCGTCGTAAAATATAACCAAACATGAATATATCAAGTAAATGAAATGAGTAAACATACTTACATATACGAATGTAATAACTTCTCAGAAATAAAAAAAACCACTTATTATTAATTTTTATGCACAAACAATACGTTTACGTACTGGAAGCAAGTAAACGAATGTTAATGGTAGTCTCTGTTATACGTTTTTATATAGTAATGATAGACATCGCCATCTATAGATTTTACTTATATCTTTACATTTTTGTATGTTTACGCGCATGTACATGTGTTCCATTGTATAAGAAATCAGTACAACCACATATTACAGAAACCTGTAAAATATGCAGTAAACTGTAATATGAAAGATTTCTTCTTTACCGTGTTTCGTAAAAGTTGTGTCTACAGCGGCGTTCGCTTCTCACCGCCTACTACGATCTAATTTTCGGCGAATTTTCTCCTCTTTTCCTACTTTTAACTATTAATAGCGATACGCCTGTTCTACTACCACCCCCGCTACCCCTCGGCCCTTTAATAATTTCCCTTTTAATCGTTCCCGTTTCGGAACCCTTTGCCGTGTGACTTTTTTTCGCGAAATTTACACGCTCGAAATAGGGCGACGCCTATGGAATAGCGCTCCCTGTCGGAAGGAATGTCAGGAGCACCTTTTAGTATATTATAACTAGATGCTGCGCATCTAGGAGTAGAGGAAGGTGGTACTTGAGGAAGGTGGTTTTTTGAAGTCGGTCCATTCACTTGAAAATCATCTTTTATAATGTGCAGTACGTTTTAAGTAGTTTACTTTTGTTCTTACTTTTGGAACACCCTGTATAGTTAAAAATATTTTTAGGTTATGCAGCATTGAATTCTGCACAACTTTTGTAGAAAAGTTTTTGTTGTACGTATTATATACACGTGATTCTTGAAGACACCGAATATGAGATTATCTTTACTTAGGGCTAATTATATAAATATTCTGCGTTTAAATAAAATGATCCACTCTCATAATAATAACTACAATTCCAATTCACGATTTTTATATTTATTAGTTTTTATTTATCCTTCGCGAGATCATATTTATAGCCAACGTAAATTCCATAATATTGACAACTCATTAATTTACGTTGCTCGACAAAAAGTTATATTAGACGTTTGTTAGATAAAGCACAAAAAAAGCGAGGAAAACACAACTGATACATTTTGTTTTAATAAGCTATATATATTTCAGTGCTTATTCCTCTATCTATATTGTCTGATTATTATATAGATTTTTTTTGTCATTGGCTGACTCGATGTAGGCAGGTATTTCACATACGGTAAACATCAATTTAGTAATAGATAGAATAGAAATAGTATTTTTCCCTATTCCCTTTTTCTCATTTCGTTGTCCCTTTCCGTATCTCTATTCCCTTTATCTATTCCCGTTTCCTATTATTCTCTCTTCCCTGTTCCTTATTCCCTTTCCTTATTTTCCTATTCCTTTTCCCTTTCCCTAGTCTCTTTCCCTACTCCCTTTCCCTATTCCCTTTCCTTAATCTCTTTCCCCTTTTCCAATTCCCTTTCCCATTCCCTTTCCCATTCCCTTTTCCTTTCCCATTCCCTTTCCCATTCCCTTTCCCTTCCCATTCCCATTCCTTTCCCATTCCCTTTCCCATTCCCTTTCCATTCCCTTTCCATTCCCTTTCCCATTCCCTTTCCCTTTCCCTTTCCCTTTCCATTCCTTTCCCATTCCTTTCCCATTCCTTTTCCCATTCCTTTCCCATTCCTTTCCCATTCCCTTTCCCATTCTCTTTCCCATTCCCTTTCCCATTCCTTTCCCATTCCCTTTCCATTCCTTTCCCATTCCCATTCCCATTCTCATTCCCATTCCCATTCCATTCCCTTTCCCATTCCCTTTCCATTCCTTTCCCATTCCTTTCCCATTCCCTTTCCCATTCCTTTCCCATTCCCTTCCCATTCCTTTCCATTCCCTTTCCCATTCCCTTTCCCATTCCGTTCCCATTCCCGTTCCCATTCCCTTCCCATTCCTTTCCCATTTCCCTTTCCCATTCCTTTCCCATTCCCTTTCCCATTCCTTTCCCATTCCCTTTCCCATTCCCTTTCCATTCCCTTTCCCATTCCCTTTCCCATTCCCTTTCCCATTCCTTTCCCATTCCTTTCCCATTCCCTTTCCCATTCCTTTCCCATTCCCTTTCCCATTCCCTTTCCCATTCCCTTCCATTCCCTTTCCCATTCCCTTTCCCATTCCCTTTCCATTCCCTTTCCATTACCTTTCCCATTCCCTTTCCCATTCCCTTTCCATTCCTTCCATTCCCTTTCCATTCCCTTTCCCATTCCCTTTCCCATTCCCTTTCCCATTCCCTTTCCCATTCCCTTTCCATTCCCTTCCCATTCCCTTTCCCATTCCTTTCCCATTCCCTTTCCCATTCCTTTCCCATTCCCTTCCCATTCCCATTCCCTTTCCCATTCCTTTCCCATTCCCTTTCCCATTCCCTTTCCCATTCCTTTCCATTCCCTTTCCATTTCCTTTCCCATTCCCTTTCCCATTCCCTTTCCATTCCTTTCCATTCCCTTTCCATTCCCTTTCCCATTCCCTTTCCCATTCCCTTTCCCATTCCTTTCCATTCCCTTCCCTTCCTTTCCCATTCCCTTTCCATTCCCTTTCCCATTCCCTTTCCATTCCTTTCCCATTCCCTTCCCATTCCCTTTCCCATTCCTTTCCCATTCCCTTTCCCATTCCCTTTCCCATTCCCATTCCCTTTCCCATTCCTTTCCCATTCCCTTTCCATTCCCTTTCCCATTCCCTTTCCCATTCCCTTTCCATTCCCTTTCCCATTCCCTTTCCCATTCCTTTCCCATTCCCTTTCCATTCCTTTCCATTCCCTTTCCCATTCCCTTTCCCATTCCTTTCCCATTCCTTTCCCATTTATAACATCCCATAAGTTACAGCTTTAAAAAAATAGTTGGCGATTTTCCCTATATTTCAATTTTCTTCCCACTTTATTCGCATTTTATTTTTCCAAAAATATTCTCAGCATCAAATGCAACGATCCAAACACCCACAAATGTCTGTTGCAAAATGTCATTTTTTTAATAATATTCCTCCATTTTAGTCGCGCTATCATGTATTTGATTCTATATTCGCAAATAGTGGCCCAAAAAATTGCATAAGTCTCAAGCCTTCAAAAAAAAAATTGCGTTTTCTTTTATATTTCAAAAGTCTCTGCCCCATATTGCGTCCGCCATTTTATTTTGCCAAAAACTAATATCAGAATCAAATTTAGCGACCTTAAAACGCTTGCATACGAACGTCTGTTGCAAAATGTCCCTATATTTCAAAATTTTCTCTTCAATATTGAATCCTCCATTTTATTTTTCTAAAAATCTTGTAAGAATCGAATTCAGCACTACAAAGGCTTTGAACACAATATCTGTTGCAAAATGCCATTTTTTTTAATACTCTTCTTCGTTTTAATCGCGCCATCTTGTTTTTGATTCTATATTCGCAAATAGTGGCCCAAAAAATCGTGTAAAAATCCCCGATATTATGTCTGCAATTTTATTTTTCTACGTAAATTTAAAAATGGAATAATATATAGAAAGTCTTTTCCTAATCAATCAAAATAGAACTGTAATCAAAGACCAAGTCTTCGGTTGGACAGTCTATATAGTCAAAAATATTTTTAAGTTATGCCCTATTGAATTCCAATAATTCCAAGTTTTAAAAATTGAATTTCCCGCTGTTATTGTGACAATATTTTATAACGTTTTCGACTTACCGCATTCTTATGCACTAATTATGTTTTTATTTTAATATACACTATTAATAAAAGCGATAGATACATACATTCTCCACGCGTAGTGTAATAAATCGAAGACGCTGTAGATTTCATGCATTAAAAATAAGATATAATATGTGCTATGAGAAAGTTAATAGGCATTTGACGAAATAAATAAAAGCAAATATTCCGTGTGTAGCTTCGCTTTAACATAAAAATATGTTTTAATTTCATTATAAAACGATATTAATCCATTGAGCCAATATGTGTGTTTGGTTTTTATTTTATTACTGAACTGTTACTTGCTTTGACTCTTTAATATTCATTTATAATAATTTTGCGCAATTGACAATTCATTTATGAATGCTCTACTCTTCGCTGCGCGCGCAGTTCAACCACTTTCATTCGTATCGCACCGACTCTTCGCTTATCTTATATTTTTTACGCGTTTGTGCAACGGAAAATTCCACTTACGTTTAATCACGTCAGATCACGTTTAATATTTGTTTGGTCCTAAAATTATTTTATACATCAACATTAAAAAAATTCTTACAAAACTAAACCTATATTTGTAATCAAAGTAATGGCTCTAGTAAATTTATTTCTTCAAATAATTATACACCAATACATTTTAAGTATTTGTAAATTATGTCATTTAAACACGCGGGAATAATCGATGGCCAAAATAAACAACAAAAGAAAAGTATACATATATGCCGACAATACTTTCGAAAGCTAATCCCCTTGATATTATATGCGACAAACACGCCGCCAATCCTTTCGGCTAGA
The DNA here is from genome assembly GCA_004143645.1 of Protaetia brevitarsis. Lineage (NCBI taxonomy): Eukaryota > Metazoa > Arthropoda > Insecta > Coleoptera > Scarabaeidae > Protaetia > Protaetia brevitarsis. The sequence continues at coordinate 898,059 of RXPK01000021.1, forward strand.
GATTTATATATTCGCAGAATTTTACTTCGCAGATTCTGCGGATTAATGTATTAAAATTCTTAGAATCTGCGCACGTGCAATCGCTGATAGATTATAAAGAAGATGTATCTCTCCTTACGTTTCCTAATGGCTTATTTTCTCTATGTCATATTTTTTTTAAGTTGATCGTACAATGGAATCAGATACAAAGCAAACAATTTTAACATATGTACTTTAAATGCAGCGCTATCGTAATCCGTAACGTGGCGATTTAGGCTGCGTTCCGATTTCGAATTAAAATACAAAATTGAGTTTTCTGCATTCGAAAATATGTCACTTTGTTTCTCAGTTTTGAATACTCTGTATATTAGAATGCGAAGTGTGCGTACCATTTCTTAGAGTTACATCTACATTCATAACATAGCAAATTTGGAGTCCCTACTTGCAGTATTAACCGAGATATTAATTTCTGAATGAGGCAATGATTATTACAAAAAAAAAAGAAAATCTTAAATTACTCGAAAACGGCAACATGTAGCTATAGGAACAGCTAATAAAGATTGACGTATTTATGGCCGTAGAATCTAAAAATGTAAAGAAAATTATATCATTCTATTTAAAATAACAAAGTTGACGCCCATTTCCGGTCAACCGGAAGTGATATTTTGGTTGAAGTATTTCACATTTATAGTTGCAATCGAACAGATAATGGTGCCAAAATCTCAAATATAAGTAAATAGTAGAACATCATGAACTTTTAATGAACCACTTATGTGGGATACCCTGTATATAACTCATCTATTAAATTGTAATAACCATTAAATTTCCAGAGAATCACAAAGCGTAAAGCATAAATACTCAAACTAAATGGCTGCTTTTTGTAATATCTAATTGCAAATAATGCTGATTAATAATGTGTAACAAATATACAGGTTCCACGGATGGAGTTGACAATAGATATAGTATTTAAGTTTTGACAATTAGAGTATATATGTTTTATAAACTACAGGATGCAATGCTATTACTTATATTACTTTATATATTGCATTTGAAATAGAAATTTGGTTATTCGATGACATACAAATGCTATACAGTAGGATAGAATACATAACTGATAGGTTGACATTTTTTTGTTAATTATTATTTCATCAATCTTTTTCAAATATTGTAAATAATGTTGATATTATAGTATTACAAATCGTAATATGTATTTTTTATCTACCATTATATATGGTAGAATAATATAGTATTGAACATATGATTACGTATAATGGATGTCAGGTGCATATATGATCAACCGATAAGATAAAAAGATTACGCTATAGAATGCAGTGTATGGTTCTTTTAAGGTGACATGGTATGGATATGGTACTTGATGCTGTTCTTTTCGTTATTGCTCTATTTATATTGTCCTCTTTTTGTATATATTTTGTGCGATATCGAATGATCGTATTGAGATTTCACCTACAGTATATTATATAGCACTTGAATCGAATAATATAGACAAACATATAATTTTTATTTATATAAATATGTAACGTACACCCTACTACATCTAAATTTCTCTATAATATATTTTGCTTTAGAGTTTTTGTATATTAACTTATCGAGAAAATATCGAAATTTTAAATTTAACTAAAAAAAGTATTTATTTACCTGGTATGACTGCTCTATTTGCGAATGGTGTTGTTTGCCTAGAACTAACTCTTCCATCTGTACGACGACCCTTTTTGGAGGTTAATTTCGATTTTCCTCTCCTCGGCATTATTCTAATTTAAACATCACATTGCGAAATAGAAACACACATGAATATATCATTTAATTGAATTGAACAAACACACTTACATATATCAAAATGATATTTTCCTACAAATTGTAATGCATTATTTAGTTAACCACTAATAATAACGATGTTATTAGGTAGAACGCTGTAGCGTGACTAAAATAGACGCTATTCGCTTTGTCATAATAGTCAACGCCGTCTGACGCCGTCTTAGGAACTTAAATATTATACTAATTTCACTATTGATTGAACAACCTGTGTCACATATTGCGCATGTACATGCGTTCCGTTGTGTAAGAATTCGATGCAAATACAATTAATAGATGTAATTTATTTATATTTTATTGCGTTTTTGAATTCCCTAAAGTAGTAGAACGTGAAATATGTTATCTTCAATAAAATGATAATATGTTTCTAAAATAGACATCGCCATCTATAGATTTTACTTATATCTTTACATTTTTGTATGTTTACGCGCATGTACATGTGTTCCATTGTATAAGAAATCAGTACAACCACATATTACAGAAACCTGTAAAATATGCAGTAAACTGTAATATGAAAAGATTTCTCTTACCGTGTTTCGTAAAAGTTGTGTCTACAGCGGCGTTCGCTTCTCACCGCCTACTACGATCTAATTTTCGGCGAATTTTCTCCTCTTTTCCTACTTTTAACTATTAATAGCGATACGCCTGTTCTACTACCACCCCCGCTACCCCTCGGCCCTTTAATAATTTCCCTTTTAATCGTTCCCGTTTCGGAACCCTTTGCCGTGTGACTTTTTTTCGCGAAATTTACACGCTCGAAATAGGGCGACGCCTATGGAATAGCGCTCCCTGTCGGAAGGAATGTCAGGAGCACCTTTTAGTATATTATAATTAAGAAAAGAATTAATAATAAAATTATGATTAATGTAATTATTTTAGTGAAAATTGCACGAATTCAATCTATTTTAATAAAATATTAAATCAAGAAAAATATCAAATTGTATATGACGATTTCTCTAATTCCTGCTAATTTAATTATCTCATAATAATAAGGTCCATGCGATGCATGTGTTTATTTAGTGCGCAGTGCCCAGTTAAGATTCTTGTGAGTAATCTCAATCTGTTCCTGCTCATAAAGACTGCTTTATGGAGTCCTTCCTCATCTCTAGAGATTTACACTGTCCACCGACGAGTCTATCTGACAAACCTTTTGAAGTTACCATATGAGCTATACCACACGTCGGTTCTAGACCTAAAAACGGCAGCTCGCTGGCGCCCCTTGCTAACGTGCCAGCTATTTCGTTACCTCTGATCCCAGAGTGACCTGGCACCCATCTCAATGTAACATTTTGATGTTCCACCACCTGTTTAAGCTTTCTGTGGCATCCCAGTACCACCTAAGAGTCAAATCTGACAGCTCGCAAAGCTTACTACTGACAAGGGAACACCGGCGGGTGTCCCCCCTCCGATTTCGATGAAACTTAACAGATCGAACGAATATCTTAAAATAAAAGACACGTATTTTTTTTTATCGGCGTATCCGCACGATTTTGGGGTACAGCCCCCTCCAAAGTTTGGACGATTTTTCAATTTTTGCAAATATTTCCCAAATTATAACAGATATTAAATTTTCTTCTTAACATAATTTGCAGCATATTGCATGGCCCTAAGGGTGGCGTCGTCCGTATTCGCAAAAAGTTAATAACGGGGGACGGGGTAACCCGTACCCCCCATTTTTTTTACATTTTTTCTTTTTCTTATTCATCAAAAGAAGGCCGATTTTACATAGAATACCATGATGTATAACAAGTTTAGAAAATTAATAATTGTAAAAATAGAAAAATAATAATAAAACTTCAAAATTAATAAACCTGTCTATTGATATAAATCAAATGAACTATAACAGAAATAAGTTTTTATCCTTAACATAATTTCCAGCATAATACATGGTCTCAAGGTAGATATCTTCATAAAAAGCTAATAACGGGGGACGGGGTACCCCATACTACCGCATTTTTTTAATAAATAATATTATTAAGTTGCAATCCCTAACCCATAATCAGTTTTCTTCCCCAAGATTTTTCGACGTATTCAAGTACTCGTGGTATAAGAGTGGATACGTTGAGGAAAGAACTGGGCCCCTTTAAAAATCCTGTAGAGTTTTGTTTTAACAAAGATGCGCAGTCTACACCCTTGTGTAGTATTTGCAATAAACCAGCTATTGTGCGGTGTTCATAGTGCAAACAAAATCTGTGTTTTAAACACTTTTACACAGACTATCACTACTGTAATACTTACATAGCTTAATTACTGTATGTATATTAATCTTGTTCGCTATTGCAATACATATATACCAATAATCGCGTTACAGTATGTCATGTATTTAAACATTTATAAGCATTATAATGTTTTTCTAATTCTGTTCTATTGTTTCCGAAATGTTATAATGGTTACAAACACATTAGTTATATTTATGCTTCATTGAATACTTACATTGTACACCTACATTGCACGAAAAACTTTAAACAAATTAAAAAATATATATGTATGTATTATTTAATCCTTCGTCCTGTGTAGCAAATTTGTTCATATATACGCGCTAAAGGATTATGATATTCTAAGAATGAATAACATTTTATTAAAGAAATATATAAAACGCAGTCACTAACTGCAGTTGATAAAACGATTTATATTGCTACCACCGATAAAAGTTTCGTATAGTATATAGTATAAGTTAGTAGGCATAGAAAGGTTTGACCATAGCTTGTCGAGTAGATACAATTCTAAATTAAGAAATATATCGTAAAGAGAGCAGCGGAGTAACGATAACAAATAATTGTTGTTAATGTACTATATTATTATTATTACAATTATTTTTATTATTAATCCTACAAATTTATTACCATTGTTTTCTATGTAAAAGCGATCTTTTTTTGATGAATAATGAATAAACTTATTATTAAAAAAATGCGGCAGTATGGGGTACTCCGTCCCCCGTTATTAGCTTTTTATGAAGATATCTACCTTGAGACCATGTATTATGCTGGAAATTATGTTAAGGATAAAAACTTATTTCTGTTATAGTTCATTTGATTTATATTAATAGACAAGTTTATTAATTTTGAAGCTTTATTATTATTTTTCTATTTTTACAATTATTAATTTTCTAAACTTGTTGTACATCATCGTATTCTATGTAAAATCGGCCTTCTTTTGATGAATAAGAAAAAGAAAAATGTAAGAAAAATGAAAAACTTTTTGCGAATACGGACGATGCCACCCTTAGGGCCATGCAATATGCTGCAAATTATATTAAGAAGAAAATTTAATATCTGTTATAATTTAGGAAATATTTGCAAAAATTAGAAAATCGTCCAAATTTTGGAGGGGGCTGTACTCCAAAATCGTGCGGATACGCCGATAAAAAAAAAATACGTGTCTCTTATTTTAAGGTACTCTTTCGATCTGTTAAGTTTCATCGAAATTGGGGGTGGGGGACACCCGCCGGTGTTCCCTTGTGAGTAAAGGATTACTCAGACCAAAATAAAACACCTATTCTGGATTGCCAAAAGCTAGAATTGCGCGGGGGACTTTAACATAGATTTTTTAAGAAACACAACGGAAAAGGCAAATGTAACAGATTTGTTGCTCTTTTTCAATTTGCATCCCATGTTTAGTGAACCATCTAGAGTTACATGTAAGAGTCAAACCTGTATTGACAATATATTCACAAATATCAGTGTAGCTGCAGCTAATATGGAAACAATGTAAATGCATATCTCAGATCACTCAGCGCAAATTATGGTGCTAAAAGAATTCTTCAAACAACCTGAAATGGAATATAATGTGATTAGTAGCAGGGACATGAACGACCACAACCTCTATCAATTCAGCAGCAGGATAATCTTCTCAAAGGTACGGCACAAGAGGCTTATAATATCTTTCATGATATCTTCATGAAGATTTTCAATAAATGTTTTCCTGAAACAAAGACAATGGTTAAGAAAAATACTAAACAACATCACAAATCCTAATTAGATAATAATACAGTAATACAAAATCAACAAAACGTGCACTGTGTACTTTGGCTATAACTACAAAGAATGAGGAAGCGTATAATGTATATAGAGAATATAAGAAGAATTATCTACACAACATAAACACTTTAAAACAAATAAAAAATGCAGAGTATATACGAAATTCCAATAATAAACAGAAAGCAATATGGTCCATCATTAACGAAGCAACAAAGACAAATAGGAGTAAAGAATATGAGTCAACCCTATCATCGGAGGATCTGAATGAATATTTCATAAATATAGAGAATCAGCATAACTGTGCAAACAAAGATGTTGCGAACAAATATTTGCGAAACCTACCTATTAATAACTGTAATTCATTTTATTTAAAAGAAACAAATGAGACCGAACTTCTTAAAACTATCAACAATATCAAGAGGAAACTAACACGAGATATCTATGGAATAACAACAGAATTTCTATACAAAATAACAAAGGTGATAATAGATCCGCTTTCAAAATTAATAAATAAATGTTTCCGAGAGGGCATTTTCCCAACTCAACTAAAAGTCGCTAAAATTATTCCTGTTTACAAAAGCGGAGACATCAACGAATGCACTAACTATCGCCCAAATAGCCACATTACCAACAATATCAAAACTATTCGAACGATTGTTAGCTGATAGACTTATAAAGTACTTTGAAAAAAACAACTACTTCTCGGATAAACAGCATGGATATAGACAAAAGAGGTCGACGGTTACAGGAATTTACGAAGTGATCGAGACTATTATAGAGGCTTATGACAAACATGAACAAGTAGAGCTGACGTGTTGTGACTTGAGCAAAGCCTTTGATATGGTACGGCATGACATCCTGCTTGATAAATTATATTTCTATGGTAAGAGGCATACAGCACAAGCTTCTAGCCTCATATCTATCTGAGAGATATCAAACGGTTGAACTTAAAACCAACAAATCAACTATAAAATCCATATCACAAGGAGTACCGCAAGGCTCAATATTAGGTCCTTTACTATTTATAATATTCATTAATGACTTGCCTTGTAACATCAGTCCAACAAAAACTTCGCTCTACGCCGACGACACTTCTTTTGTAGTAACTGCTAAAAATGCTATTGATCTTAAGGCTAAAACAGAAAGAGTGTTAAATAGTGCTAAGAATTGGTTTCAAAATAATAACTTAAAATTAAATGAAGGAAAAACGCAACACCTTAAATTCTCTGCAATAAATGAAACCTCAACGTCGGATACCGTCAAATACTTGGGATTAACCTTAGATGGCAAATTGACGTGGAGGGCACATGTCCATGTACTGGCGACAAAACTAGCATCCGCTATATATACAATCCGGAGGATGAAAACTACTGCAACTCATGATGCGGCTAAAACGGCTTACTACACCAATTTTCATAGTAAGCTACTCTATGGGGTCTTGCTGTGGGGAACATCACCACAAGCAAAAAGAATATTTACCCTTCAGAAAAGCGCTGTTCGAGCTCTTTGTCAACTGAGAGCAAAACAAAACTGTAAAACATATTTTCAGCAAGAGAAAATACTCACGTTACCATCATTGTACATCCTCACCGCTCTTCAGTATGTCATGGAGAATCCACAGAAGTTCCATCTAAACGGTGCCAACCACGAGTACGAAACCCGAAGCAGATGTAACATCAGAATTCCATATCATAGGGTCCAAGTGTCTCAGCGCTATGTTGACTATTGGGGTCCAAAAATTTATAACAAATTCAGATTTCCTCATTCCTTAGATGCAAATAAGAGGTTAATCAGAGCCAAAAAAATCTACCTTGTCAAAGTTACTACTCTCTTGAAGAATTCTTGAATTCAAATACTAGTCAGTGTGTATAATTTTAATCTAGTGTTTTGTCGTATTCTTTGTTTTATATACTTTTTTTTGTTGTTGTTTGTTATATACATACTTATACTGGACCATATATTTATTTGACGTTTCTTGTAATGTTTTGATTACAATGAATAAACATATCTATCTATCTATCTATCTATTTGAGGGTAACCTGGCTGTCGGAGATGATTTCTACCCTTCCATTCTCGCGTAGGCAGTTTTAGATGCCCTCAGTACAAGTCTGGATGGCGATGATTTCGGCCTGGAAAATGGTGGGGTAGGCTCCTAGACTAAAAGCTTCGCCGCCCCCTCCCCGTCCCTTCAGATTCCAAACTCCGTGCCATTACGCGTTTTCAAGGCAACGGCAAACCAGCGAATAGACCTCGCTTCAGTTTGCGGATATACGCTTATACAGTTTCCCTGCTGGAGCTATCTACACTGTATCCCCTAGAGAAGCTGAAAACGGCGAGATGTTATCCGCCTTTACATGTAGTGGTCTGTTCGATGTAGTTGAAGATGCTGGTGTGATCTCCGACTTTGTCGGAGAAGCCCTTGCAGCCACTACAGGGGAATTAGTCAGAGCAGTTTTATGGAAGTCTGAATTTACCCATTACGGGTGATTTCTTGTTAATAATAGAATGCACAACAAAAATACAACGCAGATACAAAATTGATTCACGTGATTGTCTAAATATAAACTGAATATTTAAAACATGCGTGACCTTTGAGATGTCAACAGTATAATTTGCATTCCTTTTGTTTACTTTGGCATAATTGGCATATTGTCAACGACAAAGATATGTGATAACTTCCCAATTATTCTTATTTTTTAAGGAACAAATATGCGAATATATAAACAATAATTATGTCATACTTGCCTATATCGGTTTAACACAACATGTAGATAAGTTTGATATTGTATAATCAGCAATTATTCCCACACCATGTGTCAAATAAAAATTATATAATCTTCTGCCTGTTTAAACGCGATAAGGGTACTTTGTATTAGAAATTAAATAACCTTGTAATTTGGATATTAGACTTAAATTGTTGCAATCATATGCCTATTGTGCAATTTCTATGCATGAAATCAGGCTTACTGTTTGAAACATTGTTACTGATAAGATAATAAGTATATATGCATAAATATGGTTTATCGAGTACTGCAACGATTCCATAATTCAATTTTACATTTATTAAAGCTATGAAAACAATAAAGCGAGTTAGGCTATCTAATCCATGGCATTCCATCTAATATGATTTTTTTTTCACAGGAAGATGACCTTAGGCCAAAATATATCGCAAATAATGGTATTTAAATAATTATACACTATGTGTGAACGCGCTTATCCGGCGTTTGCACCGTTGGTGTTTAAGTGATAATTAATATTTAATCATAATTAAAGGTTAATTTCCTTTGCATTGCTTAACTAATAAAGTAAATAGTAATAAAAATTTGTGATTATGTTTAATCACTACCGAATTAACTCATAATTAGAGACCGGATTATATGCAAAGAAAAACTGGAATATATGCCCATATATGCATCGATTTTTGAGAAAATATGCATAAACCTGGGGCATATATGCAAAAAAATTGCGACAATATGCAAAATTTTTACATAAAATAAATAAGAGCAGAAATTTAAACATTAACTTTATTGCACAAAATTTTTCCGCAACATATTTCTAAAGCAATTTATAATTAAATGTTTTTCAAAATTGTGTAAAAGAAAGTTTTGTCTTCTATCAGAATACATATGTTTCGAAATAGAAAAGCTTCTTTCAACATCCACAGATGTAATTTTTTAACTTTGCAATACATTCTAAACTAAAATTAAAGTCGAAATCGTTTACTACTTTACCTTCCAAAATTTTCTTAACTTTCTTTAATTTCAAATACCCCGCATTTTTATTTATCACTTTTTTTAAATTTATCGTATATAGAATTACCTATTGAACCCTTAACCTTTTTACATAGCATATCAAATTCGTCTACTATTTCCACTGATTCCGAGAGCGATATCCCTTGCGTTTCTAGTTTACGAATGGAACTTGAAACACAGCTATCATTTAATTTAATATACAATAGGTTTTGTAGCAATTCTGTTGATGTTACTATCTTTTTACAGTTTTCTAGAGCAATGCAGTCAGCAGTGATTTCAAGAATTACATTTTCTATTCCTTCAAAATTCTCGGCGAAAAAAATTGCAGCCTCTAACCATGTACCCCATCATCTCGTAATAATCGGTTCAGGAGGCAACTTAACACCGGGAAGTCGCTCCTTATAAAATTGGATTCGTAAAGGTGCTTTTAAAAAAATTTTTTTGACGTTGCTAATTAAATCATTAATCAAAGGGAATTGATTCCTATTGTCTTCGGCTACACGATTGAACCCATGAGCTAAACAAGTGGTATGAATAATGTTACTATAAAAAAATTTTAAATTTTGCGCGGCTTTTATCATGTATGGTGCAGCGTCGGACAACATTAGTAAAATTTTTTCACAAGGTATACTTCTAGGTAAAAAGAAATTTGATAAACCTTCTTGAACGAATTGGGCAATTGTCACATTATTTGTTTTTTGAAGTTCTTTACAATAAATTAAATATGATTTACCTACAATATCTTCATGAAGAATTCCTATTAACAAATGGGCAATATAACGGCCACACTTATCCGTACTTTCATCTACCATGATATAAATAAAGTTATTCGCTACCAATTGTTGAATTTCTGCTATTGTTTGCTGGTAACAAGATGTGACATAAATTTTTCGTAAGGTACTTTCGTCAGGTATATTATATTTTTGCAGAAATGATTTCAAATTAACATTGTTTAATCTTACTAATGGTATGTTAGACGAAATTAATGCGTTACACAGATCCGTATTATATTCTTCTTGTTCTGAGTTTCGTGAAGTTGATGCTACACATTGACGTGCTGCATACATGCGGATCGCTTTAGTTTTTCACATTTTCCAATATGTGATGGAGTTTTAGCGTGTTGATCAATCAGGTATTTTCTTTCAGAAGACACCTATAACAACAATTCTCATTTTATATCAAAAGTTAAAGAATTTAAAAACAATTGTAAAGCTTTTAGTAAAATTAAACTTACCAGTTTCCTGCAGGCTAAACAAAATATTTTGTCGCCATCCTTTGCTAGTGCAGGATATGGCTTAATCCATAAAGAAATTTTATTCGCTATACTCATTATATGTAGGCACAGTATTTAAAAACGTAACACAATTACATGCTCTTTCTCTCAAAGATATTCAATGAATGGATAGTTTATTTGGTAATTAATAATAATAAAACGTATTTACCACATCCCTTCTGCTAGGCGAACTTAAACACGTGCAGTTCTTAGAAAAAAGTATTAGTGAAACCAATGTAAAAGATTTATCGTTCTGAGAATTGTTGGTTGTGGATCTACATTAGGAATTACTAGGAATTTTTACTAATAGAAAGGATAAGAAAAGCTTAAATATGCAATATATGCAATCACTAATTACCGCTAATTAACTTCAATTAGTGTAATACGTTTACATATAGACTATAATTAAAGATATGCAAAAAAAAATATATGCACTTTGCATATGATCCGGTCTCTACGCATAATTAAGGTTGGTCCAAGTGTAGTTTCTTTATTTACAATTGTTTTTATAGGCGATTATAGGTTATGTGGGTCATGTTATACAGTTTGGTTCAGATTGATTATAATACAAATGCCTGTGAATGTAAATTGAAATAGCTACCTAATTAATTTGTTAAAATTGTTCACTTTGAAAATTAGGACTTTGTCCTAATATTCTTTAATAGCGATGTGCAAAAAGTGTATATTTGGCAGGCTTTTAGAAAGCCCAAGGTAAATCAAAAATTAATTTCCTAAATAAAAACTAACAATAAACGTATTTGACGATTGCTCGTGGTTGCAGGTGAAATTGACCCGGATGTGTTTTGTAATAGGAAAGGATATCTTTCTATGAATTCGCAATTTTTATCTGATGCTAATTTAAAAATAATGAATATCGTAGTACGATGGCATGAGAATACACACTTTAACGACCCAATCTTTTCCATAAGCGACAGTGGATATGCCTCAAAAATATATTTATTGACCCCACTGTTAAATCCTCAAGTCCCACAGTTTGGGAAAATCGGTATAATGAAAGTCATATCAGAACACGGAATGACATTGAAAGCATGTTTGGAGATCTAAAAAGACGCTTGCCAATACTGGCTTATGGTTGCTGGATATTTTTATGGCAGTAGTAGCTGCTACCTCAGTATTGCACAATATAGCCATAAATGTGGGTAAAGAGGCCTTATTATTACCAGAGGAAGCCAATGAAGAAAAATTAAATCCAGAAATTAAATGGACAACTTCATGAGATTAATTATGGCGCTGCTGATGATGTACCTGCTGCGACACAGGAATTACTAATTAATGATTATTTCAAGAATTTGTAATTCATTGCTAAAAATTAACTTTGGAAGATTTTTTTGTTTGTATTTGTATTGATTGGCTTTTATATATAGCGAAATATATTATATTTACTCCAAATGCGCTATCATATGTTTTTCTTTTAATCTTACATTTTTTTACTTCTCCATAAACTTTTAATGGAAGCTCATCGTGACACACACTGTAGATTGACTTGAGTGTTAATTTATTTTTATTTTATTTAAAAATGCAGATATGTATTCAGAACTTCAGGCGCCAAGAAGCTAAAACAACAATAAAAATTGTTGGTTGCGCTTTCAACTACTGCATAACAAATCAAATGAGCCGCGTCGGTAATTAAACAAGCGAAGAGATAGCACAATAAGGGTCACTTGCTGTCGGCACCTTTGATGTTTTGTCGCCAAAAATGACTTATAGCACTACTTCATTATTTCCACACCAAATGGCGCAGCTTTCTTCTTTAATTTATATCAGTCGTAATCATAAAGAAAAGAGTATCGACAATCTCTACTCGAAATGGCGACTATTTATCATCTTAAATGTCTATATGTGTTATCTATCAATAAAGTAATCATTCGGTAAGCAATAAAACCCAGTGAATCTCTAATTAACAGATATAAGTCCGAAGTCGGGCAGTAATATAATGAGCAACTGTTTTATTACGCCACCCCGTCGCATAGGAGCCAATTTACCTAAGATCTTTTCTGTCGAAAAGGATCGGGTTATTCAACGCTGCACGTGCTAATGTATTTACTACAATAGATATTATGTTCTTATCTGTGGTTTAAATACTTAAGAGATAGAAGAAGAAATTATCAAAGTGTAACATTAAATATATTTACATTATAGCACAATAAGATTTTTTTTCATTTTCGTCCCAAGGCAACAGTGAAATTACTTTTGTTATCCGCCTGTTCGATGATCGGCATTCGCTTTCATATAACGTGAACAATGTGTTCGTTTGTTACTGTCTATAAACATAGTTAATTAAGGTGTATGTTCCGCATAATTAAATGAATTTTACCAATAATAAGGAAACTACTCACAATAAATACTTCAGTTATTATTACAAATGAATGCTATAAGAGATGACGCATAATCTTGACACTGGTGTTCCGAATAACTTGCTTAACGGTTTTATGAAATAAGGGTGAATATTTCAAAAACTATCAGAATCATCTGTCCACAGTATTTTGCTAGGAAAATTAGCATCGTTTTCACGTTTTTGTATGTACCACCTGCTAAACTCTAGACTTCGGTGATAGTCATTATCGATTAAACTTTGTGAAATTCTTCTTCAATATTTTGGAGACAGTGGATTTTGGAATACTAGTTTCCCGAGCTACTCGGCAAATTGATGTGCTTCGATTGTCAGCAACATATTGCAAAACAGTTAGTTCGTTTTTGTTCGAAGCTTCCAAAGTTCAGTAAATTGCTAATTAATCTTCTAAAAATTGTGCTATGTAGTGGTTGTCTTTCCGGAAAATGCTCAGCGGAACGTGTGCAAGCATTTTTAGAGCTTCTATTTGCTTTGAAATACAGTTCCTACATATCAACCTTTTCGTCATTAGAATATTTATGTGCCGTTATTGATACTTATTAGCTTTAATACTTAACAACAACTATTTGACAGCAATTACTCAACAACAATTACGTAACAATAACTACGAGTATATTGAAATTTTAATATGGATAGGTGTGTGACTTTTTTCTCTTATGATAGCGGGATATTTAAAAAGTTATTTTGAGAATTTAAGAATCCAAAATATACTGGACAGTATTTAATATTTGATTTAAACGTTCTAAATATTTATACTCACCTTGGGTAAGAGTTCTCATGCTCTTTATATGTTTTTGCTTATTATAAATTTGTTAATAAATTATGCACGTTAACACTGCGTAACTATAACTAACAGCTTCTTGCGGGTTTCGCCGTGTGTCAAAACTTTCGCTCGACGTTTCGCTGTTCATACTGACAGCTTCTTCAGGATAACTGAACTGTTCAGTTAATAGAAGGAACAAAAAGGATAGTCGAGTGTTACATCATACCCCATGGGTGGGTACAGTTGTAATAAGGAGTGGGGTAAGATGTAACAAATGAAAAAAAGAGAAGTTTGTAATTAATATTTTATTTATTTATTAATAATTATTTTTTAGAATCATCACATCAGCTGAGTGCAATTTTACTTGTATTGCATGTGCAATACACGGAATAGAACATGCGCAATCGTATGCAATTTAAAAAAAAATGCAAACTTTAAAGCGGCCTTAAGAAAAATATTTACCATTCGAAGGTGGGGATAGTTGTAACAAATATTGGCTATGGATGTAACAAGCTGTTACAAATATCCCCACACACGCTATTTCTACATTTCACCCATCATTAAACACCCATCCGCTGCATTGAACCAAAGTTCAGTGTGAAAGCAGCTATGAAGCTCTATTTCATGTCAGCCAAGGATGACAAACTTTTACATTGACTACTTAATGATTTATAATCAATTAATTCGAGATGGAAGAAATTACTTTCTTACCTAAAAAACGGTTTTTTCTCCTTTTCTTTTCTCAAGTAAACTGTGTGATATTACTACGTCAAACTACTAATGACGGATATAGAGCGCCACCTAGGGATAGCATTCTTAAACAATTATATCTGTCATTCCAGTTGACATTCGCTTTGTTGCAACCATACCCATGTTATAACCCCTACTGAAAACAGTGTTCGAAAAGTGCTGTTTCGAGGTTATGTGCGAAGCGTTTTTGGCGGATTTAACGTGTGGTAGTGCTGATTGTGACAGTGAAAGCGGCCCTGTTAAACTCTTATTACGAAACGTAGTCTCCCCCACTCCCGAAGGTGGCTGGTTCTAGTCTCTGTTCAGAGAGGGCTATACGAGTCGCAATTGTAAAATATGTTGCCTATCCGAAATACATATTTGAACAGCTCGTAATATGTTAAAAGGGTTACATATAATGCAGGTGCTTTGAATCACCAAAATACTTCCTATAGCAAGCCCTAGTGTTTCAAAAGTTGCATAATCACTTGCTTTGAAAAGTCCCGAAAAAAATGTGTTTTACGAAACGAATAATAGTGTGGCCGTGGAATCAGGGGCTGCGCGGAATGGTCTGGATAACCATGAATTAATGTTTAATGTGATGCAGTGTCTGCACGTTTTGTTTTGGTGTCCAACAGATGAAAAAAGGTAAGTAAGTATTAATTAAGACCAAGAAATATTTAGGTAATACATTGATGACAAATCCTCCCTTAAATAGTTCGCCTTCGCATTTATTTTGTAATGTTAAGACGTGGTGAATTACTTCATCAGATCATCGCCACCAAAACTTTAAAATGATTTGCAAAGTTTTCTAGAACCCCGCTAGCTTTATTGCAGTTTTTTATTCATGATGGAAATTTATATTTCCTAACACCGTTATAAAAGAGAATCGTTTTTGAGATAAGAAGATATTAATATATCAGTAAATTTTATGTTTACACCAATTTACTTTTAACATAGTTTTTGAAGTTCACAAACAAATTCTATATCAATTGTGTCATATATTGTTTCTATTATTAACTGTTACTGCTATTTGATAACATACTACATTTCCACTGCATTAAAGTTGCCAAAAATAATTGGGAAAAGTATAATAAAGAATACAGATTGTTTGTAGTCGAAAATAAACTGCATGAAAATCTTATATAGAACTTTATACTCGTGACACGTTAATTGTTTACTTTTACAACTACCTCAAAAAATTATGACCACAGGTTTTTAAAACGAATTCAGACACGTAATTCTAAAGGCCACTTTACAGTTCCCAATTTTTTTATTGCGTGCAATAAAAAAAATGCATGTAATACAAATTGCACTTGCGCATTTAATGCATTTCAAATAGATGGGTGCATTTTTACTTGTATTGCACGCATAAAAAAATTGCGATAATTGTTCACGTCGTAATTTTATTTTAATCAACTGTTTCGTATTTTTTCCTATATCACTATAAGAATTTTTGTAAACAATAATTTATTTCTGTAGATAGTTTTAATTTAAATTGTTTTTATTTCAGTTATTCAGGTGTATCCCTCTCGGGAAAATTTAAAATTTCCCCAATTATTCTTAGTAATTTCAACATTGAAACACGAAATTACTAATGGTGTTTGTATTAGATTACTAGTTATTTTGATATCTTTCTGTTGACGTTACTACAAATAATGTGGGAAATTTAATTTTGCCAAGAAGGTTATAACTTATTGTTACATTAATAAATAAATATCCACTTTATGTATCTTTTCTACCTTTACAAATATCGATACCCATAAAGTAAGAATATTGAAAAACAAATGATTTTCTTATTTATTTCTCATTTAATTAAAGTGGCAAATTTTCTATGGAAAATCCCTAGAAGAAGAAAATAATTATAAATACTTTTTGTAATAATAGGTGTACCAATACAATTTCATGCATAATAAGTGTTTTCTTGTTCATATTTTCTATATTATTATTATTAAGGAAGTTTTGAAGTCAAAACATCTAATCTATATATATTTATTTATACAGAAATTCTAAAAACTGTAATTCGATTTGTGATGTCATAAAAAGCAATAAATTTAAACCTTTACGAAAGAATAACTTTTTTGTTTAAAGGTAACAATTTTTTCAAAGTGCATGATTTTTTAGACTTTGTTAATATAAATTGTCAATTCATTACTTATTTTATACATCCACATTAAAAAAAATCTTATAAAACTGATTTTTAACAGCCTTGTATCCAAGTAATGGCTTCAGTAATTTTTTTTCGTCAAATAATTATACACGAACACATTTTAAGTATTTGTAAATTATATCATCTGAACACCCCCGAATCATCGATGGCTTAAATAAAGAACAAAAGAAAAACATATATGCCCACAATCGTGCCGAAAGCTAATCCGCTTAATGTTATGCGATAAACATGCCGCAATTCTTTCGACAGAGATATTATACATTCGTAGAATTTTACTTTATAGTTTACCCAGAATAATGTAGTATTAAAATTCTTAGAATCTGCACACGCGCAATCTCTGGTAGATTAAAGGAGGTGTATCTTTCCATATGTTTCCTAATGGCTGATTTTCGCTGTTGTTTTTTTTTTTTTTTGAGTCGATCGTAATATATATATAGGGTAATAATAAAATCTTAAACCTTCCGTATATATATTGAGGTCGTTAACTTCATGACTTCCTAATTACAGATAAGTAAACGGTTATATAACATGTTATTCAAAATACAGCTTAGAAGCACAAGAAGCTTAAGAAAACTTGAAGCTTGAAGCATTTAAAAAGAATATTAACAAATCTCAAAAAGCTTAAAGTACTTTTGGTGAATTATCGTGCTTAGAAATACTTTTGAAAAGTAACTGATTCATGATACCTGCCGAAATTAATTATAATTGCACGTATTCTTTGCAGAGTCTTGCAAAAAGTCTTTCTGGCGAAACATCTGAAGTTCCTACCTTCGAAAATTCAGCTAATTGTACTTATTAAAATTATAATGGTTAAAATCATTTTCACTCTTGTTGAAGGTCCTTCAGGGAGTAGCATATAGCTCCGGAAAAAGAGAAGCAAACAGAAGATAAGTGAGGCAGCAATGTTGGGTACTGAAACTTGCTTATGCCTTCCTGACAAAACAACTGGAGTTCACAACTTTTAATATGCATCAGTACCTATAAATATAGTCATATTGAAAAATCTAAATAGTTAATAGCAGTTACGATGTTGTTTAGGTTTCTTCATCTACTACTGCAGTTACAGAAAAGCAACAACAAGTAGGGCAGCATTTAGGTAAGTAAAAGCCGCTAAAATTGAGAAGTCAGTCACTTTTGAAGTTATGTATCTATAAAATTGGTCAAACTCGTGCTTCAGCTATTATTTTCTTACTTTTTTACTAAGTTACGATCTTTTTGTATCACTCGAAAGCAATTTATTCAGAACAGCACCCAAATTCACAAACGAACACCTTTATCCCAATAGTTTTCTGAAAGTTTCCGTTGCTACTCAACTGTTAATCATTCTGTTTTCCACCCCTACTTTTTTTATACAGCTTCAAAAGGTATTTTTACACTGAAAATGATAAATTTTCATCATTTTTTTTTTAATATACAATAATTACTTCTTCTACTTTAGGTACACTACGGAATAACGCATTGGCCACCTCAATATTCATTAAAGATATTGACGACTTTTCGATAGTTTTTAAGGGACAAAAAATTTCCAGACAAGGAAAAATATGAAAGTAACTACCTCTGACACCTAGCCACCTTTTTGAATTTTGGATTAAAATGGAAAAGGTGATAGGTATGTATTTTTACTGATAAATATCCGTTCGCGTATTTCATTTTAGTAAATGTTATTCAACTACTTTAGCCTCATTCCCTCATTGATATGAAGTACAAATTATAATCCTATATGTTGCATACATAGAAATAATAGTTACCATTTGAACGGTTTGGTTTTTCAATATTATATACGGCGTGAGGCATATATTTATTCAAATAAATCTCACGCATAAAAATAATTAGTTCTTAGTTCTGGCATACAAATGGCTAGTTTCGGGTATAACTCCCATCTTCAGGCTAGCTGGAAGCCAACGAAAAAAATGTTTTATTACAATGTGAACACATAAAATTATAATTATATATAAAAATGTAGGATTAAATTTGAATTATATATTATATATATTAAATTATTAGACTAAGTTAATTAACTTTCGTTGGTTTCCAACTACCTGAAGATGGGAGGTATTCTCGAAACTAGTGCTATTACTAATTAATCTCAATAAACGGCGATTGTGAGTTATGACCTACTTAGTCATTCTATTTTTTGTATAAAGATAATCCATTTATTATCTATCATATCCGGGGGATAAATAAAGTATGTATTATCTTTATCCGTTAGTATGTTATAAAAATAAATATTAGCAAATTTCGATACTTTAAAATATAAACAAGGGTAAATTCTTTGCTGACTTAATTCTACTGTGCCCAACTCTGCTACATACTACACATTATCTTCCCTTTTCATGCATTTTTTTTTTATTTTGAAAACTATAATATGTTAATTTGCTTTTCCGATCAGTAGCGGTTTATCGGTTTCAAAGAGTCAAGTCTCCGACTCAAAAAGGATGGCAATCTAACATCCAAGCTATTAAATCCTTATGTATCACATTAGAAATACATCCGAGATGCAATATTTAAGAACTCGGCAGGATGCTATTGAGAACATGTTTGGAGGAATTCGAGGATACTGCGGAGTAACACCAATCCACGTCACTTGCAATTTATGCATGCTCTAAAATGTTATTTCTGCATTTTTAAATTTCCTTTTACTGTCCGATGATTTAGAAATGCATAAATCGTAAAAGACAGACTTAGAGGACTGTAGATAAACTACATTTATACAGTATCCCTTTAGTAGTTTACCTACTGATATTAGAACATTACCAAGGCAATAGATAGATTGATATGTTTATTCATTGTTAATAAAAACATTACAAGAAACCTCAAATAACAAATAAATAAATGGTCCAGTATAAGTTTTATATAACAAATACAACAAAAAAAAGTAAATAATCCCTTAATTTGCGTTT
This sequence comes from Protaetia brevitarsis, assembly GCA_004143645.1. Taxonomy (NCBI): domain Eukaryota; kingdom Metazoa; phylum Arthropoda; class Insecta; order Coleoptera; family Scarabaeidae; genus Protaetia; species Protaetia brevitarsis. Next base: position 917,803 of record RXPK01000021.1, read on the forward strand.
TAATGATTTGTGCTATCATCTCGAAATCATCAACTATATCTTGGTTGTTACACACTGTAGTCTGTTTTGACCAGAGCCTGATTTTTTGTTAGGTTCTCTAATTTTTAGAAAAATATAATGTAAGAAAAACGTATCGCATCCACTTAAATCGATAGTACGGTGTGAGCCAGAATGGGCGTTATTCTGTCTTTATTCTTAACTGCTTTTATCTAATTTCTCTAAAACCTAGACGTCTTTCTTTCATGTCATCGGAAATGTGAAGTAGAAATCTCCCATAACCGAATAAAGAGCATTATATCCAATATTTATCAAACAACTATTGTAACTTTGTATGTATTATTTCGACACTATAAACAATTTATATATTCACTTCACTATTGGTAAAGACAAGTTATTTTGATCGAGCATCAACTTCGCATTCTATTGTTTAATTCTATAATTATGTAGTATTCAGTTTTCTTTTTTATATAGGCATTAACTTGTGATTGGGAACACCTGTAAAGTTTTACACAATATTTTTATTTAACACACAGACTTGAATTTAAAAATTGTATATGTATACGTTTTAATGTGTTAACGGTTGCTGAATCAATACATATAATGAAAGAGACTAGATTTGTTAAAATACATACTTGGTGGTTAGTAAACGGAACTTAAAATATAATTTGGTTCATTGCAAACGTTCGACAGTTATTTATATTGCATTGTTTAACAGAACTGGTTTTGTTTGTTATGAGCAATGTATAGGAATTTTATGATTGCCGTAATGCAAGAATTTGAGAAGTTAATTCACATAGTCCTCGTTGAAATACCACATATAGCACTGTAGTGGTATAGTGTTCTCCAACAAGGATGTATATTAAGATTTAACAACTAGTTCTATATGTTAGGATATAGAAACAATTTGTCATTCTTTCGTATTACATAAACTGTTTTGTGTAAATAAATGAATTTACTTTTAAAGAGCGTTTATTTGAATAATTGTAATAGAAATCCTACAATACATTTATTTCATAATTGAAAATACTTGTATTATTGTAAACAATGTACAATATTTGTATTTATATTTACAATAATATAAGTATTTTCAATTATGAAATAGTAACAAACTCCTATATATGTATGTAAGTATATATTTAAATTACGCGCGCGTAGTATAGCGCGCCTCTATGAACAGAGACTTGAACGTTGCCCCCCCTCCACATGAAAAGCGTTTAAATTTTTTAACGTTAAGTTTACTATCTCGTGGATATATTATCTCTGGTGAAAGTAACTAAAAGACTCGCAAAAATGAGCGCGAAGTTTATTCAACGGTTAAAACAGTCAAATTTGCTTCAACGGTTTTATTTGACCTTTTTCTTGGCGCTGTGTTAACATACACCGTACTTGCAAGATGGCTTACAATTTCTGTTCACATTGGCCGCGTTCAGAGTACGTAACTGCTCCCAAACGGTTAGTAAACTGTTGACAATTCGTCTCAAAAATGTACGCTACATCGTAAACATGTTTATGGAGCGGTCGCCATTTTATGTAGCGCATTTAGATTCTGATACATGTTGGGAGCGTACCACGTGACATGCGTGGCATTTGCAGATTTCGTATGTGATTCCTTAATTGTCATACTGTAAAAAAAAATGGAAATTATTAGCCACGATTATATGCATCATAATGAAAATACTAATTTATCTCATTAAAATGATAGAATAGATATTCATTAAAATAATAAACAAAACAAAATTGGAAGATGCCACAAAAAGGTCGGATATGATATAATATTTAAAATTTATTTACTATTTAAAGTCATCTAGGTTAGTATATATTGAGGGCATAGCATGTGTAAAATAGTAATAGCACAATCTGCGCATGTTGGGAATAATAGGAACTAGGGGGCCCCATAATTTCATTCTAATTCATTGACGTACGCTTTGTTGTTATGTAGTCGTCTCATTGACAATTTTAACATTTCCAACAGACGTCAGTGAGGATATAATGGATGATGACATCCTAATCGTAGCCCACAAAACCATCAAAACAAAAAAAAAAAAATAGGTATACCTATAACTTGTAATTTGTATTTTTGTAGATTTTTGTTTTTTGGTTTTTATCAGCAAACTAGAATACGAACATTTTTTTACCCATATAAGGTTTTGTTATGTTAGAACTATACCCAGATTATAATGGGGATGTTGAATGTTTCAATTTACTGAATTGAATATGGTCAGCGGCAAGCCAGTTTACCATGCGATACATCTGTATTGTGTAAAAATAGGTGCTTGGGTTGGTTTGTTATAGAGAAGGATTGTGAAGCACCCTGTTTTAAAAAAGAAACACTAACTGCAGCCAATTATCATGATAATTTGAATACAATTATGGTCGAGGTTGCAATATTCAACCATCCACATATAAAACTATGTCCAACAAAACGGTTCTAAACAACAGGTTATTTTCAGTAACACAAATAGAATCATGCTAGTGGTCACACTTCAAGAGAAAATACTACGTATTTATACAAATTTTATGGAAGAGCCGACATACGTTTGATTAATAATTGTAGTCACACTGATTGCATTTTATTAAATTGTGAATATTTTATATAGAAATATTCACAATTAGGGTATAGTATAGGTATATTGAATATTTCTTTCTTTTAAAATAAATAATTTCATTTTTGTTCTCTTAATACCTGAAATAAATAATACTATACAGACACTTAGTTTTACGTTTTAATTTATTTGATATATATTGAAGATAGATAGATAAATAGATAAAGGTATTCCTTAAAAATGTCATGATCATATAGTAGCACACTCCTGTCTACATAATTAAATTGCGTGGAATTTGTCGCCTAATGTTTAAATTATTTGTCACCAGATTTAAGGATCGCGCCGCTTCAATGATATTTTCCACTATTAAAATTTAAATTGTCCTCTCATAAAAATAATCAGCCAGAATATTTCCAACAGCCAACGTTACCGTAATAATACGAAATGTGCAATACAAATTTGGGATTACAGTATTTATTTAAATAAAATAAAACTTATATTTAAAGCCGCTTTAAATTGATACAAGTTTTGTGACATTTGACATTTCATTTTATTAACAGAATTAGCCGCTCCAGATGGCGCTCGTGTAACGAAAACGTTCGTTCAAGAGACGTATCTTTGATATGTAGCGGGAACGGTTTATGATACGTATCAGTTTTCCGATCAAATTCGTACTCTGAACGCGGCCATTGTTTCACATATAATCACCTAATCTGTTCATTAGAACAATATAAGCGCTTTATTTTAATTATTTGCTTTATTTAATATTTATTTAGTGCATTCAAACTTGGCAAGTAATGTTGCAGATATCCCAGTAATATTACATTATTTACTAGACAGCGATTTTAAACAAAAACGTTACTGAAATTTTGCAACAACATTAAATAATGATAGAAATATTGCAGGTCATTACAGTAACATTTCAATGTAATCGGGAAAAAATATTTTAAAACATGTTGCAAAAACAAAGACTTTGTTGTCAGAAATGTTGAGGTAATATTTAGTTGTAACATTGCCATATTTACAAGGTGAATCATTACGAGCAATGTTACAACATTTGCGCTTGTAACATTAACATATTTACATTTTATAAAGTGTAAGATAGGTACGTATTGCTGTGGCATGTCTCCCCGGTTGTGTGAACTCTATGCTGTTTATTTTCCAAGTTCAAGTTTTGGCTTTGCCGCGCGCAAATTCTCACTAATTTTACTTTTTACTTTGAATTTAGTAGTTTTGTTGGATAATTAATTGTTCAGTTAGTTAGTTTATTTTTCTTTGATTATAAGTTTAGCATTAGTTTATTTTGTTTATGTCCTTCTTATAAGGAGTATTCTATGTTGGTTGCGGCCGTTGCAGAGCGCGCGCATCAGCTGTTTTGTATATACGCGTGAGAGGCCTCGGTTTTAGGGCTCAGAGTCTGAATAGTGACGCGTGTTTGTACATGTAAATTTTTAGCTCTTTCATTTTTCCCATTTTACGATTTTTCATTTGTTTCGGTTTATTATAATTTTTGATCAGTATTCAGACGTCTCATCACATTTGTTGTATACAATTCATGTAAGTTTTTGTTTATTTATATTCGTTTTAGAAGCGAGCGCGTTTTGAGTTTAAATTTTCCGTTGTTTTTTATAGTAGTTATAATTTAATTTTAATTTTATCACCTCGGGGTAGGTGAAGTGAAGCTGAGAGCTTGTTTTATATTTCATTTTTAATTTTGCTTGTTTCTCCACGTTATTTGAATTTAATTTTTAGTTTGCTTTGAATTTTTGAAACCACGTGGATTATTTTTTTTTGTCTATTGAAAATTCCTTCTAGAACGAATTCACCATTTTGTTTGCTGAAGGATTTGAATTGTCCTTTTTAAATTTAGTTTCACGCAGGGGTTTGTTTTAATCCAGGACCTTCAGTCCAGGTTTTTTTTTTTAACCCTGTTTAATTGTTATCAATGTTTTTTTTTTTCTTTTTCATAAAAGTTATTTAATTAGTATCACCTTAATGAGTTCTTTTTTTTTAAATCTGCCATTTCAATTTTTGGGGATTTTAAAGAAAGTAAATTTATCAAAAGCCCACTATTACTTTTTCAGAAAGTTCTTTGAGATTTAAGAATCTCTGGCGCCCTTTTAAATTCTTTTTTGCTGAGCTAGCTAAATTAATTTTGTCATTTTTAATTTCTCTTTACTTATATGCTTGGACCATCCAGTTCACAGCAGTATGTTTTCTGCAAATGTAGAATTTTGAAAACACAAAAACTAATGGAGCAAATTTTCTCTATAAAGTAAATAATGGTGATGACATTTTTTTAACATTTTTTGTAGCCTATAATAATCATGTTACTGGGGTTGTGGTTGCGCACTGCGCACTTGTAAAAGTTAGTATCGCTTGCCATTACCAGTTTTTTTCGTACCGCGCATACACGAGTTGGCGTGAAGCTGTGAACCCCCTCTTTCACAATATACGGTAATCGTGACTGGACAGGGCGTGGATAGGACCATCTTGGGATTTGTGCGTCGCAATTGTTTTGATGAGAAAAAATTCCCGTCAATAATGAATCAACATTATCAGGTAAGTTTTATTTATAATGCTAAA
>RXPK01000021.1:926852-948817 GCA_004143645.1 Protaetia brevitarsis
AAAAGTGTAGTGTATCGTATTTATATGTTCATGCAAGGAATTTGGAGAAAATATTAATTTGAAAAATATTTAGTAGCGTTATTGGAAACAATTAAATAACTTTTAATTATCTTAAAAATCTTATGTCGTTAATCTGTGTAACTCTTTTTTTATAGCGATAACAGTATTATATTCTGTTCATAGAAGATTTGAATAAATGTTAATGATCTACCGAATCTATTATTCATTAGTATGAACAAATAATGGCATCAACATATTTAAAAATAAATGAAATTTTGAATGGTAATTAAGGTATAACATTAACCAATAAACAATCGATAACTATCATTGCTAAAATTGAACTAACTGGGAAACCCATTGGTGTACCAAAAATTTGTAGATAATATTTATTCATAAAAAAATAACAATTATTACAAATGAAACGTAATAATAATATAAAATTATCTTTAGAAGTTGTAGTGTGTGGTTCAACTAAAGACCATTCTTGTCATCAGACTATCAATTACTAATTCTATAGGAATATTCGTAATTAATGAAACAACATCAAGAGGTATCAACTTTCCTAATAAAGTTATATTTATAATTATTGACATTGTATAAAGGGTTTAACTAAAATAAGCAACTATTATTATTATTTTCCCCAAACCCAGGTTGACCTACATGCTTATTCCTAGTCAAATAAGCTTACGCATTGAATCTCCCCGCCCTAGAGAGCTATCTTCTTCCGGATCCTTACAATTATTATTACTTATTGCCGCTATTATTATTAAATCAGTAAAGGTTTATTAACTGAGATCCGTCAAAACCATTGTCAAATTAATTTTCTACCTTTCATTAATTATACATTCATTCCACCAAGCAGTTTGTTGTCATACTTCTCCGTTCCCCGGGGATACATTTTCTAGAATCTGTTTCCCGATAAAGTGCCCATCTCGTACGTAAGCACGCAATTTCACTTCCGCTTTTTAAAGTATAATATCGTTGATAGATCGTTATGTCAGTGGGGAGATCTAAACGTGATTGGGTAATATTTCAAGCTGCGGAAAAATAGCCGGCCGTGATGAAAAGCAATTCCTGCTGTGATACTTTTATTTTCCTTTAGGTAGATCTAAGGTAACCGTTAAAATTACCTCTGGATACGTTGTTGGGCTGATAGTTTCTCTACCATTCCGCACAAGGCATTTCTTTTCTTTGTTATGGCAATAAGATAATTTACTTTTGCAGTAATTATCAGGGTATTTTTCGAAGTCAATATTAAAAGTAATAAAACAAAATGTTCATTTGTTTAATAAACTAGTTTACTCAGGGCCTTTTATATTAATTAAGCTTATGCATTCGTTTGAATTATTAAATTTCAATATGTTTCAATAACCTTGGTGTATAATTCATAATAGAATATCTATACAATTAGTGGTCTTGAAATACTAAAACCGCCTGTCACTACGAATTCAAATAAACCCCAACGCGAATTGTTATGTATTGTTTATTTTAATTTATCTGTTTGGTTATTAATGCCTGGATATTCCACTCATCAAAACAACCAAGTGAATACAACATTTCTCATATTAAAATATAAATTGATTCATATTGGCATACGTGAGAGCTTTCTGCTTATTAACATTCATAAAGGCAAACTAAACGGACTTCTAGTTGATCCTATCTTTCGCTTTAAAATCTACCGCTGTTGGGTTATTTGGTATTCAGTGTGGAAAACTTGGGAAAGGCATGTCAAGATTATTCTGATAGTTTCACGTTTGGTATATATCTTTATAATTAAATTACGCAGTTGTATACAGTATTATTGACGTCTAAAACAGTTTTGTTGTGCTAGCACCTGCTAATGCTATTGATGGTTGATAGTTTAAGAAAGCTATCACTTTTTATAGCGGTTTTCCTCACACACAGCGATACACCTACATAAAACTGTTTTTACTATTTTGTATTGGAAACCAAAGATTGAAACAGGGGACGGGGTACCCCGTACCCCCCATTTTTTTTTACATTTTTTTCTTTTTCTTATTCATCAAAAGAAGGCCGAATTTACATAGAATACGATATGTTATAACAAGTTTAGAAAAATAATAATTGTAAAAATAGAAAAATAATAATAAAGCTTAAAATTAATAAACTTGTCTATTGATATAAATCAAATGAACTATAACAGAAATAAGTTTTTATCCTTAACATAATTTCCAGCATAATACATGGTCTCAAGGTAGATATCTTCATAAAAACTAATAACGGTGGACGGTGTACCCCATACCTCCGCATTTTTTTAATAATAAGTTTATTCATTATTCATCAAAAAAAGATCGCTTTTACATAGAAAACAATGGTAATAAATTTGGAGGATTAATAATAAAAATAATTGTAATAATAATAATATAGTACATTAACAAAATTATTTTTATCGTTACTCGGCTGCTCTCCTTACTTAAATATTTCTTATTTAGAATTGTATCTACCGACAAGCTATGGTCAGACCTTTCTATGCCTACTAACTTATACTATATACTATACGAAACTTTTATCGGTGGTAGCAATATAAATCGTTTTATCAACTGCAGTTAGTGACTGCGTTTTATATATTTCCTTAATAAATTATTATTCATTCTTAGAATACCATAATCCTTTAGTGCGTATATATGAACAAATTTGCTACACAGGACGAAGGATTAAATAATACATACATATATATTTTTTAATTTATTTCAAGTTTTTCGTGCAATGTAGGTGTACAATGTAAGTATTCAATGGAGCATAAATATAACTAATGTGTTTGTAACGATTATAACATTTCGGAAACAATAGAACAGAATTAGAAAAACATTATAATGCTTATAAATGTTTAAATACATGACATACTGTAATGCGATTATTGGTATATATGTATTGCAATAGCGAACAAGATTAATATACATAAAGTAATTAAGCTATGTAGGTATAACAGTAGTGATAGTCTGTATAAAAGTGTTTAAAACGCAGATTTTGTTTGCACCATGAACACCGCACAATAGCTGGTTTATTGCAAATACTACACAAGGGTGTAAACTGCGCATCTTTGTTAATATGATTGATCGCCAGATCCCTTATCGCGTTAAATTTATAATGCAAATTACCAATTATATCTGAAGTGACTGAATAATTAATTAAACTCACGCATGCGTAGATAAGTGCATATCAAATTCATCACAATACATATATTTATTTTGAGTTATTATTACTATTATTAATTTTCTAAATTTATTACACATCACCATTTTCTATGTAAAAGCGATCTTTTTTTGATGAATAATGAATAAACTTATTATTAAAAAAATGCGGGGGTATGGGGTACCCCGTCTCCCGTTATTAGCTTTTTACGAAGATATCTACCTTGAGACCATGTATTATGCTGGAAATTATGTTAAGGATAAAAACTTATTTCTGTTATAGTTCATTTGATTTATATCAATAGACAAGTTTATTAATTTTGAAGCTTTATTATTATTTTTCTATTTTTACAATTATTAATTTTCTAAACTTGTTATACATCATCGTATTCTATGTAAAATCGGCCTTCTTTTGATGAATAAGAAAAAGAAAAAATGTAAAAAAAATAGGGGGTACGGAGTACCCCGTCCCCGATATTAACTTTTTGCGAATACGGACGACGCCACCCTTAGGGCCATGGAATATGCTGCAAATTATGTTAAGAAGAAAATTTAATATCTGTTATAATTTAGGAAATATTTGCAAAAATTGAAAAATCGTCCAAACTTTGGAGGGGGCTGTACCCAAAATCGTGCGGATTCGCCGATAAAAAAAATACGTGTCTCTTATTTAAGGTACTCTTTCGATCTGTTAAGTTTCATCGAAATCGGAGGGGGACACCCGCCGGTGTTCCCTTGTTAGTAGTAGCATTTATTTTGTAATATAACCATTACAGAAATTGTCAATAAAATAAATATGTTGCTTATAAGTAACAATGTCGATATATAATAAATAAGTAAGAAAAGTAAGTAAATATATGGCACACAGATTACGATTGACAAACAAACATAAAAAGAAGACTAGAACAGCAGAAACTCATCAACCAAGTAGCATTCCCTCTGCATTAAAATTCTCTTTACTTGCTTTTTGAAGGCAATGGCAGGCAATTTTTTAATATCCATGGGCAAGTGATTATATAATTTAGCACCCCAATAATCCATTGACTTCTGGGAGCAAATCAGGCGGTGGTAGAGAACCCTCATTTCATTCCTCCCTCTTGTGGAATAGGTATGTAGGTCACCGTTTACGGAGTATAGGTGGGTGTTGTTCTGCACATGCATGACGACGGACAAATACTTACCCTATCATATACACAGATGGTAGGGTAAATATATTTTCGGTTGAGAAGAATGTTTTACAGCTTTGATTATATTTTAGGTTGCATAAGATTCTAAACGCCCGTTTTTTGCAGTAGGAAAATTTTATGCACCTCCGTCGCCAGTCCCCAGAAAATGACTCCGTAAGACATGAGGGAATGGAAATATGAGAAGTAGACAACTTTTACGGCTTCCAAAGTTGCTGTATGTTTTATTCTCTTTATGGCGTACAATACCGATGACAACCCACTGCTCAAATTATCCACATGCTGGATCCATCTCAGTTTAGAGTTAATTATAACTCCAAGAAACTTTCCATATGATGAAGCATTGCTGTCGGCGGCGAAGTTTATATTTTGTGTTTTGTCATAATTCATTCTTAATTTGTTTGCAGCCAGCCATTCTTCAGCAATCACAACTGCTTCTTGGGATTTTTCATTTAGTTTTTGAGGGTTCTCAGCGTGCACCAAAAGTGACGTGTCGTCCGCATATAAACAAATTTCGGTTCCACCCATGTTATGCGGAAGATCATTAATGTATATCAGGAACAGGAGCGGCCCAAATATTGATCCTTGGAGAATTCCATATTTGATGCTTCCTAGATCTGACTAGGCAGCATTCCAAGATGTTAGTTGGACTCTTTCGCTGACGTAAGATATAGCAAACTTAGTGGTTCTCTTCTTATCCCATAATATTCTAACGTTTGCATCAAAATCGACTGACTCACTGAATCAAAGGTTTTAGTTAGATCCAGTAATGTCATTCTGGAATACATCCTGGAGTCGTAGGCATTGTATATGTCTTTAATCATTTGTAATATCCCGCTTGATGTAGAATGCTTTTTTCTGTATCCGTGTTGTTTCGGAGATAAATAATTATGTTTTTCCAGATAAGAAATCAATCTTGATGCGATTGCCTCTTCAAATATCTTTGAGATGGCTGGCAGAATAGTTATTGGACGATAATTTTCACATTTATTTTTACCTCCCTTCTTAAATATTGGCGATACTTTCGCAGTCCATAATAATCTCGGAAAAACTCCCCTGTTCGACACATTCATTAAAAATACTTGAAGGAGGTGTGCTTAATTCTGCATTGAGTTGTTTTAACACGTAAGTAGACAAGTAATAAATATGTAATGTATGTTTTCTTCTTATGTTTCGTAAAATTTTGCATATTTCCTCGGGAGTAATCGGTTGAAAAAAGAAGGAGCTGCTACCGTTCAACTTCACAGCACTTAAAAATTCTTCCGAGGAATGTGTTGATTGAATATCATTTACAATACGTTCGCCAATATCGCAGAAGTATTTATTTAAATCGTTGGGAGACAAGGATAAAATTTCTTTTTGGGTGGCTGAATTCGTTGGTTTAGATTCATTAGTAATATCGTCCATCTTGCTCTTGTTTTATTATTAGATGAATGTATGAATGCAGTATTTGAGCTTCGTTTCATATCTGTGACCTTTTTCAAATATTCTTGTTTAAGTTCGCGATATATTTTGTAATATTGGCCACTTCTTGTTTCTTTTGTAATAGTTCCCCAAGCATGCAGACTATTCCTTAGTTTCACTACGTCATCATTAACTCGATAACTATTTTGCCTCTTAGAATTTAACTTTTTCTTTCTTTCAGGAAAAGCAGCTATTGAAACACCTGAAGAAAATCATGTGAAAATGATTGTATAGTTTTTCAGCATTTTGTGGGTTGTTAGATAGTAGTACAGCTCCGCATCAAGTAGTTGTTTAAACGCACTGAGACTGTTTGGATCTTATCTTTCTTATAGTTTTTGACATCGTTCCAGCAAGATTGGATTTCGGAGCGGTGTATGATAGGATCTGGACCAAGTAATCCAACAAGTGCAAATCGACAGTATTTTTTTGAAGATCACAGCAATTAATGTTTGTAAAAACATTGTCGATCAAGGTGCTACTAGACTGAGTTATTCTAGAAGCGGTGTCAAATACTTGTATTAAGTTGCACGTTTTTAGTAAATCCTTCATTCTCTTTGTCGTTTTACTGTTTATGTTAAAATTTATGTTGAAGTCACCGCTAATAAAGACGCTGGAAAGTATATTTTCTTCACTTATTGTTAGTATGTGCACTAACTGGTTAAATACGTCCATAAATATGTCGATGTTTCCCGATGGCGGTCTATAAACAGCAATAACAATAGTTTTAGTTCTAATCACTTCAATTGCTGCAATTTCCACACGTTGTTCGATTGATAAATTCACTACATCAATCCTTTCTATTACTGTTTCTTCTGGCTTTGTTCAAATCATTGCTCCACCACATATGGCTTCAGTTCTGAGAAAACAGCTTGTAATTTTAAAGTTCGTAATATTCAAATGTTTGAGTTTTTCTTTGTTATAAATTGTTCAGTCAGGCACAATACGTCGATGTTATGTTCTTGTAATTCGAGTTGCAAAGCGTCAATTTTTTTCCTTATGGAATGACAAATCGATAGCTGATTTTGGTTAGTTCACCCGTTCAGTGGGCTTTATTCCGGAGTTACCTTTCATCAAAAAAAAAAAATGATTGCGATATCGTGTAAAGCTAACTTGTTAAACACTTTGATGATATTCAATATCACAGGGTGGAATCTATGTTGGCCGACTGCTTTTCAAAGCAGAACACTCCTAGAGTCACTCATTATTACGGTTCCCATCACTTTTTGACGTTCTATATACCTTAGAGCTTCCAAAATGGCCTTCGCCTTCGCCGTGAAAGCAGACGCCAAGTCATTTAGTTTAAATGTTTGGCTAATGTTATTGGTTACGTCAAGAGAAGCACTTCCGCAATCATCATTTGACTTTGAGGCATCTGTATAAATAAAAACTCTATGTCTATAGTCTATTGTAACAACTTCTGATTAAGTCACTCTAACAAGACCATAACTGTTTTTAAAAGCTATTAATGTCAAGGCATTAACGTCAATTTTAGTAGCGACTCTCGGTCTATCCACCCTACAAAGGTAATAAAAAGCTCCGCTTACCCCTTAATAGTACCATAATAAAATTTCATGACTGGAAACTTCCTCTTAAAGTTAAAACAATTATCGTTTTCAACTTGAACTGGTCACGATCTAAACTCATTTTACAAGAAAAAAATAAACCAAATAATTTGTTGTTAAGTGTCTATTAAGATTTTATGAAGATATAACTGCCGGCATTTTCTTCGATTTAGCTAAGGCATTTGACGTATTAAACCATATTATTGAGTAAATTGGAGTGGTATAGCATCCGTGGTGTCGCCGTAAATTTGTTCAAATCATATCTTTCCAACAAATGTCATGCAACTGCTATAGCTGGGAATATGAATTCTACCAGTAGAGAACATGTTTGGAGCCCGTCCAGGATTGTTAGTGGTGTTCCGCAGGGCTCCATACTTAAGTCCACCCGGTTTTTTTGTTGCTTGTAAATTATTTGCCGGCATCCCTGGCGAATTATGTTACGCTCCTGTATGCAGACGACATAACTTACGTGTGTTCTCTACTTCAATTTATAACGTGTGCTCTCAATTTAACGATACAATAGTTAATATATCCATATGGTGTGCAAGTAACCATGTGATACTTAACAGTAAAAAAAACTAGTTTAATCTATGTTTCTAAAATCTATAATAACTACAGTCGCTACGTGGAATTAAATAGCAAATCAATACACATCAAGTCCACAAAGTGTTAATAGTGTTAATAAAAATTTAAAGTGGGATTTGTTCGAAATTTCTAGGGCTTAACTCTGCCCTATATGGAATAAATATTTTACAAAAATTGCGTTACCATGATTTCTCTGAAAACTTTTTATTTCGCTCAGGTAGAATCACGTTTGCGTTATCCTATATGTTCTGGGGTTCATCTACTCATTTCAACAGCATTTTTATTTTACAGAAGCGTGTAATTCGTATGATGCGTGGTACTCCGCACAATATCTCGTGCCGGAATCTGTTCAATGAGTTTAAAATCCTAACTTTACTTACAATTAGCCTCTATACATATGAAATAATAATATTTTTCCACAGTTAATCATGGAATCTTCATCCGTAACAAGGACTTTTATAAATAATAAATAATATTCAGACTCAATCTTTTAATGACTACTCTGTTCCTAAGCACTCCTAAATTTTTTGAAAATTGTCCCAGATATAGAGCAATACAAGCCTTTAATGCCTTTAAGCTGACGTTGAAGCCATTTCTCGGGACATCATTAAATTCAAACATAAATTGAAGGAATTTCTGCTGGAGGAGGCCTTCTACTCATTGCGTGAGTACTTGTGTAATTAGTCTGCATGCATATACATATATACTATTGTGATTTTCCCGGCTATGTGCTTTTACAAGCAAAAAGAAAATAAATAAATAACTTTCTTTAATAAAACAGTGCAATCATTAATAACATGTATAATTCATTAACAAATTCATATAGGAAACATATAAAAAGTATGAAAACTCTTACTTAGGGTGAGTATATTTATTTGGATCATTATTCAAACAAGTATTATCAATTATCCAGTATAATTTTAGATTCTTTAATTCAAAAAGGAACTTTTAAAAATATCCCGCGCTATCATAAGAGAATAGAAAACCACCAACCACGTTTGCCAACTTACAAAAGCTCAGAATTTAAGTCTCACACAAAATAATAATAATTTAAACAATGTTTTGACCAGATACCTCGTTTATCGGTTCATACAGACGTCAGAGTACCTCCGAATGTGATTTCCTTGTAGCGACAATCCAGATTCGCTCGTATATTCACCTCCCCGTTACATTCAGGATGTATGATTAGACTCGGAACAGCAAACGTATGCACACTCCCATGTAGAACAAGTACCCAGATATAGTAAACACCAAATTCGTGAATTTACCCCCTTTAATACGAAATATACCCCCGCAATATGGTTTAATTGATTTATATTTGATGAGAAATGACACAGCTTTTTCTAAGACTTTCCATCAACTATCAACACGTAACCAAGGATTTTCATACATTTTCTTTATACGAATCACATTGAGTCACTCCCCATTCAATTAAAATAGATACCTAGGATACCAGGCTATCGTACAGTTGTCAGACGATAAATTATATTCAACTTCCATGACTACTAGTGTGAATTAATCCAAATTATACTGGACTTACAAACAGGTGTGTACATAAAATAGTAATTGCATTTCAATATGGTTGGTAGCTTTCCTCTTATGAAACACAGCAATCCATATATTGCTCTGTCGTTCAGAACGAAATGCCCGAAACTTCAAGACTTTTAATTTTGTTTAGTTCTGTAAAGTTAAATCCTATAATTATATTAAAAAAAAAAGAATTTATGATTTCTTTGTTCGTATGCAATTTTTTTCTTTTTCTTTTTTTTTAATAAAAATAAAATACAATAATATGTTGGTCTTTTATATAATATAATATAACAATACTAATACTGTGAAAAGTGACCTTCTACTTGCTAGGTGGTACGGAACCTTTGTAGAAGCACCAAATCCACTGTCAATTTAGCTTTCCAGGCGCTTGCTAACGAATAGACAGTCTTAACTAAAGAGCGCGCCCCCAAAGGCCTTCCTCTGATTATTTAAATTTGGGAAAAAAATAATTATGAAATGTTGTAAAAACACACTAAACGTGCAAATAAAAGAGTGTTTTAACACAAAACAAACGTAACTCTTTATTTCATTACCACAATGCTATATGTTTTACTACTTTTAAGACTCTTAAATCACAAGTACGTATGTTGGAATCATAAATACTATATAAAACAATTTATTTAATGCAAAAATGCGTATTCAAACTTTCCTGGCACTTTAAATAAATCAAGTTAAAGAAACGTCAAAAACATACAGTAAAATTTGAAAATCAGAGCCATCTACCCGTAAATAGTAGAAACTCAATTTATAAGAAATCTGTAATACTGAACTATCCGTGTTATGGATATACATGTTAAAAATAATTATTTTGTTATAAACCATCTTAATGATTTTGAAGACAATCCTTAAATATTAAAAATTCTAAAATAACTAAAAATAATAGCGGTTCATATAAATATAACCCCAAATTAATGTATTGTAAACAAATTACAAAAATCTTATTTACTGATTAACGTTGAATTGGAACTAACTAATTATTCTCTTTTCTAAGTGGGATATACTTGATAAAATACCTGGGATGCGATTCTGGCCTCTAAAGGCGAGTATAGGTAGGCAGGTACTTTTTTGGATTAAGTTTAATTATTTTATTATTATTGATTTTAATTAATAATTAATTAAACTTAACCCTCCAGTACCCGTTTGAAATTTTATGACCAAGTACCCGTTTCGGTCTTTGGGACCGAATTAAAACTAATATTCTTCCTGTTGATAAATTGTTAGTACAATAAAGGATATGACATATTTAACTTAGTTAGCTGTATTTATTTAAAGAATAACGCGCATATAAATTTACAACAACAAATTTAATTAGATGTAAATGTTAACAGACTCTGCAAAACATTATATGCAACCATCGCTGGTGATCTGATAAACTCAACATATGTAGCTCATGAAACAAGAAATGTAATATATTATTGATATTATTTGAAGTTGTGGTAACACGAATCGCATACAACGGTAATGTGTTCCAAACACATAAATTTTTTACATTTGCGACAGAAGTAACGAGTTTTTCGGTTTTTCTTACTATCGCAGTAGCAACATCTTCCCTTTTCGGGCATTGGTTCTGTGTTTTCAGGATTTACTGCGTCTTCTATGTCACATATTTCACGAATGCGAAGTTTCATTGGCCGAGGAAGTCTTTGTAAAGTTGAACGCTGAAGTAAATGGGGACGTACCATTTCCATTGCAAGTTGTTTGAGAAATTGTCGGCGTAGCATTGAACTGTTAGAATTATTTGACATATATACCACGTAGGAATTAATTGCCGCAACGTTTAGACTGGAATAAAAGACCACTATTGGCCATCTTTGAGTACTTCGGGCACAATTATATGTAGAGCACAGCTGGTCAACCATGTCAACTCCGCCTTTCGTATGATTGTACATTACTATTATTCTGGTTTAATCTGTTTCCGGGTCCATAGTATCATCGTGATGCATACTAGATACTAATATGACATTCTTGTTTCTTTTAGGTATGTATGATACTAATGTACAGTCTTTGGTAAAACCAAACATACTTGTCTTAGCCGGACGTTTTACTGGATTCGAAAACTCTTTCGGTAGTTCGACTTTATTCTTTCTTACCGTGCCGACAGTTGTAAGTTTTTTATCTAATAGTTTGCTTACTAAACTCATACTGGTAAACCAGTTATCTAACGTCACGTTACGACCTGTATTATATATAGGTTCGCAAAGCCTCATTACGATGTCAGCCGGAGCATTGCTTGTTTGAAATGGCCCATTTGGTTGTTTTCCTACATATACTTCGAGGTTAGCAGTATAGTACGTTTTTGCATCCGATAAAGCAATGCTTGATTCCATACTTATTCGGCTTTGATGGTATGTATTGTCGAAAGCCGCAACGACCGCGAAATGCCTTTAGCTTCTCATCTACCGTAACAAATTCGGACAAACTGTAGCCAATTTTGCAGTTGTCGACAAATTTGTTGAAAAATTCTCTAATCGGGGGATAATTTATCTAGTTCTTTCCTCTGGGCGCGAGTGTTTTTATCATCGAACCGTAACGCACTAAGAAGAAAGCGAAATCGATTCAGTGACATCGTCAGACGGAATATTTCGACACTCGACCCATCAGTTGCCCATAACTCTGTAGTATTCAGGTGGTTAGCTTTCAAAATGCCAGCGTAGTACAATAACCCCAATAGAGCTACAATTTCTAGTTTGTCAGTGGACCTAGCGTCGCTTGAACGTGAATAATTTTTGGCTATTGACGCTATAAACTTGTTCGTATTTTCTACGATCAGATCTAGCATTTCATCATTGATAAAATATCTCCATATATCTAGTGGTTCTTTTAGTGATTGTGTAGGTAATTTAGATATAGGTAACCGAGTCACTTTATTTTCTGATCTTACCCTGACATTTTTTCTTGGAATCAGTTTTGACCATTTACTAATGCCATCCTTACCGTAAAAAAAGTCTCCAGTCATTTCTTCTTCAATGTCATCGTCTTCATGATCAGAAATTTCTTGTTCACTCTCTGAATCAGTTTGCCTCTCTTCTAAATTATCTTCTTCCGAATCCGAAAACAAGTCGTCGAATTCTGGTTCATTATCATTGTCTAATTCGTTTAGGACTTCTTGCATTAGTTTTTCAAGACGTGCTTGTTCTCTTTTATAATCACCCATGACTAAAATCAATAACAAATCAAGCCTACTTGAATGTTATTTGTATATTACACTACTACATGCAACGCAGAAGAGCGTATTTACCTTCAAAACAGTATTTTTCCTAAGTTAATTTTAAGATAACGTAAATGCCCGTTTCGGTCTCACGGACCGGAAATGTGTCTATAATATAAAGAACTTCACAAATCTAGTTCAGGTGGCATACTGAAGCCAAATACGTCAATTTGAGAAGGTACATAAGAAGCGAAAGATGGTGTGAATTAGCTTGCTTGGAAAAAGTATATTTAAAACTCGGTCGGTCTCATAGACCGGGAACGGGTACTGGAGGGTTAATACCGTAACCGTATGGGTCAATAACATGGAATGGTATTGCAGCCGGGATTCTTCACAGGAAATTTATATTATTCTGGTGCTATCAATACTTTCTTAGGTAAACACTTTGAGGAACTTTGATATTTCTGAGGGTGTGGCATAAAAATCGTTCTTGATGTTCACTATCAACCGTCGTCTCTCGTAGCCATGAACAGAATGAGGATTTAAACTAAAATTACCAGTAATCACCCTTCGATTGTATCGCTATCAGGTAAGCCAACATTGAATTCAAATGGATACAATAACTGACATTAAGATACCGTTATTTACTCTAGTTTGAGGGGAATACAACAAAAGTTACGAAATAAACATCCCGAAGAATGAAGAATCTCCTCGAGCAAAATATAATTGAAATATACCAGGTAAGCTTAAATTAACATAAAAAATAAAGTTCACATTACATATAATGCTATTTTTAGCACCTATTGCTAAGATGGTCTAGTTTTATAGTCACTTTTAACAAAATTCAGGCAAATTCAATGCACTTCAACTTTCAATTACTTCTTCATTTGGCTTTGAAACCTGTTTTAAATGACGTTATATAATATATTTATATATGTATAATATTAATATATTTATATTTATTATTATTATTCCGTATAATTTAAACGCAATAATAATCGTAGGGGCAAAAAATTCACGCCGATATAAATTTGAACATGTTTATGGCAAATTATTTTTGCGTGCTGTTCTGTTTACTTACAGTTCGACAGTAATTAATTGCTTCGGTTAAATTTTTGCGTTACGGGGCGAATTGGATCAACAAGAAAATTTGAAATTTCCATTAAAAGTTAAAATTACAGAGATCTCGACGGTGCGATGGGGTGTACTTCATTAAACTCGAAAATTAATTAGAGTGGGATATTTATACCGCAATAATTTTTACGAGTTCCAAGTAATGGGATGTTTCTGACGTTATCGAAATTGTGTTTTTGACGAAGTTTTCGATTGAGATCTCCTTGTTGATTATGCAGGACGTCAAACGATCCTAACGAGATGAATCTATTATAGAAATAAGGATTTAAGGTTGGCAACGGAGTAAATTTCTGCATTCAAATTATAAGAATAAGTTGCGAAATGGATTCGTCACAATTAGGCTAATTAGTATTTACGCTACGAACAATAAAGCGTCCTTTATACCCTGATTTGGAGTTTAGCGAAGTTTACGTCCTGCTAAATGGGACATGCACCCAAGTGAGTAAGTCCGTTGGCTTTTACAACCGACGTCAATCAAATATATTCCGTTGTG
This sequence comes from Protaetia brevitarsis, assembly GCA_004143645.1. Classification (NCBI taxonomy): domain Eukaryota; kingdom Metazoa; phylum Arthropoda; class Insecta; order Coleoptera; family Scarabaeidae; genus Protaetia; species Protaetia brevitarsis. Next base: position 941,126 of record RXPK01000021.1, read on the forward strand.
CATAGCACAAAGATAGCCGATACATTCGAAGATCCGTACAGGAAGGATACTAGTTTACGAGTGAGTCGATCGTAAACTGCACCTTGTACCAAACTTCATCGCCTTCTCCGCATGCATAAAAATCAAATCGTTTCTAGAAATACTACCGCGTAAAATTCTGATGAATTGTGTAAGTTACCTTATACCTCTACAATAAACAGGCTATAAGTTTCTTCGCGGTCCAATAAATGCCGACCGTGTTCGTATAACAAAATGAAGCATCTAAATCGTTCACGCAAGAAGACACACATACCGAGTAAACGCACAGAACCTGGCGATAGATGAAGATAGGCTCGATATTTTCCGTTTCTTCAAAACATAATCTTATAGTACGTATTTTCTTTGTATATGCACCATACTTGCTTTTATTCTATAAATTTTAGTTGAGTAAGGATGTTAGTCAATTTAAAAATATATTATTATGCGCCTGCACAGATATTATTCATGATAAAGCCATTTAACGATGGTTATTTTGCGGAAACATTTCTAGAGATTTCCTATTCCGAAAGCCATATTCTAACCCAGGTACTGATTGTAACACGGTTCAACGTTTCGGAACAGCATTTTCCTTAATTAATGAAAAGAATTGCTCTAAACATCCTCATACTTTAAATAAAATTGGTTCCAAAACGCTAACGTTAAAAGTAAGGAAGCTCTAATTACATAAAAGGAATATCTTACTTCGTAAAATGACCTAAATTTGATTTTCGAAAAATAAGCGAACTAATATATTATGTCAACCTACGTCTTGAGCTGCATTTTCTGTGATTATCAATTGTATCCGCAAGCTTCCGTTTAATGTTTTACTGTAATTTCGATGTTTGGGAGTGGGAAAGGTTATCTTTTTTGTCATTTCCGTTTTCTCCATTTTAAATGTAGAAACGTTATTTACTTTCTAACTACAGGTGAGAGTCAAAATGAGTGATGAAAGCTGTGTATAAAAAAATTACGCAGTGTTGGTGAAATTTAGGGAAGAAAGGGGTGTTATATGACGAAATTTTTCATAATAGTTTTTCACCTTTCACCAGTTGTTGAACATGCGGCGGTTATGCGACAGCTTAGTTTCAGCCAAATAAAAGAAAGTGACTTTGTGTATATAGTTTGTTTAGATCTCATAGACGTCACTAGTAAAGTGTATCGATTAATAGTGTAGACCGTTTTCTTAATAAGTCGTTAAGGTAAATTGATTGTTTGACAAAGAACTGATTTGGTTTACAGTTCTGGAGGAAAAGAAAAATTGAAAAAAGGTGACAATAAGGAAGGAAAAAGATTTTGACGTAAGTAAAAAAATGAAGGTGATGTTAAGATCAAGGAAGATTGTGTTATTTATGAAAAGTGTTTGTTTATCACTGATTTTATATACTAAATACAACTATTAAGTATTAAAAGATATCAAAAATAAAAAACGTGGAAACTCAGTTTCCTTGGATTTTCTCTTTGCCCATTAGTTCATTGAGGCAAATGGGACTCATGAGATAGTGTCCTACATAGCATACTCTTTTTCAATACATCCGAACGTCAAAAGACAAACTGCTGTAAGTTTCATAACGTATATTTTAAAAAGGAAAGTTAAGCCCATTATTTTATGACTGTCATTTACTAATATTTTAAGTAAGTACTGCCATACCATCTAATACTAGTACAACAAATGATAAAGAAGAAATAGTTAGCAGACAAGTACCTTCCAAAACGTAAAATTTTATTTTGTGTCAAAAAACTAAAATGTCCCATAACTGTAAAATTTGGTGAATAACTAAACTTGCTGACATATTTTCTTTCCGTCACGTTTTGAGATAAAAAAAAATATATTAGACATGTACACATAATAAAATAATAAGCCAATATAAACACCTTTCTCTTAGATTATATTATTATAAAATAATTCTGACAATAATTAGGATATTTACCTTACTTAAGGTAAATGACCATGCTGAAGCATAGTAACAAGTCAATAAATACAAGGTAAAAATTACAATAAACATGAATAAAAAACAGCGTACATATTATGTGTACGCGTAAGGGAAGCAACCTATGTAAATTACAAATAAACGCATAAAGAAGTAATAAAAATGATGTTATATTAGAATACTATCGTCAGGATGGGAGTTTCAGCAAGACCAGTTGTATAACTGCTATTCCATTTTCTTTTTACTGTGCTGAATCTCAGATTAGTTTTTTACAGAATTTGATATAGTATTAAATATTTTTAAGCATAAGTTGTAGCAAGTAAGTATATTAAAATCATTTATTTCCGAGATGTTGCGGTTCCTTGCGGAAAAAAAAAATATGAAATTAAAATCATCCCATACTTTGACCTTGTCTTCATAAATAAATATTCTTGATTTCAACAATAACAACTTTTTTCGAAGGAGGAGAGTTTAAACATATCGAACAAAAGAAACTCAATATTTCTGTTAGAAGTCTGCCTTTTCTCAGCCATGGTCATATATAACTAGAGTGGCCAACTTTCATCTGCGCGTCAGGTCAGTACTAGGTTTTATATATGTAACATTAACGTTTAACACAGGTATACAATGCAGTGTCGGAAAACAGCAAAATTGTTTGCAGCATTAAGTTTTTCAAAAATTTTCTCACTAAACCGCTTTCGTCGCGATGATAAAACATGCTTGTATTTTGAGAAAGACCTTTCAACATCTACGGATGTAACACGCGCATACCTGGAGGTTGGGAGTACCTACCAGGCGTGTCCCCGAGGTGGTGGATAGGGGAAAGGCCATCTTGTCAGGGTTCGCTCAAGACGAGATGGTTAGTGGCGACTATAAGTTCGTACTCTCTGCTAAAAACCGAAGCAGCGTGAATGAAGACCGTTGCCGTGAACTACTCCTCCCTCGCCCGAGCTGTCATGTCATGGCTAAGGGCTTGCACAGGGTTCTACAACGATGCCAGTTTTTGCTTTCGGCTACCGAAAGCCCAACTGTTAAACTAGTTCCCGAAAGAGATGGGGGGTCTTGGCTTAACTGCACGGACTAAGAGGAGACAACCTCAACAAGAACCTAAATCCTAAGGTGGCAAACTAGGCTGATGGGATGCATGGCTGGATAGAAGACCAGTCTACTAGTCCAACCTTGGGGCATCTGGCGCACCTCATTGTATTTAGGCTTACCTCTGCATGCGGGACTCTGTGGAGGTGGACCTTTTCTTCTCTAGCTACTCGTGGAATCAACCATGGAGGAAGGACGTTTATTAGCGGGACAACACCGCTAATAAACAGGAATTGGAGCAGGACCTCCATAAGAAGCCTTCCACTTCCAAAGTGAGAGTACCCCACAAGGTAGGAAGAAAGGGAGGAGCAAAACGACTGGAGCAGATTGGGGAACAGGATGGCATCCATCCCCTCTCAAATTGTGTAACACTGTGCAACTCAAGGGCGTTGCACCTGGGAGCACGTAAAATCGAAGAGGGAGACTTACCTAACCTGGGGCCTTCTGATATCCTACATTTTCCGTAAGGAATAGGATTGGAAGGCCAGCTGTAACACAGCAAGAACAGGGGGACACAATAGATCTTTTAGGTCGCAGTGTAATATCACCCTTGCAATATATGCACACATACACACAACATAATAATTAAAATAATCTTTATAGGTAGATAACGGATCAAATTTGAATTCTTTTTCCTTTGGTCGTAGCGGCTTAATGTAAGAATTAAGTAAAATAAAACTTTCTTTTTACGTTTCGACAAATATACATGTTAAACATTACTTGTAAAACTCTCATCATGTAAACAACGAAAACAAACATAGTAATTTAAAATCTAACATATTTACTTACAAGTAATCATTTCTATCTTTAAAATAATGTCTTCAAATATGTAATACCTTGTTCAAATTTTAACTTAACAATTTCGGCCTAATTTTATTATTGACATTTTACTATTTTTATGATTAAGACAAATATATTTGTCGAAACCGTAAAAGAAAAGTTTTATTTTAATTAATTCTTACATTAAGCCGCTACGACCAAAGGAAAAAGAATCCAAATTAAATAATTACACGGCCAAGAACACAAATACAGTAACGGATCAAATACACAACCACCAAAGTATAGTTCGATTTGCACCAGCACAATAACAGTTTATCGCACACTGTACAAATAATTTTGGCACTACCATAATGTAAATCCTGGAATTCACCGATATACTTTTCTACATTATGAAGCAAATTTTCTACAGAATGAAGTTGTTTTGTGGGATTTTTTATGCCCGACATTGTATTACATTTACAATGCGTAAGACGTTAACGGAAAATTTTACTATCTTGCAACAAGACTCGACCAACACTGATACTAGATAATAGACCCACGAATCGGAGGGAGTGATTTTACTGCCTTGAATGGCAGCCTTGATTTTATGGCTAAACGTTCTGCATAATGCGAGGCGAGTACGGGTGCTGTAAGCAAACACGTATGACAACTCTTCATATAACGTTATATCTAGTATCAATTCATTATGTAATTTTATAACGTGGGTAAATTATAAAAAAATCATTATATTGTTTTTCAGGTTTGAGGTTTTTGCATAGGCAGATACATCTTACTTCTTAAATTACCATAATTTTGCGTCAGGTATAACAAAGTTTAAGTAGCATTTAGGCAAATTAAGACTGAGCAATTTATATATTGCGTTTCATTAGAATTATGTACTTATTACAAGACTGTGCTGCTTGACACTTAGCGTGACGCTTTTAAGCTGAGTTTTAAGGTAGATCCCTTTGGCTTTTATCTTAGATATTCTAACTGTATCAAACATTCTGAAGTACAATAAAGATAGGTGTTGCGTCTTTGAAACTTTGTTGATTTACTCCGTTTATTTCTGAAAGCGACTACAACTCTTGGTTGTCTTTAACTGAACATTAGTATCACGCAGTCTGACAATTACATTTAACATAGCATCTCTCCAATTTTGCTACATAATACCTAATAAATCGACCAGCTTTACAATTTGCAACCACAATATTTTTCTTACCGCATTGAAGTTGACGAGTAATGATTAATATATATCACAACGATAAATATTTTTTTAGTAAAGACAAGCAAAAAAATACATTTTAAGGATAATCGCCTACTTACGATTGACCAGCTACAACTAATATGTCCATACGAACAAGTCGTCCACGTGCGCACTCTATACAATGTGTCCCAACAAGTTTTATACAAATGGAGAAAAAGTTTATCTTATATTTAACAAAAAAAAAATAGTCTTGATAAAAAGCTCTGCATGACTTGTAGATCCATAATTAAGTGCAAAATTTTTAATACATTGGCTGAAACACAAGGAAAATCAAGATCATGATTTGGAGTGTGAGTAAAATACGTTCAAACTATAGTGGAGAGCAAAATGTTCATTGAAATTGTTATTAAGTAGCAAAAAATTATGCCCCTTGTAGATTTGCGAGTTTCCCAAATAAAAATTACATGGTAATTATTAATTAGATTATTTATTGAATAAATAAATAAGACATGATAAATAATTGATCACCTCCTTTTCAATTTATCAACAATGAATAATAGGCATCTAATAAATTTTATTGGGAACATGTAAAATTACATAAATACTACGTACTACTTTAACGTATCCACTGTCCCTTTCTAAACAAGTGATTGTTCGTTGATTAAATTCGTGTATGACACTTCTATACACATCTGGAGTTATAGCTTCACATGTTGTCTAATGAGTCTTTCAAGATTATCAACATCTGGAAATGGCCTCTGAAGGTATACCTTTTCTTTTAAGTAGCCCCACAAAAAAAGTCCAGAGGGGTAATGTCCGACGACCTTGGAGGTCAAAGACACTCCATGTACCTCCCGATCACTTTACCGTTAAAAGTGTGGAGGAGAAAATCCCGAATAGTTCTGTTACAGTGACACATGGTGCTCCATCCTGTTGGTACCATATTTTTCCTCGTTTCATTTAGTGGTAGTTCATCAAGAAAGTCAGACAATTGATTATTTAAAAATTATAGGTATCTTTTCCATTCATGTTATTTCGAAAAAGGAATGGTCCAACAATTCTGTCTTTATAAATGCCACATCATACATTAGTTTTAAATGAATATTGATCTCTGGTTTGGACATGGAAATCGGGATTAACATCGCTCCACCATCGAAAATTTTGCGAACTTACTGTACCATTAGACGTAAACGTGCTTCGTCAGAGAACAGTACTTGTCGTATCATAAATCTGTTAACTTCCAATTCTTCTTGGATACGAGCACAAAATTCGAACCTTCGTTCAACATCTCTTTCTTTTAAAGTATAGGTAAATTGGGGTTTTTATGGTTTAAATTTATTTGGCTTTAAAATTCATGCAACTGTATTCTTACATACATTTAATAAATTGGATCTTTTTCGAAATGAATATTTTGGATTTTCCACGACCGATAGCATCACATCTTCATTTCGAATCCATGCCTAATGTTTCTTTCTAAATTTATTTTCAACATTTCCAGAACTCTTGAATTTATTTATTACATATCTGACAGTTGTCAAATGTATTATTTTATCGAGGTGTCAATTATTAAAAATTTCTGCTGCTTCTCTACATGTTTTATAATTTTCTCCAACATTAAGAACAATTTCAATTTTATCGTCAGTACTCAGTTTTACTAGCATTTCTCTAATTATTGCAAACACACACTGATGTTACATTGAAATTTGTTATTATGTACGAGATCTTACGCTGTTTCACACTGCAATAAAACAATTGCTGACGTGTTTATTGAAATATCTTTTAATTTTAATCTACAAGTGGGCATAATTTTTTGGTACTTAATAACAATTTCAATGAACATTTTGCTCTCCACTACAGTTGAAACGTATTTTACTCTCACTCCAAATCATGATTTTGATTTTCCTTGTATTCCAGCCAATGTTTTAAAAATTTTGCACTTAATTATGAATCTACAAGTCAAGCAAAGCTTGTTATCAAGAATATTTTTTTTGTGAAATGTAAGATAAACTTTTTCCCCATTTGTATAAACCTTTTTGTGACACACTGTATATCCACCATGACTGTAGAGTAGATATTTGCAAGACAGATTATAAAATCGCTACTGAAAACGAGATTTCTACACATTGCCGGCAAATTATTGTTGTCATGCTCCTTAATTTTGTTAACGGTAACGGTTGGGATTACTAATAATGGAACATGCGATTTTACATAACTGCCGTTTAGCAAGCGAAGGAAATTAGTACTAAATTTGTATTCTCTATTTTAATGTAAATTTTTACTATTATACAGCAGCTTTGTCGTTTTGGAGAAATAAAATTATACAATAAATATTATTATGAATTGTGAATTAATTTATATAGTTATTTTGTCTGCATCAGTTGGAAGTACGAAAAAAATTATCTAAACTGTTGTTTGCTCCTACGTTCCTCAAACCCATGTGAAAAATCCTAATATACAAACATAAATGATATTGTACAACAAAAATAATTTATTTGCTTTAAATGTGTGCTCGAAAACACGTGCAGTTCATATCATAATTAGTTATAATGTGTTTGCGAAGTGAACAGTAAAATCCGAAAGAAAGGTTTTGGTTTTGAGTAATTTCGACTCAGAGAAAGCTTAAGATACTTTATAAACGCAGGCAGCTTTATAATAGTTTTTGAACACTATGGGTCAAATAGCAAC